>JAUJYN010000016.1:2065000-2611746 GCA_030737835.1 Acorus gramineus | reverse complement strand
TATACACGCCTAGCACGGGTAGGCCTAGCTTAATGCCACAACTACCGGCTTAACAAAACCGATAAGATAATGAATTCTCCTGAATTCCAAACGAGTGCATCGCTCGGATGCACGGAGGCGATTACATCGCTAGCGCTCTAACTAATAAGGTACAACCCGACAACGGGTCATACCCATGCCTATTTTAGATAGGCCTAATCAGTTTTAACATGCGCATATATATATCCAGGAGAATTATATCTAGTTATGTACATGAACCACATGCACGATAACCTATCAAATAATTATAGAGATACTCCCTAACATGGATTTACATCATAATAAATCATACAACATGCATACATGGCCATTAATCACATAAGCACACAAGGCCTAACTTAAGCATGCGTTGGATATCACCAACTCAAAAGGTAAGGGTCAAGCGCAAATCTCACGCACTAACAGGTGCATGCCAATATTCCAAACGAACCTGAGTCGAGTAGAAAATCGCATCTACTTACTCAGTTTGTGCAGAGGGAGAGGGCGAGAGAGATCATCATCTCATGAAGTTGGTCATAGCCTTGCCCCATTAGCATGGGCGCAACAACTACACCACGCCCTCGAGTCTTATCGCAAGGGAATATTAGGCAGGTGCCCGTTATTAACCAAGACTTAATCATGCTAGATATTCCAATTAATATGGTGGGAGTAGTATAACAATACTACCTAAGGCATGCCATATTCTATACATCCATACACATTACAGAATACATGCTCATACTAGAGGGGCGCATGCGATACAATCATTCATACATGGATACAATACATGCAATATAAGCCTAGCATGCAAGATATCTAACATATTATAGTTTAAGCATGGCCATACTACTTATCTACATAAGTAGTATAGCTAGGATGCCCCATCGATGCGCAACGCACGCCTACGCGCGTCGAGCGCATCTCAAGGGGGGGGATTGGATCAAACCACTCACCGCAACCTGGGACCTCGTGCATCCCTTCCGACGAGTCTGCAAGGTAAGGGCATCAAATTTGGTGAGTAACATCACATTATAACACTTAGAAATTACTAGAAATGCCAAAGACTTAGACATGCACGCATACGGGCTCACACGCATGCGAGCACGCGCGTACGCACGCATGCCCGAATGCCCCAACACCTACCTGAGCCCCTGGGCAGCCCCGCGCATGCCCCAGCGCGCGCCCGCACGCGCGCGGGCAAATATGTAAATATGCAGTTTAATTGGCATCCCCAGAAAGCCTCCATCAAGAAAAAAGGAAAACAGATAGAAACAAATTTTACTGATCATTACAATCTTATGGGTCTTAATTATCTTGATGTTTCTGATCCATCGGATTTTACTCATCTTGATGTCTCTGATTTTATTGTAGACCTAATGAAATTGGTGATAGGTATGTCCATACCATTTTTTCAACCAAAAACACTATCTTTTTCCCCTTGACCTTTCTTCCACATTTCCAGCCGTATACCGTTTTTTCGAACCTAACAACACTTTTCCATCTAAATACTATTTTTATACCGAAAGTACCACTCTTTCGACCAAAATATCATTATATTAAACTCCAGTAAAGAAAGAAAACACCATTTTCGAACTCAAATAAAGAAGAAAAAACCATTTTTCGGACCAAATAACGAAAGAAACACCATTTTGGAACTCAAATAAAGAAAGAAAATGCACCATCTTTCATCCTTCTCTCAACCCAAATAATGCAAACACCATTTTTCAACCCAAAACCCCATTTTCTATATACCAAATACCATTTTTTTTCGACCCAATGACAATTTTTCAACCCAGTTTTCGGCATAAAGACTTTTTTTCCATATATTGTTTCGATGCAAGTAACAACATTTCAAAACCAATACCACTTTTCGATACATACACGAATTGTGACCTGAAGACCATTCTTTGACTGAAACACCGTTTTCGTACCCATTTTCAAAATAAAAATGATTTAGGGACTCGTATTCAACCCAAACAACATTTTTCAGCGCAACTACAGTTTTTTGACCGACACACCATTTTTCACCCCCATAGACCATTTTCGGTCCCCCAAAACACCATTTCTCCACCACCCATACACCATCACCATTTCTTGACCTTTCTTCAATAAAGACACCCTTTTTTATTTCTTGAAAATACGATTTTATTTTTCGGCAAAAATAGAGAAAACACCATATATTTTTTTTTACCCATAGACCATTTTTATGCACGACCAACACACCATTTCTCAGCCCAGACTAGGCCTGTCAACGGGTCGGGTCCGGGTCGGGTCGGGGTGGACCCGGACCCGACCCGTGACAGGACCCGGCGGGTCCGGGTCCAACCCAAGACCCGGCGGGTCCGGAGAAATGTGGACCCGGACCCGGACCCGTCGGACTCGGGTCGGGTCCGGGTCCGACCCGACCCGGATGGTTGGGTAAAAAAAAAAAAAAAAAAAGAGAGAAGAGCTCATGTATTTGTTTGTCTTATCATTCTATTTGAAATTTTTTGTAATAAAACATTATTGTTAATGAGACTATGTTTGAATATAATTTTATACAATTCAAAAGAAGTAAATGAATTATTAAACAACATCCAAAACAATAATCACTAACATAAAAAACATATTAACCTAAATAATAAACATAACTAACCTAAACAACATTCAAAACAATAAACACTAACATATTAACCTAAATAATAAACATAAATCATGCAACAAACTAATTAATCATACAAATTCAAATGCTAATAAATTAATTGTCCAAAACAAACCGATTTATAGGCTTGTTATGATTATGATTTATGAACTTGTAGATACAAAAATAAATTAAGTAAGAAATAAAATTATGTATCAACTAATACTAATGGTCTTATAATATATGAACATATATTAAAAAAAACAGTCGGGTACAACGGGTCCAACGGGTCGGGGCGGGGTGGACCCGGACCCGACCCGTTTGTTTGTTCGGGTCCGCCGGGTCGGGTCCAACTCGGGTCGGGTCCAAATCGGGTCGGGTATATTACACATGTAATCGGGTCCGGGTCTGGACCCGACCCGTTGACAGGCCTAGCCCAGACACCATGTTTCGCGCCAAATAAAGAAGAAAAAAAAAAATTTTACCCAGACAAACATTTTTAGACTCGAATAAAGAGAACACCATTTTCCCAACCGAATACCATTTGTTTCGACCCAAACACGACCATTTTTCCATCTAAATACCATTTTTATACCGAAATACTACTTTTCCGACCACAGTATCATTTTTTTCAACTCCGACAAGGAATTTTTTTTTTTTTGAACCAAGTAAAGAAAACACCATTTTTTGTTTTAACCCTTTTCTCTGCCCAGATACAATTCTTTTCAACCCAAATAATGAAAACACCATTTGTCAGCTCAAAACCTAGTTTTCTACCGAATGCAATTTTTCGTCCCAAAGACAAATTTTCAACCCTGATTTCGACATAAAGACCATTTTTCTAACTATTTTTTCGACGCAAACAACATTTGTTTCAACCCACACCATTTTTCGACCCAGGTGCCACATTTTGAAACGTACAACATTTTTCGATACATAAACCAATTGCGACCTAATTGCCATTTTTTCTACCAATTTTTCAACATAAAAACGATTTGGCGACTCATATTCAACCCAGAAAACACCATTTTTCCATCTAAATACAATTTTTATACCGAAACACCATCTAAAAATGGTGTTTTCGGTTGGAATTACAACACCACTTTTCACCCCATAGACCATTTTTGATCCCCGAAACACCATTTTCAACTTTATTTCAACACGAATACCACCCCTATTTCGGTTCATATAAAGAAACATAAGGTCTCTGACCCTGACACCATTTTTTTGAACGAAACATCACATTTTGACGACCCAAAATTCATTTTTCAACCCGAACACCGGACCGAGATACACTTCTTTTGAACCAAACCCCCATATTTTGTTCGCAAATTAAGAAGAAAACATCCTTTTTCGACCCAAAGAAACATTCAGAAACACCATTTGTCAACCACCCACACACCATTTTTTGAACCAAATAAAGAAAACTCCAATCTTCAACTCAAACACCATTTCTCGATCTAAGTACCGTTTTTCGATCCAAGCAAAGAAAGCACCGTTTTCTGACCTTCTTTCGCCCCTAAATACCATTTTTAGGCCCGAAACACCATGTTAAACTCGAAATAAGGGAACAAAACATTCTTCGACCCAGACAACATTCATTTTTAGACCCAAATAACAGGAAAAACCATTTTTTCAGCCAAAAACACTATCTTTTTCCCCTTGACCTTTCTTCCACATTTCCAGCCGTATACCATTTTTTTGAACCTAACAACACTTTTCCATCTAAATACCATTTTTATACCGAAAGTACCACTCTTTCAACCAAAATATCATTATATTGAACTCCAGTAAAGAAAGAAAACACCATTTTCGAACTCAAATAAAGAAGAAAACACCATTTTCGGACAAAATAACGAAACAAACACCATTTTTGAACTCAAATAAAGAAAGGAAAACACCATTTGGAACTCAAATAAAGAAAGAAAAAGCACCATTTTTCATCCTGTTCTCTACCCAGATACAATTTTCTCAAACCAAAAAATAATGAAAACACCATTTTTCAACCCAAAACCCCATTTTCTATATGCCAAATACCATTTTTTTTCGACCCAATGACAATTTTTCAACCCAGTTTTCGGCATCAAGACCTTTCTTCCAACTATTGTTTCGATGCAAGCGGCAACATTTCAAAACCAATACCACTTTTCGATACATAAACCAATTGCGACCTGAAGACCATTCTTTGACTGAAACACCGTTTTCATACCCATTTTTAAAATAAAAACGATTTTGGGACTCGTATTCAACCCAAACAACATTTTCCGGCGCAACTACAGTTTTTCGACTGAAAACACCATTTTTCGGTCCCCCAAAACACCATTTCTCAACCACCCATACACCACCAACATTTCTTGACCTTTCTTCGATCTAGACACCCTTTTTTATTTCTTGAAAATATGATTTTATGTGTTCAAGTCTGTAATATTATATATGGATGACAGACTTAGTGATTTAGCTTTCGCTAATATATGACAGTTATCACTTATTATTTGTTTTGTCCCCATGTATGCCATATGTTGAAGTCTCTATTGATCTAGTGTATTGATAGTTGATATTCTATATTGCTACTTCTCAGGGACGGCCGCCCTGCAGCGTAACAAAAACCAGGTTCGAACCTAGGTCAAGATGGTTAGTTTCGGAGACACTCCAACGGTCGTATTGGGTATAAGTAGCTAGTTTGAGGTGCCCTGCTCGGGTTAGGGGATCCCCGAGCAAGACTTCACGAGTAGGATTCCTTCAGCAAGGCATCCTACCAGTTTCCCTGGCTTAAGGATATTCGGTCTTAATTTGGACTGGGTTATGCCACCCATTTATCCAATTAACCAAGACACGTGATGCCCTCAGGAAGAGCGTGAGATTTTTCCACTACACCTAGATAACCCCCCTATATGTAAATTTCATTTTTTTTGTTTTTGAATAAGCTTGATTCATATAGAAATACAAAGTTAATTTACCCTCCAAAAAAAATAGTCAATCCATCATTGTGATGGCAACGGACGGGTTAGGTCCATCCTAATCCCAATTCTTTGCAAAATCCAATCCTAAACCGGTCCCAAACCTGTGACGAGTTTGATTGCTCCGTCCCAAATTCGTCCCAATGGGATTTTAAAAAAACCAAACCCGTCTTGTCTCATCCCACCCCATTTAGAAGGGAATGTGTTTAAGAATCTAATTTTTTATAATGTTTGTATTCTTTTTTAGATTATAAATAAAAAAATTATATTTACTCATTGTGCTATATAATATTATTTAATCCGTACTCAGGTATTTTATCAATTTTGAAAATAATAATATATATGAGGTTAGTTTTATTTAAATATAGTACAATGTTAATTTGGGTTTTTTTGCATATATACCCCTCTTAAAAATATTTTTTGCAGAATTACCCCTCTTATATACTCCATGACAAAAATACCCCTGTAATATTTATTAGTATTGCAAAAATACCCTTCTGTTAGTCACCATTTGAAATCCAAAGTAAACCATAGTCAGTTTTTTAACCCTACCAACTGAAATTAGTTATTTACCCCGCACTCAAACTCTCAAAAGTTGTGTGCATATGTTCCCCTATTAAATTCTGTTTGTGTCAAATACCCCTGGAAAAACCATTTTGGCAGAAATACCCCTACGAATTTCAAAAGTTGTACATCAATGCCTCTCTGGTACATGCTGTAATGCTGATTACCGAACCAGATAAATTCTAATCCTAAATCAACTACATATCTTTTGAATGATATAAGTAACTTAAATGGGATAAAACAAGATTAGATGGGATTTTCACTTGAATCCCACAGTGGTCCCAATAGGGTCAGGTCCGTAGGTTTTCCATTTATCATATCCTACTATCAACCCTAACCCACTTGCTGAATCGAATGTTTTTGAGAACCAACTATAGGTTGATTAAATGACTCATTTTTCATTCTTAGAAATTACAATTATTTATTTATTAAAATACGTAAATCTAATAAAATGTTATATTTTGCATAATAAAATCATGCTATGATGATGAATGAAAATTTAAAAAGTATCAAAACTTATAATTGTGCAAGGATTTCTAAAATGTTTATTTAATAATTATTATTTATATATTTATTCTGTCATGATACCATAGTTAAAATTGATTAATCTAATGGTTGAACCAATGTCCCCAACCCGCTTATATTTCAAGTTCAATTATCGATACGATTTTTAAATATTGTCGCAATGTATACAAATATAAATTATAGTATAATAATATACTCCGATTCATTTTATAACCCCATTTGCAGCCCAAAGACAATCCATCAACCGGTTATACATTCCAAAAGTGGAGTTGTCCTAATGTAGCGTATAAAAAATTTATTTATTTTTCTATTAAAAAAATATATTAGTTTATCTAGATATAATTTCATAATACTGTACTTTTATTATATGAGACTTCATATAATTGTCCTTCCAAGGAAACATGAATTCAAAGTCATAGAAGTCATGTTTGAAAAATGAAACTAACCCCACTCATACTCAGTTTGGGGCAATACTTTGGCCATCTCATGCGTTTTTCGGTCTAAAGTTACAACCAAAATTTAAAAATTGTTACACAGTACTTTTTTTACCATCCAAAACACAATTCACCCATGTTTTCGTATTTTCTAAAATTATATATCTCATATGTTCCAATGAATTAAATAATATCATTTACTAGAGAATAAAAAAAAACTTTAACATGGTATATACCATATTACAATGAGTGAAGGATGCTAATCAGGTATATGGAGCTACATTTAGCTTTATAAAAAGGACCGGGCGTAACAAAGCTCCCAAAATAGGGCCCGTCTATCCCCACCCATCGTTTTTCTTACCCCACCAATCAAAAAAAAAAAAAAAAAAAAACGGTGTTTGGCTGTTCCCACCAATCCAGATCGACCGAAATTGGTCGTCATTTCAGATTTTGGACGACCGGACTTGGTCGCCATTTCAGGTTTTGGGCGACAGTAATTGGTCGCAATTTCAGGCTTTGAGCGACTGTAATTGGTCGAACAGGGTTTAAAACTATATCTACCTATTTTTTGTAAACAAATAAATTTTTGGGTTTATCCATCATATTCTACATTTATTCTTTTATCCAAACAACAGTTAAGGGGCCGAAAAAAATGTAAGTAAATGTACTTTCAATTAATTCAAATTTTTATAGAAAAATATCTTATTAGACAAATATATATCATTTTTAAGCTTCGTTTGAATTCGTAGTTAAGAGGATTCTTCGTTTGAAAACAAAAAAAACCTATCAGTTGATCCAAACACATTATATATTTGATTTTTGAAAATGAGTCCGTCACTTATGTAAAAAAAATTGTTCTTATATTCTACATTTAAGAATAATAATTGATTCTCCTTACATTACAACTCAGACTTGAAGTGGTATGAAGGATTCAAGGAAGATATACGTCATGGGATTATGTTTCCAAGAAAAAAATTATAAACTTTATTACAAATCCTGTTCGACCAAGTTCGGTCGTCCGAAACCTGAAATGACGACCAAGTCCGGTCGCCCAAAATCTGAAATGGCGACCAAGTCCGGTCGTCCAAAACCTGAAGTGGCGACCAAATCTGGTCGACCTGGCCGGATCGGTGGGAAAAGATAAAACACCGATTTTTTTTTTCCGATTGGTGGGGTAAGAAAAACCCTTGGTGAGGATAGCCGTGCCCCCCAAAATATAGGCCAAATGAGGCAGGTGAACAGGCGAACTTACAACAGCTAATGAAGGAAAAAGCATATAAATATGCACCAAAAGAAAGATTTTTAAAGCATGATTAGATACTTGGATATCTCAAAGTCTCATCATCTCTGTACTGCCAAGAACACAAAATATAGATAAGTAACACATGCTCAAAAATCTATTGAGCCTCCAAAAGGATGTACAAAAAGATACCATAATTACCATTCAACTACAAAAAAAGTTCTGCTTCCACAAAAATGGTGTTCATGCACAAGACCCATCAAACCTGTCTCCACACTTTCATGGCATTTCAAAATCGGCAGAGGACTCATCAGTCATTTCATGGCATCTACAATTCAAAATGAAGAGTCAATGGATGCTCAGATACTATGGCTTCCTCGTAGATGGTCTGTTTGCAGAAACAAAGACATTGCAGTGAATCAATATGACATTAATTAAATTAACCATAGACATCACAAGTCAATCACTTGAGAAACCCAATTGTTTGCTCTAGGATGCAATATACTTCTTAATTTTTTTTTTCCAAATTTTGATTGATTTAATTAAATACGCGATAATTCAATGCATAACAACCGGATCATTGTCATCACATGCAATTGCAAAGTTATTATTCATGGAAACATTCATTGGGCAGAAGGGGAAAAGGGATAATTGCCAATTAAGTACAAGGAAAACTATCATTGAGAGTGAACATGTGTACTCGTTCAGGTTCAATAATTACTATGAAATAT
This sequence comes from Acorus gramineus, assembly GCA_030737835.1. Lineage (NCBI taxonomy): Eukaryota > Viridiplantae > Streptophyta > Magnoliopsida > Acorales > Acoraceae > Acorus > Acorus gramineus. Next base: position 2,602,657 of record JAUJYN010000016.1, on the reverse strand, counting down.
GTCATTGATTAACATTATATATAGAGCTAAAAGATGAAAGAATAAACAAACTACAGAAAAATATGAAAACAACAAGTTTCTTGTACAAGAGACCAGGAAAAAAAAAATCAAATGGGAACAAATTTCAATTGGATTCAATGTTATATAATGATTTATTTGAAAGAACTAAATTGGACATTGTGAGGAACGAAAGGGCAGGGTAGGGTGGCATGCAATTTTCAAAAAAAGAAAAGATAGGCATCCAGCCTTGATAATTATATCAAAGGGAAGAATCCCAAGGTACAAAAAAAAAAAAAAGTAAAAAGGGAAAGCGAATCCCATTAACACATATTGTTACAAACATGTATGAGGAACTGAATAGAGGAGATATGTATGAGGAATTGAATAGGGGAGACAAGTGAACTCTCCACAATTATCTAGATGAATTGAGCGCAGATATAGACACATATCACTTACATTGAAAGAGATTGGTTCTGGAGAGGAAGCTTGCCTGTGGAGGAATGCAGTAAAATTTACGACTTTAAAATTTACTAGAACCATATAAGGAATTCTTTCATGATATATTTGTACAGACCTTGGACCTACAAAACTAGAGTGGGAATTTACATGGCCTAAAAACGGACATGAAGTGGAACATCAACTACAAAGTTTTTTATCTAATTGCAATGCCATGTCCTAGTTGAAGTAGACAAAGCTTTTTAAGATAGTAATAACAGCCGTTTATTATCTTCTGCAGTGGGAGAGAGTGCAGCCCAGGAAAGAATAGCAATGAAACTAAGAAGACTACTATGAATTTATGATATCAAATACATCAACTACTGTTCATACTAAATATGCTATTGCACTTGAATTATTTTACTTACAATGGAGTCTAGGAGCATTCCGTTTATAAATAAGTGCTGCAGTTTCTGCTGAAACAATTGTCAGGACACTATATCAGCACTACACTCAACTTGTAAATAGCAGATCATTTTATGGGAAATGTAGTCTTCTAATACTACAAATGTAGTCATTTTTAACTCAACCACAGGCAAACAAGAAATTAAAAAGACTAAACAGTCAAGTGTTCATCATTCCAGCCAAAATACATTATATTTCCCATGCTTGACTCCAATAGGATTTCTTTTTTCACAACAAAATTCCATAATAAAGGGATATTATGAAATGAGACTTCAAGGTACAACAGGAATAATATGTCCTCAATGGATAAGAAGATTGAATATACCAATAAATTTTTTGCGCTGTTGAGATCGATAACCATAAAGGAAAGAAAGGAAAGCTAGAGGTAGGAATAAGCCAATAACTTGAGTGAATGAATGTGAATGCACAAGATCAATCATTCAAAAGACAAGTGATCAAATCAATGGTACTATGACAGTAAACCACTGGCCAATTCTAAATGATATAATAAGGTGATGAATAAAAGATTCAAAGCCTTTAAGCTACAAGCTTTAGTGAATCCATTTATATTCATAAATCTACATGGAAAGTGAGTCATATTTTGTGGTTTTGTTTTTTGTTTAAAGTGTCATGCAGAAAACTCGTATGCAATGTTGTATCACACAAAATTAGTTAATGTCAATCACAGAACCAGAACTTTATGGAGATGCCAAAAACATGGGGATGAGGAATACCATTAGTTGGGTGGTCTTGGTTACTTTGAGCCTGAGCTTTTGCATGAATGTCTCCATGGTCTTCCACGGCATACGTATCCAATTTTTGTTTTCCCTTGCTAGTTTCCGCCTTGTGCTTCTTTTCAGAAGGAACAACAGAGATGGATTCTGTAGCAGCTTTGACAAATTCAGGAGCCTTAGACTGCCCTTGTTCGGTGGGGATATCTTCATGTCGGTCCTTATGTTTCTTTCTTTTCTTTCTCTCACTTTTTTCCTTGTGTCGTCCTCCAGTATGTGAATCCTTCTTTGGAATGTCTTCTGCAGGACCAACTAATTCATGCTGACTTGAATTTGGTGCTGATAAAAGGGAATCATTGACCTCACCATCCTTCTTTCCAAGTTCTCCCGCAAGAGCAGTAACCTGCGGTCCTACACTAGGCAAAAGTAAATATGAGACAATAACGTTATCATTATTAGTGTATTATATTATGAATGAACATTAGCTTCTTTACCTGTAGCTGGAGGACTTCCATAATCAGTCTGAGCAGCTGATGGACTGCATGTGACATGAAAATCCACCGTTCCTTCATTATTGGTGCCGTGTTCTCTCTCATTCAAGGCAGGTGTTTGCAGTTGAACACCAGTACTTTCAATAACATTTTCCAAAAATTTCACTTGCTTGTTCGTCAATGATTTAGATTCTACATCTATATACAGAAACCAAGAACCTTTGATGCCATCAAAAGCACTTTTAATCAACATGGAATCAGATAAATGATAGTGGAATCCTTTGCGCTTTACCTGCAAGAAATAGAAAATTTTCAATTGATAAATTGATAAATTAAATATATTTGGTAAGACTACCAGGATATGACGTTTTACTTTGGCAAGAAATTAACATTAAGTCTGAAAGAAATCTGCATTCGTAAAAGTTTTAAAAAAATGTGTAGGACAATAACTTCTCGATCGAACACTATCATGATGTTATGGATTATAGAAAATAAGAAGATATTCATAGAAAAAAAAAATTCAGTCTCGTTCAATTAACCTTACGCACAAGATGATTAAACAACTTGAAATGATTATCAAGATACCTTCACTGAGCAAATATTGATTTCCCCTGTATTCGAAAAGCAAAGACTGTATTCGGTCCTTATCTTCCCTGCGGAGCACAAATATAATAGTGTGGTGTTAATCCATAATAAATAAAAAATTGGAATCGTTTTTCCAAAAAAAAAAAATCTTATATCTTATGTGTTTTCCTTAGTCTTTAGTCATTCAAAGGTTGTAGTAAATGTCACACATGTAAAACCATTTTAATGATGTCCAGGAACCAAAATTTTTGAACAGTTAGTGAACAAAGTTTCCAACATCTAAGCAAGTCTACTACAAAAGGTAATATTTCTTTTCCTCTATGAAGATTGTAAAAACCAACCCTAGTCCAACAAAGTTTATGTTGCAACAACAAAAAGATCATCTAAAACGTCATCAAGTAAATTAATGATAACTTTTTTTATTAGCAAGTTTTCTGTTTTTTTTTTTTTTTTAAATAACTGTCAGGTCAAATCTTCTCCCGTCGAGGAGGACCAAGAATGAACCCAGGACTCTCAATAAAGAAGGGGTACCACTACCTAGGTGGTTTGTTACGATAACTTGTTTTCACATACCATGATTTGTTGATTCAATAAAAAAAATACTCTATTAAATGCTAACCACACAAACATATTTTGTTATGTAACCACTAGCAGAATCCTTTGAAAGATACTTATGAACAAGGATAATGTTACGTAAGTATATGCCAGCCCCAATTCCATCCTACACATGTTTTGAATTTTTTAAAAATAATATATCTCATCTAAAAAGGTACACGATTTTATAAAAACATGAAGCATATATTCCAATGAATTGCATTGATGCATTTATTGAAAATGTGAAAAAAATTTATCGAAGCATATACCTCATTAATGTAAGTATATGCTTCGGTAATTTTCTATCGACGCATATGAGACTAAAATTGGGGCTGGAATAAAAATGTGTATGTAATAACACTCGATGAACAATCCAATCAACCTCCTAATGCTGCAAAACACTTTTAATTAATAATCTCTTCTCATGTTATTCCAATCATGAATGCCAAATAAATAGAAAACATGACTCAATAACCAATCCCATAAAAATAGGTATTACATCCTAACAGACATCTATCCAAATAAGCCATCAACTTACCTAATCCTAAAACAAAAGACTTATTCAAATTAACAAAAAGAAAAATTCAAATTAAAGATCATATCATTCCACTCCCCTTAAGAGAACCTTGTCCTCAAGGTTCAAAATGAAATCTCCACCATTCTTTGAGTTGATGATAGTCTTCTTCTTCCATCGAAGAATCATTATTTGTCTCTAATTTGCAACAATGATGTGGTCCAAACTTTTGGTCACAGTTATAACAAATGCCTTTGTTTCTTCGTTCCTTCATCTCTATCCACTTCAATCTTTTTGCATGTATAAATTCTATCTTGGAGCTTGTTGGTATAGGTCGATTGCGCGATTGGCATTTGAATCGATGTCCTACCATCATGAAGGGATTTTTTTCTTTGTCTAACGCATGCTTGAGCATGTTTCAAATGTATTTGAATCAACGCACCTTCATCACAAATATCTCTTCCAAGTGACGCTTTAGATTTAGCTCGTACTTCCTTTTCCGTAGAGGAAAATCTTCTATCTTTAGTAATAGAAAAAACTAGCCATTCAAACTGGGCTCTCATAAAAACAAGAATTTCCTTGATTTCTTTTAAACCTCCCCCGAGCTTGTCGAGCTTCAACTCTATAGTTTGCAATCATTGCGCCTACGTGAGAACTTTGGCCATGGCAGAGACTGTGCTTGGATCAGATGGGTAGAAGCAATTTTTTTTTTTTTTTCAGATGAAGGAAAAGAGTGGAAGATGAAGATTGTTTGGGACTTGGAATTACATCCTAACAAATATCTATCCAAATAAGCTATCAACTTACCTAATCCTAAAACAAAAGACTTATTCAAATTAATAAAAAAGACAAATTCAAATTAAAGATCATACCAAATGACGGAAGCTAGAAAAGTTCACATTTTGTATATTATGTGGCCTTTACATGTTTATATTTAATTAGCTACTAGATGTTGTTCCATAAGAAAAAATATTTACGAGTAGTTGCAAGGTGAACCAATTAATTTCTGGCATCCAAAATGTTTTATAGACAAATTAAACATCCATTGTATTTTGAGATGTATTCCATCTTCATTTATGTACAAAATTAAACTCCATTATAATGCTCAATGGTGTAATGAGAAAACTCAATGCCTTTGACGGTTATGAGTTATGGGAAATCAAAAGTTATTGAAAATTCATGTCTCCATACATAACTCATGGATTAATGGAAAATGGGTTATGGAAACACTAAAGGGCATTGGAAACTCATGTATCTATGCATAATTCATGGATTAATGGAAATAATTGGAATACTAATTCCAAGTATAACTCATGGATTAATGAAATGAGTTGTATAAATTCTACTGGTCTTTGATGGAAAGACCAAAGGGTGATGAAGATGTCTATACAAGGGTGAGTGAGGTCTCAAGTCATACTCTCACACTTACACATTCACAATTTGTGTAAGAAATTCCTACACCACATTTGCTACCCATTAAGCTAGGTGAGAGTAATAACTTGAAGATCTCAACCAAAGAAGATCAAGTCTTGAGTATTTGTGGCTCACTCTCCTTGGTATCATGGAACAAGGTTAGTAATATTTTGTGTAATTTTATTATGGGAAAATTCTCTATGTTTTTATACATCAAAATTGTATCCTTAAAAATTTCACATAATGATAAAGTTTAACAAGAAATTCCAACAAAAACAGAGAACAAGAAACGAACCGAACAAAGGTGTGAACGACATCAAGCAGAAATTCAAATTTATAAACACTTCAAAAATAAACAAAACTAATGAAAAGAAAAATCAACAGGTTTCATCACCATAAACAACTTTAAATACATCAGAGAGGGAGAGAGAGAGAGAGAGAGAGAGAGAGAGAGAGAGAGGGTTCAATCTCATTTGTTGAGTCAATAAAAAATACTCCTGAAGCCCTAACCACACAAACCAATTATCTTATGTAACCACTAGCAAGAACCCATACTTATGAACAATCCCTCTCCCAATGTTGTTTGTATCACCGTTATCAACTTTAATACATCAGGGAGAGTTAAATATCACTTTTGACATCAACAACTGTTTATCCATCCGAAACTACTATTGCAAGAAGAGTACCCAAGCTTGTGGTTTTGAAGATTGGGTAGTCCATTGTGACATTGCGGTTCAACGAGAGGGAGGGGGGGAGGGTTATGTTTAAAAAGAACCATTTTGGGAGACGATTGACATGCTTGTGGAAGAACGTGCAGGTTTGCCACATACCCCAGCATCTTATGTATTTTGTTAACTTTTTTCAAAATTTACAAGGGCGTCCAATTATTGTTTAATTTGATAATTACTATTTTAATAAAAAAAATATTTCATCATTTTATTTGAGTTATACATAGAAGGGAATTTGGTAAAGGGGTAAGATTTTGATGATAAATTATCATAATTTTAGGAGACGAAAAGTCTATCAATTATGTATTTTCTCACATTATCAAAATCTGTAACTATTCTCAACCAGAAAAACTTTCATTTTCCTATTTTACGCTTATTAAACTCTTCAAACCCTATTAGGAGATGATATTTTTAAATTTTTAAATATAAATGAGATAAATATCTTATATATATATATATATAACAATAACTAAAAATAAAAAATAAGTTTGCTATAGATTTGATTTTATTTGGTTTATAAAATTCTATAACTTTTTCCATTCCATCATATCACTCATCTAAAACAATATTCAATCAAATTTATTGTGATTAACATAAAAATTTTAAGTATAAAGATGGAAAAGGAAACTGGGTCTCTTTTCTTTAAATAAGTAATAAATCTTACCACATGCTTCATATATTGAAAGATACTTAAGAACTATCCCTCTCCCAACATTGTTTGAAAAAGCATCTGTAATGACGGAAGCGAGAAATTCCAACAAAACACAAAACACAAAACGGCTCCTGCCTACCTTTCAATCAAAAAAAAAAAAAACACAAAACACAAAACGGACCGAACACCAAGAAGAATGCAATAATACCCAACAAAGGCACGAACGACATCATAAAAAAAAAAAAAAAATTCACAGGTATCACCATTATCAACTTAATTTAAATACATAGAGAAGGAGAAAGAGTTAAATCTCACTCTTGACATCATCAACTGTGTCTCCATCTGAAACCACCACTGCAAGATGAGTACCTAGGCTTGTGCTTATGAAGACTGGGTAGTACATTGTGTCCCAATAAGATGTTCTGAGTCACTGCGGTTCAAAAAGAGAGAGAAAGAGAGGGTTTAAATAGGGTGCTCGCAGTCGCAGCAGATCAGAACTGGAAGTTTGAAAAGAACCATCTGGGGTTTGACGAGAGGAATAAATATGTGTTGAGGCTTGTGTTTTTTTTTTAATATGTATTCACTAATTATAAGCCCCCGAAAAGGAAAAGGAAGGTAAAAAAGAACCGATTTGGGTGACGATTGACATGCCTGTGGGAGATCGTGCGGATCTGCCACGTACGCAAGATATTTTCAATTTTCATTGGGCTTGCTCGTCGCATGTTGAAATGTTCCACTCATTTTTTCTCATAGTAAAAAAATACTGTTGTAAATAATGCATAACTTAGTACATGTAATAGTAGATGATCACATCATTATTGATTCATATGTATATGTGTCTATCAATATTAGTAGTATACCTTCTCTATGTATCTTTTGGTTCCCCGATGTACCATTTAGTTTATGATTTTGGTCCTATATAAGGAGGGTTTGTCAAGCATGTAATTGATGGGTTGAGTGAGAGAGAGAGAGTGAGAAAAATGAATGAAGAAAGGAATATAATAGTAGAGAAGTTCCTGAAGAACTTTATATTTTTATCTATTGTATCCCCATATAATTCTCTCTCGCGTTCCTTTTATTTTATAACACGTTATCAGCACGAGTTGCTCTGTTGTTTCAGGTAATATATTTTAAACAAGATTATTGTCTTGTTTACTATTCTTTAGTCTTCTTATTTTATTTTTATTTTTATTTTTATATTACATGTAAGTGTTATTTCTGAAGAGATACACTTATATAGATTTCAATACTCCTGAAGAGTTATATGTAGTTTATTTGTTGTCCCCAGAAGTGTCACGCCCCAGGGCGGCCGTCCCCAAGACGTGGCAATAATGAGATACAGCTATCAATACATGAGGTCAACAAAGACTCTAACAATAACACACAAGGTGGCAAAGCAAAGATAATGATAACTGACTGAAAAGCGGAAGCATAAGATATCAACAATATCTGTAAACCAAAAACATTATTACAGACTCGAATACACAATCACTGTCCTATGAGAGCCAAGCCTAGTCCAAATAAAATACAACCTGTGCCACATGCACGATTTACAATACATAAAATGACTCTAGGACTACTGACAGCCTCGCACTCGCCACCCACCGGAAGAACACTCGACGCCCATAAGACCACGCCACAGGGAAGCTCCAACTTCACGCTCAACACTGCCCCTGAAAAGAATAGTATGCGAGGGGTAAGCTACAAGCTCAGTGAGTGGCTGAAAATCAATCACCATACAACAGATCAATACTAAAACAATTTCCTTTCAAGGAAAAACATGGGTGGAAACCCAATGGATAACAAGGTCACGCGGCGGCGCGACCAACCTCGCCCTCACCCTCACTCCTGGAGGAAGACTCTTAGGACTTTTGGGAGAGACCATACCGTTGGTCGAAGAGACGCGGAATTACTGGTCTACACAACTCTACTGGATCACCAAACTCACCCTCACCCTCACTTCCGGAGGGAGACTCTTGGGACTTTTGGGAGAGACCATACCGTTGGTCGAAGAGACCCGGAATTACTGGTCTACACAACACTACTAGATCATCTACATCGAGATAACTGCCCAACGATGTCTTTGAACATCGATACGCAACAACTATGGGAACAGACGATCAACGAATGGGTCACGCGGCGACATGTCTTCACCTCATCCTCACCCTCACCCTTTAGAGGTGACATAGGACTTTTGGAGAGATTAGACTCATCTACACCCTTGGTCCACCGATAGCCCTTTCCCCGCGTAGCCTCTACCTGGTATACTCCCATGATCAGTACGCTTCCGAACGCATCGGTGGTACCTACGGATGGGAGCCCTCTGTCAGGACAGCTTTTTCAATGCCGGGGAGTTCCTACATCGGATCCAACGAAGGGGAGAACGATTTGACGCTCGCAATATCATTCGTTAGCCTTCTCCCAGGTAGCCTCTACCTGGTATACCCCCATGATCAGTACATCTTGCCGCATGCATCGATAGTACCTACAGGTGGGGGCCCTCTGTCAGGACAGCTACAACCCGGGCCGCTTCAACATGGACGACATTAGGAGGAAAACACTCCATGTTCGCAAACCGAACCCAATGGAAAAACAACTACTCTCGATAATCACTTATCGGTGATATCGAATACTATTGTACTCCCACACGGTTGCGTCGCTCGGACACAAGGGGGTTGCCTCTGCTCTCACGTAGAAATAATCCCAAGACACATAACCCAACAGGCGGTTCATATACACGCCTAGCACGGGTAGGCCTAGCTTAATGCCACAACTACCGGCTTAACAAAACCGATAAGATAATGAATTCTCCTGAATTCCAAACGAGTGCATCGCTCGGATGCACGGAGGCGATTACATCGCTAGCGCTCTAACTAATAAGGTACAACCCGACAACGGGTCATACCCACGCCTATTTTAGATAGGCCTAATCAGTTTTAACATGCGCATATATATATCCAGGAGAATTATATCTAGTTATGTACATGAACCACATGCACGATAACCTATCAAATAATTATAGAGATACTCCCTAACATGGATTTACATCATAATAAATCATACAACATGCATACATGGCCATTAATCACATAAGCACACAAGGCCTAACTTAAGCATGCATTGGATATCACCAACTTAAAAGGTAAGGGTCAAGCGCAAATCTCGCGCACTAACAGGTGTATGCCAATATTCCAAACGAACCTGAGTCGAGTAGGAAATCGCATCTACTTACTCAGTTTGTGCAGAGGGAGAGGGCGAGAGAGATCATCATCTCATGAAGTTGGTCATAGCCTTGCCCCATTAGCATGGGCGCAACAACTACACCACGCCCTCGAGTCTTATCGCAAGGGAATATTAGCCGGGTGTCCGTTATTAACCAAGACTTAATCATGCTAGATATTCCAATTAATATGGTGGGAGTAGTATAACAATACTACCTAAGGCATGCCATATTCTATACATCCATACACATTACAGAATACATGCTCATACTAGAGGGGCGCATGCGATACAATCATTCATACATGGATACAATACATGCAATATAAGCCTAGCATGCAAGATATCTAACATATTATAGTTTAAGCATGGCCATACTACTTATCTACACAAGTAGTATAGCTAGGATGCCCCATCGATGCGCAACGCACGCCTACGCGCGTCGAGCGCATCTCAAGGGGGGGGATTGGATCAAACCACTCACCGCAACCTGGGACCTCGTGCATCCCTTCCGACGAGTCTGCAAGGTAAGGGCATCAAATTTGGTGAGTAACATCACATTATAACACTTAGAAATTACTAGAAATGCCAAAGACTTAGACATGCACGCATACGGGCTTGCACGCATGCGAGCACGCGCGTACGCACGCATGCCCGAGTGCCCCAGCACCTACCTGAGCCCCTGGGCAGCCCCGCGCATGCCCCAGCACGCGCACGCGCGCACGGCGCGCCCGCACTGGCACCCTGCCGCATGCCCAAGCCAGCCCAGACAACCTGCCCTGCGCACGCGCACGCTTGCGCGTGACCTCGCGCATGACCCGCGCACATTGCGCGCACTGCCAGCGCCCGCGTGAACCTGCGCGCTCCCTCCGCGCCCGCCTCGCACCTGCGCGCGCGCCCAGCACCCTTTAACCCCTTTTACATGTAAGTGATATTCCTGAAGAGATACACTTATGTAGATTTCAATACTCCTAAAAAGTTGTATGTAGTTTATTTGTTGTCCCCAGAAGGGCTGGACTAGAAGTCTAGAATGATATGACCTGAAGTCAAATATGTAAATATGCAGTTTAATTGGCATCCCCAGAAAGCCTCCATCAAGAAAAAAGGAAAACAGATAGAAACAAATTTTGCTGATCATTACAATCCTATGGGTCTTAATTATCTTGATGTTTCTGATCCATCGGATTTTACTCATCTTGATGTCTCTGATTTTATTGTAAACCCTAATGAAATTGGTGATAGGTATGTCCATACCAATTAATATATCTTATTGTAATTTTGCTTGCATCTATTAAAAAAAATGTTTTTCTTGTTTTATTTGATATATATATAAGTGACTAAATTTAATTTGTTTGCGTAGGCATGGATTTTAATGATGCATTGATCGATTCCAAGATGAGTGATGAAGACATATGTCTAACAGATAGTGCAACAATGCATACAATCCTGCGTGATAAAAAATATTTTTCGGATTTAACATTAGGAAATGCTAATGTTAACACAATATCGGGAACTGTAAAATTAATTGAAGGCTCTGGAAGTGCTAATATTATATTATCAAGTGGAACAAAATTGAATATCGACGATGCTCTATACTCAAGCAAATGTAGAAGAAATTTGCTTAGTTTCAAAGATATCCGCCGCAATGGATATCATATTGAAACAACGAATGAGTATAATGTAGAATATCTCTATATTACTTCTTTAGTTTCAGGCCAGAAGCAAATACTAGAGAAACTTATTGCCCTCACTTCTGGGTTGTATTACACAATGATTGGAACAATTGAAACAAATGCAGTGATGAACCAGAAGTTCTCTAACCCAAAGATTTTTATGCTTTCGCATGATCGTCTTGGCCATCCTAGATCAATTATGATGCGTTGAATTATTGAAAATTCACATGGGCATCAATTAAAGAACAAGAGATTCTTTTGGCAAGTGATTATCCATGCACTACTTGCTCACAAGGAAAATTGGTTGTTAAACCAGCCCCCTCAAAGATTATAACTGAATCTCCTGCATTCTTAGAACAAATTGAAGGAGATATATGTGGGCCAATTCACCCATCATGTGAACCATTCCGCTATTTTATGGTGTTGATTGATCCTTCAACACGGTGGTCACATGTATCACTTCTTTCTTCACGTAATGTTACATTTTCTAGGCTTCTTGCACAAATAATTCGTTTGAGAGCACATTTTCCAGATTATCCAATCAAGAAAATTAGTTTGGATAATGCTGCTGAATTTTCATCTCAATCTTTTAATGAATATTGCATGTCAATAGGAATTGAAGTTGAACATCTTGTTGCACACACTCATACTCAAAATGGTTTAGCTGAGTTAATTGCTAGACCCCCTTCTTATGAAATCAAAACTACCTATTTCTGCTTGGGGACATGCTATATTACATGCAACAGCCTTAGTACGTATCCGACTTACTGCTTATCATAAGTTTACACCTATACAGCTTGTCCTTGGTCAACAACCAAATGTTTCTCATTTAAGGGTTTTTGGTTGTGCAGTATATGTTCCTATTGCACCCCCTCAATGTACTAAATTGGGTCCCCAACGTCGTCTTGGAATTTATGTTGGTTTTGATTCTCCATCTATTATTAGATATCTTGAACCATTAACAGGCAATGTTTTTAAGGCACGTTTTGCTGATTGTCATCTTGATGAGTTAGTTTTCTCATCATTAGGGGGAGGAAAACCGCTGCCAGAAGCACGGCATGAAATCACTTGGAATAATTCAACTGTGTCTCATCTTGATCCTCGTACAAGTCAATGTGAAAAAGAAATTCAGAGGATAATCTATTTGTAAAATATTGCAAATCAATTGCCAGATACATTCACTGATACAAAAAGGGTAGTAAAATCACACATATCAGCTACAAATATTCCAGCAAGGATTGATGTCCCCATAGGACAATCTATTAATGCTGCAGCAAATGAGTCTAAGACATGGCAGAAGCGTGGTAGACCATTTGGTGCAAAAGAAAAGATCCCTAGAAAGAGAAAGGCACAAGAAATGAAATTGGTGCTCTTGGAGAGACCTCAAACAAGCAACATAAATAATTGATCAATCTCATCTTTGTAATGAACTAACCCCAGAAGAGGTAGCCCCTGAGGAGGCACATATAAACAATGAGATCTCATTAAATCATGAAGAAGAGAGATGGGATAGAAACAAAATCATTGTCGACAATGTATTTTCATATGCTGTTGCTCTTGATATTGTAAAATATAATGAGGATCATGAACCGCAAAGCGTCGTTGAATGTCGACGTAGAAATGATTGGCCAAATTGGAAAGAAGCAATACAAGCAGAATTAAACTCGCTAGCGAAACGTGAAGTATTTGGACCAGTAGTCCATACACCTGAAGATGTAAATCCTGTAGGATGGATACAAATGTTTATTTGTAAGAAAGCAGAATGACAAAAATGAAATTGTGAGATATAAAGCACGTCTTGTCGCACAAGGTTTCTCGCAGAGACCTGGTATTAACTATGAAGAGACGTATTCTCCTGTAATGGACACAATCACATTTCGATTTTTAAATACTTTGGTAGTCTCAGAGTGACTGTATATGTGTCTAATGGACGTGGTTACTACATATTTATATGGAACACTTGATAATGATATATACATGAAGATCCCTGAAGGATTTAAAATGCCTGAAGCAAATAACTCATCCCGAAGCATGTATTCTATTAAATTACAAAGATCTTTATATGGATTAAAGCAATCTGGGCGCATGTGGTACAATCGCCTAAGTGAATATTTATTGAAAGAAGGGTATGTGAACAATCCGATTTGCCCTTATATTTTCGTCAAGAAATCAGAATTCAGATTTGCTATTATTGCAGTACTATATGTTTATGATTTGAATATATAGAGACTCCAGAAGAGCTTACAAAAACTACTTTATATTAAAAGAAAGAATTTGAGATGAAAGATTAGGGAAAAACAAAATTTTGTCTCAGATTACAAATTGAACATTTATCAAATGGAATTTTTATCCATCAATCAGCATATACAGAAAAAGTCCTTAAGCGCTTTTATATGGATAAAGCTCATCCATTAAGTTCCCCAATGGTTTTTCAATCACTTGATGTAAAGAAATATTCTTTTCGTCCTAAAGCGATGAAGAAGAAGTTCTTGGTCCAGAAGTACCATATCTTAGTGCAATTGGAGCTCTTATATACCTTGCTAATTGCATACGCCCCGACATAGCATTTTCTGTAAATTTATTGGCAAGATACAGTTTTGCACCAACTCAAAGACATTGGAATAGGGTAAAACACATATTACGTTATCTCCGTGGAACATCTGATATGGGCTTATTTTACTCGAAAGGATCAAAATCATTGGTTGGATATGCAGATGCTGGCTATCTTTCTGATCCACACAAGGCTAGATCGCAAATAGGATATGTGTTTATTTGTAACAATGCAGCAATTTCATGGAGGTCTGTGAAGCAGACATGAATTGCTACTTCTTCAAATCACTCAGAGATACTCGCAATTCATGAAGCTAGCCGGGAATGCATTTGGTTGAGATCTATGATCCAACATATTCGGGAAACATGTGGATTATCTTCGATCAAAAATAGCCCAACCGTTTTACATGAAGACAATGTTGCATGTATTGCACAACTTCAAGGGGGCTTCATCAAAGGTGACAGAACCAAGCACATCTCGCCAAAATTCTTTTTCACACATGAGCTCTAGAAGAACGGCGATATTGATGTTCAGCAAATTCGTTCAAGTGATAATTTGGCAGATCTATTCACCAAAGCATTACCAACTGCGACGTTCAAGAAGCTGGTGCAAAATATTGGTATGCGTCGACTCAAGGATCTTAATGCTGAACAAGGGGAGTCTTCATGTTAAATAGAGGGAGACTTCTTGCTGAGCAAGGGAAGTAATTTAATTCAAAATATTTGTACTGTACTCTTTTTCCTTCGACCAGACTTTTTCCCACTGGGTTTTTCTGGCAAGGTTTTAATGAGGTAGTACAGAAACATACACAAGAATATTGTACTCTTTTTCCTTCTCCAGGTTTTTCCCACTGGGTTTTTCTGCCAAGGTTTTAATGAGACATATTCTTCGTGTCATGGTCATCCAAGGGGGAGTGTTGTAAATAATGCATGACTTGGTACATGCAATAGTGGATGACCACACTATTGTTGACCCATATGTATATGTGCCCATCAATATTAGTGGTATACCTTCCCTATGCACCTTTTGGTTCCCCTATGTACCCTTTGGTTTATGACTTTGGTCCTATATAAGGAGGGCTTGTCAAGCATATAATTGATGGGTTGAGTGAGAGAGTGAGTGAGAAAAAGGAATGAAGAAAAGAATATAATAGTAGAGAAGTTCTTGAAGAACTTTATATTTTTATCTATTGTGTCCCCATATAATTCTCTGTCGCTTTCCTTTTATTTTATAACAAATACAATTTTATATAACCTTTTTAAAATTCCAGTGAATCGTATACAAGCCGATATGCATATATATCATCAATTTTTTTCATACAGTCATTAAAAATAAATTCATTCAACTCAAAATGATTACAATTTCTAAAAAAATAATAGAATGTGTGCTCTATGTTTTGTGTGGAGGGTGAAATCAGGTCCTCCCCTCCTGGGCCGATCTTCACCGATTCGGGCTATTGTTGGAGATCCGAGACGATGTTGAAGCCAACTCATCTTCACAACGTCACGTGGCAAGCCTCCGATACTCGTCGTCGTCCTCCTTCTTCGACCTTCGGGTACCTGAAACTCACACTAGTGTGGTGTCGACTAACGCCCCTCCGACGCTCAAGTCAGTTAGCTCCTTGTGAGAAGAAGAACTTAGAATATGAGTCGGGGAGAGAGAGAATGCTTGCATACCTTGAGAGGGAGATGAAGTCCCCCTTTTATAATTGAGAAAGGGCGTGTTGAGCGTGGCCTTGTGGAGTAACCATATCATGATATGGAATCTTCACGTGGCTCTTGGATCTGCGAACACGTGTCACCTAGGGATTGCCATTCTATAACCGCTTTTTCTGACATCAAGTCCTTTTTCTACGTCAGAGAATATTCCCCTGGCTAGCCGTTATTTTGCAGGGGCAGACATGTGGATAACCTGCTTTTCAGTTTGGGTATTATGATTTGGACGGCTCATACATCAGGTCGGGCATCTTGTACTCCTCCATCTTGACTCAGTCGGGCAGCTTTAAGTGTCTGTTCTAAGTCGATCAGGATTTAGGCATCCGACCTGTAGTGTATGTCTGACTTAACCTTGTCAAGCAATGTCATTTGCTTGACCTGATAGGGAATATGGGCCCGATTGGCCCACAAGGGGATTTCGGCATGTGGGCTTCCTTTTAATCATTATGGGCTAATTTACACTTAATTCCCATACTTATGCAATCTTGTTCCTTATTTCATTTGATGATAAATTCGGTCTCCTACAATGCCCCCTTCTTTTGGTCTCTCAACTTCTTGGGAGTCCAAAAGAAGCGATCTTCAGGAGACCTGACCGACTCACAAGCTTGCCTGATAGGCTTTCTGGGTCGATTGGTTTAGGTCCTTGGATCTAATGACCTACGTGTGTGACACTTATCACTTCCATATGTACTTTCTTCATTTAATGCCACCTAGGAGATGACTCCAAGATTCAATTTTGCATCCTCATTTTCCCAAACGAGTGAGGCGGTTAGGTTTTCGATCCCAACTCTCCATATATGTAACTGTTCTTCAGTCTCTTTCCATCTCTTCTTTTGCATCACTTAGAGTTGATCGTCACTCTTTTGTTCTCCTTCTCTGCTCCAATGGCTCGTTTTTCTGACAACTTGGTGGCCAAAGAATATGTGGGGGAAATGCCCCCTCCTCCGGATCCCGACTCCCTTTTTCTGGTTTTTGGCCAGATCAAAGCTGGCATGATCACCTTTCCATTATCGCTTCTGATAATGGAATTCTTGAGATTCTTCAGCCTTCACCCTCTCCAGCTTGTCCCAAGCATCTAACGCATCTTGATGGTTGTTACTGCCCTCAATCGTGCTTGCGGAACCATTCTTGGCTTGAACAAGGTGCAGAGCCTTTACGTTCTGAAACTTCTTAACGACAGAGGCAAAATGTTTTATTTTGCATGGAGATCAGCATCGCAGGAGCTAATAAAGGATGCCCAACAAATAGTGTACGATTGGTGGCTCAAATTTTTCAATATCCAAGGCGCATGGATGCCTGAAGGATGTGTGTACCAGGTTCCACTTCACTGGAGGGATTCGCCGTTTGTGTCAAGTCGGCCTTCATTTTACATAATGCTTTACATTTTCCTTAAGCGATTTTCTCTTATAACACTCTTTCTCTTTTAAGGGAATATTCTCTCAATGCATACCCTCCACAAGAAAGTCTTCGTGTGGGGGACATAAACCGTGCCCTAGGCTTTCGTGACAGGAGTTGGAAAATTTTGTTAAGCATCCCCCCCCTCGATTCTTGCGTCCCACCCCCTCCGGCTTCACAACTGTCCAAAAGTCAGGGCGTTCGCCAAGGCGCTCCCTCTTATTCTTGGGGTGAGGCTTCCAGCTTTGCTTCTGGTGGGGGAGGAGCGCTGAGAAGGTCTGGCCGGCATCGCAAAATGGCGGTTAGGTCATCCGTGCCTTACAACCGTCCAATCAAAATTGAGGAAGAAGAAGTAGAAGAAGAAGAAGAGGTTCTCGGGAGTACTCCTCCCCAGAATCGCCGAGTGCCACCCTCCCTATCCTCCTGCAGACATTCTGGATCGTTCCTCCCCGCTAGAGGACTTCGCTGAGTTTCTCCCGAGCTCTCCAATGGCTGATGAAGAGCCAGGAGTGGCGGCACCGGTGCCTCCATCTCCAGTGCGGGTGCTCGACCAAGCTCACAGCCCCAGCCCTCCTCGGTTCGTGCTTGATGCTCGCGTCCGGGATGATATTCCGTTCGTGGTGCCTCCTGCCATTCCTGGTAGAGCCAATAGCGCAGCCTGGGACCGCATCTTCACCATCCAAGAGAAGCTCAAAGAGCTGAGACTCTTGATCAATGAGGAGGAGGAAGAAAGGCCCAGAGACTTTTACGCCGACTTCTACGCCGGTTACTTGGCCGGACGCAATGGGGAGCCATTCCACTCATCAGACCGATTAGAAAATATATACAGTGCTTCTTTGTTTGAGAGGCGATACGGTCGATATGCGGGGGGCGGTCCCGAGTACCTCTACTAGGTCGGCTCCTTTCGCTTCCCGCCCTCAACGCTGAGAGGGTGTTTCTACAAGCCTTTCCATGCCTTTTCTTCTATCAAACCAATCTTTTATTTCTAGAGCATTTATCCGGGCTACGTCCCGTGTGTTGTTTATCTTTCTTGTTGATATTAAACGCTTTACAGTCTTGCCTTTTTGATGAATGTTTTGGCTTAACTTGTATAATCGTATGATAAATGCTTGTGATAATTTGATTTGATGTTGAAAATAATACGAGTGTATGTATACTTCTTTGTATGCTATTACCTTTGCATACCGCTATTTGCCCGTTTGGTTTTTTAGATTGGGCTTTGTGGGTTTGTCACTTACGTAGGATTCTATAGGTCGGTCTTCTCAGGTTAGGCTTTCTTTCGTGGCCGTTAATTATCCTGCTCAGCCATCTGATTTAGCCACGTAACCATGAAGAACCTGATCACGCGATTATGCGTATCTTCTACTGTGAGGGATCTATATAAACTTTACACGTGGCACTTAGGCGGGATATTTAAAGCATTCGAAATTGGCCCTCATGATTAGGGTTGCCGTTTCTCTTTTGGAAACGCCAATCATTGTTTCTTGGTTAATCGAAAAGACGCGTCGTCTCTTTGGCGCTGCTGGCGTCTCTTTAAATAGGGGCTTGGTGGTTTGATGGAGAGATAATCAAGTCTCCCATCTCTGAATGAGGTATTTTTCTCTTCCCTATCCTTGACTTTTTACATCAATTTGAACCTTCTTGTGGGTCTTTTTAGTTTGTCAAAACGAAATCTGTTTTGTAAGGCACTTTCGATCTCTATCTACTCCTTCTATTCGTTTTTCACTTGTCCAGTCACCATGAGGATGCCCATCACTAAATCCTTGTCCGGCCTTAGGACCATGTTTGATATTCCAGAGTCGGTGGTCATGACATGGTCCGAATTTGATAGGTTTCCCTTCCCCACGGATGATCTTGTCCATTCATGCATGTATATATACCCTTCTCATATAGCCAAGGGCGCCCTGACTCTGCCGTTTCCTCCGTTGGTGAGGAAGTTCTTGTCGACCTTTGAGCTCCACCAAACACAGTGCAACCCCAACTTTTTCAGGGTCTTGATGTGTTATGTAGCATTAAATAGGGAATTTAACCTAGACTTAGGAGTCCCTGAGATAATGTACACGCATGAGCTCAGGAAGTCCGACAGGGGCTGTCATTCGGGCAAGGGATTCTAGAGAAAAATTCATATACGATCTGCCAGATTCAGATAAGAACTAGGCCGATAGAAAATTTATTGTCTTGTCTGGCAATTGGGAGTTTGGTGATGCCCCTGAAGACATATGGATGGTTCCCCGATTCATTCTGATGTCCCAACTAGGTCGGATAGTACTGTATACGTGATTCTTGTCTCACTATTTGTGCTTGTTGTTGCCTTCTTTTAACTTGTAACTACTTTTCCATTTTAATCCAGCTCCTGCAGCAAACTCCCGTCCACCTAAGGACTCAGTGAAGTGGGAGCATATTAGGGTCACTTCGAAGAGGAAGGATAGAGCCTTCTTCAGGATCCTCAGTTGGGATAACCCCAACCCCAGTAGCTATCGGCGATTAAAGCCCCACTTGGGAGACATTTTTGCAGCCCCTCATTCTCCACCTGTTGACGAGCCCGTTCCCTCAGTTGCACAACCAGGCCAGCCTTCAGAGGCGGAAGAGCATTCAGAAGAGGAATTACAGCCTCTTTTCATATTAGGCTTTGGTGATCCGATGGAAACAGAAAATTCTTTCGGCGGCACCCGGCACAGTTCACTCTTCCATAGGGGGTCCAAGAATGGTCGCAAGTCCGGGGAGAAATCGGGCTCTAGTTTTGCGGAGGAACAGCCGCAAGCTCTGGCAAGAACGAAAAGATTGCCAGACTTGTAGCGTTCCAGGCTGATATTGACAGGAGATCGGGGAATATTGGCAAGCTCCCCGATCCAGAAAAGAGAAAACACTCGCCGACCAGGCATGCCGTGAGTACCCTGACTAAGAAGAGTAAGCAGTCGGTGGTCGGCCGACCAGGCATGCCGTGAGTACCCCGACTAAGAAGTGTAAGCAGTCGGTGGTCGGCCAACCACCTTCGACTCCCAAGTCCTTGCCTCCTACTCCCAGTGCCCCCTTGGCCAAAGGCAAAGAGGTCGTTCAGGCCCTTTAGTTGCCACCTCCTCCCAACAACCCCCCGAACTTGGAGCTTCACGTGTTTGTTTCGGCCCCGAGGACCAGAACGTGGTCCATTCGGGTTTCTGACTCCGGTCTGAAAGACCGCGATCTAACCATTGACCTGATGCGTTCTGTCATCCTTGAGAAGTACAGGACTCTAGTAGATGAAGTGTTTGCTTCTGAGGCAGGGTCAGTTAGCAGAGCATGGCCTACCAGGAACGCCCATGTAGTTATGGCTTGTATTCCAAAAGTTTGTGCGATTATTCATCCTTTACAATTCTTATGGTTTCCACAATATGGTGCAGCTCAGCGTTTACTCAAGCATGGTGGTCCGTAAATTCGACCAAATCATTAGTGACGCCATAAAGGCACACTGGGAGTGCGATGGGGAGCGGGCCGCCCGGTAAAAGGCCGAGGCCGATCTGAAGGTTGCCCAGGATGAGCATTCTCGGACAGTCAAAAAAATTTAAAAAGGACTTTAAAGAGATCTCTGAAGCCTTGGACAAAGAGAAGATTGAGAAGGCTCGCGTCATCTCCAAGGCCGAGCAGAAGGAAAAGGAGATGAAGCTTGATTTTGACATCCGTGTCCTTGAGCAAGTGTAGGAGCACTTGGGCCGGATTGAGAGGAAGTTTGCGGAGGCGTCGCGGTTGGAAATGATGAAGGCAACCGCAAAGGCTTCCAGGATTGTTGAGATGGGGCGCCTGACCCTGGTCCAGAACGTGTTATACAAGTGTTTGGGCCCCAGCTTCTTGAGTTCGATCTCAACCTCGACAAGGAGGATCTCCCAAATCCTGCCTCTCCCTCCGAGCAGAAGGAAACTCCAGGTCAGGTAACCAGTTTCCTCGGTTGTACCCTGTCGGATATAATTGATGTAGATGAATTTCCTTCTCCTGGTCAGCCGGATACCTCTTCTTTGATGAAGTCGGTGGTTGCGAATGTTGCAGGGGTGAAGAAGGAGCCTACCGAAACTGCCGTGGAGGTTGAAGCTCACCCCCCTGCCGCTGAAGCAACCGAGACTATGGTTCATACGAACGAAGATTTGGTAACCTTGGCCAGCGGGGTCGACGCCCCGAAAGATGCCGAAGACGACTCCATTGTATTGATTTTCTGAACTTCTTTGAAGCGTGGCGTGGGGAGGAGTTAATCTGGAATCTCAAGAAAAGTTTCTTTTTATTTTTGTCATTACGTTTTGAAAAACTCATGGTTTTATTGGTTATATGGCATAAATGCCACTTTATTATATGGTGGGTGCGCCTGAGCATTGTACTTTTCTTTTAGTTTGTGGTTTAATTCTTTTTGCATGATCTTTTTGTTATGTTTGTGTCACTTTTGAGTGATTAGATATCATGTTTTTATTTCTTTTAGAGTTCAGGCGCTTAATTTAAAAATATAACCGCATATCGGTGATCCTAGTATCTGCTTTGACTTACATATAAATTTTCATCGCGTTCTGACATCATTTTAAAAATTATACAGTTCCAAATGGTATCCGTGTTTAGCTGTTACTGGGTTTTGGTTGGTTGTTTGATTGGGTGGGTGGTGACTCTGGGCAAGTATCACCATTCTCCAACCCTTGGTTCCTAAGTCTCTATTAAAGGTGAGTGTAAGGCTAAGTATATCCCCCTCCTTATCTCATCACACCAAGCACATTTGTACCTCTTTTGCCCCCATTTCACACTCAAAACCCTAAATTGAGTTTAATCTCTCTCTCTCCCCCTTTCATTCTCTCTCGGGCATCCCCCTTTGTGTGTGATTTTTGGTGGTCCAAGTGAAGATGAAGAGAAGAAAATGAAGGAAGAGTGAAAAGGATGGTGAGTATGTGTGTGAACCTTGTATTTCCCCCCACCTCCCTCTTCTTCTCCATGGCATTCTTTTAACCTCATTGTTTGTTTTGGCTTATGTGAGAGTGTTGATCTAGTGGTGGTAATGGCTATGCATGTGTGATGGATTGATTGCTTGTGGTGGTGGTGGTGGAATCCCTTGTGTGCATCCTTTTCCCCTCTTCTTCTCATGGTATGTTTGTTTCCCCTTTGTGTCATGTAAGTGTTTGTGTTTATGCTTCAATGAAATATGAGTGTTGTTATCTAATGCTTTGGATGGTCAACAATGATGCATAGGTGTTGTTGTATGTGTTTTTCCCCTTTTCTTGTTGTTGAGAGTTTTGTGTTATAATATGGCAGATTTCTGTCCTGTAACAATCCTTGTGAAACTAGTACTTAGAGACATATTTTTAGGATTGTGTCTTCATATGATATGATCATCCATATGTCTAGATTCTATATATGAAATTTGGTATCATAATATTATCTGTGTTGTAAGTTAGAACCTGATTTGCATGGACTGTTCAGATTCGCGTAGGAAATGACCAGTTTCTGGAAATATTTTATTTCAGCAATGTAGATGCCAAATCAGATTATGATGTCTTCACGGATTATGATCCTAACATGCCAAATAATGTGTGTGATTTATTGCAGAATTATTGGATGTGTATTTGATGCTGTGTGTCAAAGAGCTATTATGCATGATGTGAGAACCATCAAGAGTTAGTGTCTTCATGAAGTTGGCTTGTATGTGTGTCAGGAGACTTCATATTTTAATTGAGCATCATTGATTGTGTTTTGCAGCTTTCATTGACAGAACTCGCGGAGATCCGGGTAACAATGAGTGGTTCGATCTACCCACTTAGGAAGCGGGTAATACATGTAGCTGTGCTCCGTGTATTCTAAGAGCGCCGTAGTCATGTAGTATTCATATAATTGACGTATTATTAGAATTATAACTTACTATGTTAGATAACGCATGCCATATATATTTATAATTTGTATTTTGCGTAGACAATTTATATCCGTACCCATTAATTGTTTGTCCACCATAATAAATGCATAAATAACCATATTTTTATACATCTAATGCTAGCATGATATTGTATCTTATGTATTTAATATCATTGAATATGGTATGCCATATGAGATTCGTATATTGAATTTGCTCCATGATTAGTTAAATATGTGGTATGCTATTTATCATTAAGTTTGTATGGTTCCATACTTAGCTTTTATATATTATGGAATGTTAAAACTAAATATTTGAATACTAAACTTTGCCTATCAATTATAGGTGTGTGTAGGACCCGCCTCTGGGGTCATGCTAGGACATTATTCAGTTGTGAATATGGTTAATCTTCCCGCATCCGAGGGATGCAACTTTATAGGAATTTATGAGAATTCGATAGCGTATCAGTAATGACTAACTGATAGTGGAGGATTCATAAGGGTTATATTGTGAGAGTAGAGTGTTTCTTTTACAAATTAGCGTGCGTTGAAGCTGTCCAGCGTTGAAGCTTTCCTGCGTGGTGCCGCCATGATGTTGGAAGGCTGCTAGGAAGAGGGCTACCGGATGATGTAAGGCGTTAGCGTATTGATTTCTCCCAAAAGTCTCTTGACATCCCTATGGGCAAGAGTGAGGGCACAGTGAGGGCAGGTCATTGCGTGATGTTCTGTTATTGTAGGTTATTCCATGTCTTGGTTGGAACTATTATTGTACTATTGATGTGATATAGATGCGGTGTGTGGCTTCTTACCATTCACTGAGCTTGTAGCTCACCCCTCGTGTATTGTTCCTCCACCAAGGGCTGAGTTGATCTTAAAGGAGGAGCTCCGTGAGGTGGGATTTCAGTAGTTGTTGCAGCGTCCGATCTTTTGGTTCTGCGAGCATTAGGCCGTCAGCATTCCTCTTACCTGTATGTTATGGTATTCGTGCTTGAGGCACATGTCGTTATTTTTAGTTGATTTTGACTAGACTTGGCTCTCACGGGACAGTAATTGTGTTAATTGGATCTGTAATATTACTTTGGATTACAGATTTATGTCATTTTACGCTTCCACACTTTCTGATAAGCTATCTATTATTATTGCTTGTTAAACCAGATATGTCATATGTTAGATCATCGATATATCCCTTGGAGTCTGTTCTATGTTTAGCTCTAATTTCGGAATAGCTGAGGAGATTATTTGATCTTGGCATGAACATGAAAGTTGTAGATAATCTTCTTAGCTTTCCAACGGAATTGGAATTGTGCAATTCAGAGCTATATTGAGGAAGTTATGGCTGTTCCAGTGAAGCATGCGCAGAATTTCAAGTCAAAGGATGATTAGGTCATTTCCACCCTCTTTAGATATTTGTGTGCAACAAATATCTTCTCTCTCTCTCTCTCTCTCTCTCTCTCTCTCTCTCTCACTTCCACGTCATATTTTTCAAACTCTCTCTTCCTCTCTCTCAAGCCCCCCAAGTGTTTGTTTAAATGTCCCAAAGAGAAGAGAAGGAGGTGGTGCAAGTGCAAGAGAAGCTTGTGTAGGTTTTGTTGTTGTTGTGGATCTCCCCTCTCTCAAGCTCCCTTTTTTTCATGATCCTTCACCCCTGATTTGCAGCCATGAAGGAGGCTGAGGAGGGGCTGAAGAGGTGGCAGTGGTGGTGGTGGTTGAGGTGGCCTTGGGCGCGTCGAGAGCCCCGCATCTCCCCCTTTCCGTTTCCCTCTTTTGGTAAGTCCTCTTCCCCTTCTTTTTGATTTGTAAGGGCTGTTGGGATGGTTGGGAGGGTCATGCATGTTGGGATGGTTGGGAGGGTCATGCATGTTGGGTAGATGGGTTAGAGTGTGTGTGAGGGGTTGGGGAGGGTTAAAATGGGGTTAGGGATGGGGTTAGGGTTGGCTGGGCGCGCGTGGGGAGCAGTCTGCGCGCGTGTGCGCGCAGGCGGGCGCGGGAGCGGGTGCACGCGGAGTGGGTGCGCGGGTGCTGGCTCGAGCGGGGGTGCGCACGAGAGTGCGCGCGAGTGCGCGCGGGCGCGCGAGAGCGCCTGGGCATGCGCCTGGGCGCGGGGCTGGGGACCAATGCGCGCGTGCGTCCGCGTGCTGGGGCGTGCGCAGGTGTTCTGCGAAGGCGCGCGGGCTGGACGTGCAGTGCGTGCGGGCGTGCGCGAGCGTGCGCGTGCGTGCGACAGCTCGTCTGGGAGCGCGGGCAGGCACGCGGCAGTGCGCCAAGTTGGCTGGGGCGCGTGCGTGCGTGCGTATGCATGCGTGCGCGTGCGGGGGGCCATGCGTGTGGCTGCTCGAGGGTTCGGGTAGGTGTCGGGGCCAATGTTATAAATATCGATTAAATCGATATATCGATTAGGCTTCCAATCGATATATCGATTGGCCGAATTTTTTTTTTTTTTTGAAAAAATGGAAAAAAATTAAAAAAAAAGCAAAAAAATGATACAAAAATTGTGGAAAATAATGAAAATGAATAAGAATAATTTCATATGAATATATTAATAATTTTACAATGGTTTTGATTTGAAATAAAAATGCATAACTAATTAATTACAACATAAAACTATAAAAGTGAAGAAATTTCATTTAAATAGATAATCCATTGCATTGGTTACAAAATCCCCTCCCTGGGTTCCACCTAATGGTGTGCCATAACCATAAGAGGTGCCACCACCATCGTTGCCGCCGTGTCCACCGTTGTTGTCATCCGAATCTGTGTCTTCTTCTTGAATTTCATTATCCACATCTCTTGTTTCATCTGATGATTCAACTCCTTCTTGGCCCTGAAATTGTGTTGCAGGGATGACTTCGTCTTCTTCATCATCATCGTCATCCTCATCTTCAGGCTCCTCAATGATTGGCCGTTGTCCACGTCGTCTTGCACCTTCAGATTGTTGAGTCTGCTGTGTGGATCGTCTCGGGCGTTGATGTTCTATGGCGTCGCCGTATGCTTGATGCTCCACTTGAGACCATGTCAAGTCTTCACCTTGGAATACTGGGCCGTCGACATCCATAATCCACTCGTTGTCGTCTTCCAATGAATCCAAATTGATTGGATCTTCATGTTCTGGGTTACGTTGAAGATTTAGGAAACGCTCATGCAATTTTTGATTGTATTGCACGAACACCAAATCATTCAACTTCTTTTGCTTCAACCGATTCCTCTTCTTGGTGTGTAACTGTTAAAAGCAAGAAAATTAAAATGAGATATTATAAAGTAGATAAATTTTAAAAATCGTACTTCGTAAATTTGTAAGGACAACTCACATTTTCAAATGCGCTCCAAAATTCTCTCACAACCGGAAGATGAACAAGTGAGTCCAAGAATTTTGATGGCGACCTTCAACTCCGGTAGCTCGCCCCCGTATTTATCCCACCAATTGACTGGGATTGTGTTGTCCCTTGCTCTCACGATGGTTCCCCAACTGAACGGTCCACTTTCCTGTAAATAATAATCCAGTTGTTTCTGCAGTCTGTCTTCCACCTCCGGATCTGGCTCCATCTTCGCCATTGCCTGCACACAACGAAGCATATGTGTTTGGACTGCCGCGTCCCGGTCCGCGGTCTTAAACCATACTCCGGGATTAAGGACAAATCCTGCATGGTAAAGGTCAGACGACATCTGACGACTCCATCTTTCTTCGATTACCTCCATAACAGGGCCATATTGCAGTGGTCTATGTGATAGTTTTTCTTAATGTTTTCTTTGGCCCTATCCATTGCATTGTATAAGTAGTCCATAGAGGGTTTCTCATCTCCATCAACTAATCTCAAGACATGGACCAGGGGAATTGCAGCGTGAAGAGCTCGTTGTACACCTTTCCAGAATTGAACAGAAAGAATAGTTCTTTCTGTTTGTTTTCCGGTTCTAAGGTTGCACCACTTACTCTTGGTCCATTCATCTGCTACCATGAGTGTCCTAAGTGCATTCTTATGTTCCCAAAGTGATTGCAAAGTTAAGAATGATGTGGCAAATCTAGTGGGTCCTGGCCTAACAATATCTCCATTGCAAAACAATCTCATGCAATGTAATAATTGTGTGTGTGCATAAATGAAAACAGTGATTCTTCTAGCTAAACTAATAGTTCTAATATGCATCTTTCCAATGTCTTCTAAAATTAAATCAATACAATGTGTAGCACATGGTGTCCAAAATATTGTGGGGTGTCTCTCTATCACTAATTGACATGCAGCTTTATAATTAGCAGCGTTATCAGTTACAATTTGAACAACATTTTCTTTTCCAATAATATTTTCAATAACATCATTTATTTCTTTAAACAAAAATATTGCAGTGTGTGAATGTGCAGATGCATCAATGGATTTCAAAAACATGGTTCCTTTTGGAGAATTAGCTAAAAAGTTAATTAATGATCTTTGTCTTCTGTCAGTCCATCCATCACACATTAATGTACAACCATAAGTTTTCCAATGTCCTTTATGTATCTCTAAAATCTTATGAGTTTCTCTTACCTCTTCTTGCAAACATGTTTCACTTATCTCATGCATTGATGGTGGGGCTAAACCAGACCCAAATCTACCTATTGCTTCTAATGCAACATGAAAAGAACGTGAAGTTAATGCATGAAAAGATACACCTGCAGTGATTGCCCATCTAGCTATCTTTTGAATTGCATTTTTCCTTTCTTCTTTTTTTAATCTATTTTCTAAAGTTGTTTGTTGTCCAGGGCCTCCTCTTAATCTTTGATCAACTACATCTTCAACATTACCTCTACAAAATAAATCCATAGGACCTCTAGTGTTTTTCCTTCTTTGTTTGGATGGAGGAGGCCTTGAACTAGGACCACCAATTTCTATTATATCATCATCACCTACATGTGGTTGTTGATCTCCTATGTCTCTAGCAAAATCTTCAGAATAAAATGAACCTCTTCTACATTTAATCTCAGATTTTTTATTCATGAATTCTTCTATTTCTTTTCTAATTTCTGGTGTTGTTCTAGGGCAAGGTTTAGCATTAGCTCCTGGTGAATGCAATATGTGTTCTTTGAGTCTGGTTATACCACCACTACATAGATGTGAGCAAAGTAAACATTTGACTATATGTTTTTCAGTAGCACTTTTATATTCACCATATTTCCATGCAGGGTCTTTTGTATTAGCCGGTCTTAGATTAGATGAACTAGCTCCAGAAGAAGACATTTTTTTAAAAAAAAAGATTTTTTAGGTTTCAAAAAATTAAATATTAATTATTTAATTAAGTGGATGATGCTACTTTAACTACTTTCTAAAAAACCTCTACTAAGTGCAAAGAATAAATACCTCTAAAAATAGGAGAAAAATTGAAAGAGAAGTAGTTTTCCTCCAAAAGCCTTCAAAGTCTCCACCAAAAGCCTCCAAGAACTCCACCAAAGTCCTCCAAGTAGTCCACCAATATCTCCACCAAGATAGGAAGTTTTTGGATTTTTGATGGATTTTTGGATTTTTTTTTGTGGATTTTTGGTTTCTTTTGGGATTGAGGGATCTTGGGAAAAAATTGTTTGCTAAAAGAGAGAGTAGAGAACTAGAGATTGTATGAGAGATTGAGAGTGATTGAATGGTAGAGAAGGAGTGTATTGAGTTGTTGTTGTGAGAATGGAGGGTTTGGGAGAGTATTTATAGGATTGGGGAGAGAAGGACAAAAAAATAAAAAAAAAATTGATGGGGGGGTTTATGCAAATAACCCCCCCAAACGGCTATATAGCCGTTGGGACCCCAACGGCTTCATAGCCGTTTTAAAAAAAAAAAAAAACGCAGTCGGGTCGGGCTGGCCACCCGACCCGACTAGTCGATATATCGACGATATATCGACAACGGTCGATATGTCTTCGATATATCGACGATATATCGATGACGTCATGCTGACGTCATCGGGATTTCGATATTCCTTCGCTAAACCCCCGCGATTTCGCGTTTTCGTCGGCGAAAACGATATTTAAAACAGTGGTCGGGGCACTCGGACTCGCGTGCGTACGTGCGTGCTCGCATGCGTGCGAGTCCGTATGCATGCTTGTCCGAGTATTTGGTGTTTCTAATGATTTCTATGTGTAAATTGTGTTGTTACTCACCAAGTTGGATGCCCCTACCTTGCAGATCTCGTCGGATGGGATGCGCGAGGTCCCGGGTCGTAAGGTGAGTGGTTCGATTCCAATCCCCCCCCCCTCTCTAGGGATGCGCTCGACCCGCGTAGACGCGTGTCGCGCATCGATGGGGCCTCCTAGCTATAATACGTGGATACTATGTAATGCATGATTAATATGATGTAACCATGCCATATTAGACCTGTTATGCTAGGGATATGCATCCATGATACATGTATAGAGGCCCATACATGCCTAGACACCATGTCCCTTGATTGGAAAGCCCCGACCTATGCATGTTTCCCATTTAGTTTAATTTATTTAAATCAAATGTGATTATATTGTTATGAGCCTGCCTTAGAGAATATTATAACCTTGTTGTTATAATATATGTTTCCCCGCATCTTAGTTATGCGCCCTGGAGGAATTCTTGAGAATTCATGACATTAGTAGTATTACAAATCGTTGTCGACGGATCCAAGAGGATCGTATACGTGAGAGTAGGCTGTCTTCTCCTTTTGGTTGGATCCGATGTAGGGACTCCCCGGCGTTGGAAAGCTGACCTGACAGAGGGCTCCCGTCCGTAGGTACCTCCGATGCGTCGGACAGTACTGATAGTGGGAGTATACCAGGTAGAGGTAAGGAGTGTGG
Source organism: Acorus gramineus (assembly GCA_030737835.1). Taxonomy (NCBI): domain Eukaryota; kingdom Viridiplantae; phylum Streptophyta; class Magnoliopsida; order Acorales; family Acoraceae; genus Acorus; species Acorus gramineus. The sequence goes on along the minus strand of JAUJYN010000016.1, from coordinate 2,572,883 downwards.
GAGAGGCTACCGGGTGGACCAGGGGTGGAGAGCGGTCTAGTCTGTCCCAAAAGACCCATGACACCCCTAAAGGGTGAGCGTGGGGTGGGTCAGTGATGTTACGACCCACTAACTTGTGTAGTTACTCCCGTATAGGGACTATGACTATTTTAAGGTTAATATGAGTGTGTTGATTGTTGTTATGCCTGTGTTTTGATATCTCGATAAGTGAGTATCGAGAGTAGTTGTTTTCCATTGGGTTCGCTTTGCGAACATGGGATCGTTCTCCCCTTCGTTGGATCCAATGTAGGAACGGTTTAGTTGTCCTGATAGAGGGCTCCCATCTGTAGGTACCACCGATGCATTTGGAAGAGTACTGATCGTGGGAGTATACCAAATAGAGGCTACCCGAGGAAAGGGCTACTGACAGACCAAGGGTGTACAGCGGTGAGTTGAGGAGATCGGGTTGTAGATACTACCCAGGAGAGGGTTAACGAATGATGTTGCGGGTGTGGCAATCGTTCTCCCTTTTGGTTGGATCCGAGTAGGAACTTCCCGGCGATTACAGCTGTCCTGACAGAGGGCTCCCGTCCGTAGGTACCACCGACGCGTTCGGAAGAGTACTGATAGTGGGAGTATACCAGGTAGAGGCTACGCGGGAGAGGCTACCAGTGGACCAAGGGTGTAGAGCAGTCTAAGCCTCTTTCAAAAGTCCCAATTGTCTCCCTCCTGGAGTGAGGGTAAGGATGAGGTGAAGACACATCGCCGCGTGACCCATTCGTTGTTCAACCGTTCCCATAGTTGTTGGGTCCGATCTTGTATCGATGTTTAAAGGACATCGATGGGCAATTATCTAGAGGTAGATGATCCAGTAGTATTGAGTAGACCAGTAAATCTGGGTCTCTTCGACCGACGGTATGGTCCCTCCCCAAAAGTCCCAAAAGACTCCCTCCGGGAGTGAGGGTGGGGGTGAGGTTGGTCGCGCCGCCGCGTGACCCTGTTATCCATGGGTTTCCACTCATGTTTTCCTTGAAAGGAAATTGATTATGTATTGAACTGTAGTATGGTGATTGGTTTCCAGCCACTCACTGTGCTTGTAGCTCACCCCTCGCATACTGTTTCTTTTCAGGGGCAGTGTTGGGCGTGGAGCTGGAGATTTCCTGTGGCGTGGTCTTATGGGCGTGGTGCGTTCTGCCGGCTGGTGGCTAGTGTGAGGCTGTCAGCATTCCTAGAGTCATTTTATGTTTGTAAATTGTGCATGTGGCACAGGTTGTATTTTCTTTGGTCTAGACTTGGCTTTCACAGGACATTGATTGTGTATTCGGGTCTGTAATAATGTTTTGATTTACAGACATTGTTTATATATTATGGTTCCGCTTTTCAGTCAGTTATCATTATCTTGCTTTGCCGCCTTGTGTATTGTTGTTGGAGTCTTTATTGACCTCAGGTATTGATAGCTTATATTTATTCATTTTTGCCACGTCTCGGGGACGCCTGGGGCGTGACATTATTGACCTCTTGTATTGATCACCTGATATTTATATAATGCTACAATCCGGGGACGGCCACTCCGGGGCGTAACACCTTTCCTCTTTTGATATTGTTTTGTGAGATGCCGACTTGACTTAATAGCAGGGAGAAGTTAATTGCTTAAGGTTGGTATACGCTGTCCTTTCTGGGACATTTCTCAGATTTATATTCTTGCTTCTTGTTTAGAAGTCATATATTGCACCCATCTTCTTTGTTATTTGTGTTTTTCTCCGTTCCTTGAATGTTTATAGTGCGGGTGTCCCTACTTTGTTTTGCCGTTAAGGCTGGTGCGCGATCTCTTGGACCAAACTGAGTTGAGTGCAAATCGCGACCTCAATCAAGTTTCAACTTGTCAAGTGTGGCTTAGTTTTGCTGTTCTAGCTAATCTTTACATCTGATGTCACCTCTTGAGTGCGCGTGTTGCGGGTGATCTGCCTCCATTTTGCCATTTGGCTAATGCGCTGCCTTTAGTCTGGGGTTACCCAAGTGCTACCCGATAAGTGAATAGAGTAAGACTCCTTGCGACCCTTGACCTGACCGGTAACAAGGTGCAATTCACTTAGCAGGCGGAGATATAACTTCTCGCGACCTCGTTTATACCCTGTCCCATTTGTTTGCGTCTTGGTTTTGGTGCAAGTGGGGCTTCGCCCCGCGCGACCTCTTCTTTCTGAGGGTTCTGAGAGTGCTAACCTATTAGGTGAATAGGGCCATAACCCCTCGCGACCTCTGGTTTTAAAACGACATAGTACAATTCACCTAATAGGTCAGAGCTATGCCCCTCGCGACCTCTCTCCTTGTGTGGAATTTCAGAGTGCTACTTGTGGGAGATGTAATTCCCAAAAGAAATTTTTTTGTGGGGGCGCTACCTGCTTAAACCAATGTGGCATTCCCTGAGCGACCTCTGGTCTTATCAATGACAGAGTGCAATTGGTTGTCACCGGTGGTGTTCCTTCCTGCTTAAACCAATGGGGCATTCCCTGAGCGACCTCTGGTCTCACTGATGACAGAGTGCAATTGGTTGTCATAGGTGGAGGTACTACTCCCGGTAATTTTAACTTATCTGGTTTGATGGGATACATGTCAGGTATATGCGCGTCTATTCATCATGATAGTGTTCCGCTCTGTTATATCACTCATGCATATACACATTGGAGAAAAGGTAGCAAATTTCATTCAATGATAATATTTTTTGAGATGGATTACATTCCAAGGTCGAGGGACCTTGTGTTATGCCTGTGTCATTTGGAGCCATTTCGGTTAAGTTTTGGTTACATCTGGGTCATTTAGGGCATTTTTCATTTTCCATCGGAGTCGCTAAAATTTTAGCTTTTAGCTACATGCGGGAGTTGGAGTACTCTGATTGAAAATCTAACTGCATATTATGGGTCCTGGTACCGTTTTGTACTACCCATAAAAATTTCATCGAATTCCGGTAACGTTTTGAAAAATATGCAGTTCCGAACCGTATCTGGGTTTTGAGAGTTCCTGGTTTGGTGGGTCGAATAGTGGGAGATATTTTGAGGATGTGGTGACCTTTGGTAATCTTACCCCCACCTTGCTCAGTGATGAAGAAACCATTGGTCTTTTGGTATGTGAGTGGGTGAGCCTAACCCTAACCTCACCACCCCCTTATGGTCACCCCTAGACACTATTTGGGCATGAAAATGACCTTTTTGCCCTCTCTCTCTCTCCCCCTCTCTCCCAATTCGTGGATCTCTCTTTCCCTCCCTCTCTTGGTCTCTTTTTCCCCTCTTTGTGTGTGAAGAAGGAGGAGGAAGAAGCAATTGAAGGAAAAGATGAAGAAGAAGCACAAGAAAGAGTGAGAAAGGGGTGAGTTTGTGTTGTTTCTCTTCTCTCTCTCCCCTTCTCATGCCCCTTTGCACCCCTGTTTTCTGCCATGAAGGGCTTGAGGAGATTATGATGAGGTGGTGGTGGTGGTGGTTGAGGTGGTCGTGGGTGTGTCGAGAACCCCGCATCTCCCCATTTTCCTCCCCCTGTTTTGGTAAGGCTGCACTCTGTATTTTAAAGATCTCAGTGAATCTAGTATTTAGAGGCACATTTGTAGGATTATGTCTTCATATGATATGATAATCTATGTGTCTAGTTGTTATATATGAAATTTGGGGTCATTATGATATCTGTGGTGTAAGTTAGAACCTGTGTTGCATGGCCTGTCCAGATGCGCGTAGGAATTGACCTGCTTCTGGAAATAATTTATTTCGGGCTTGTAGAGGCAAAATTAGGTTCTAATGTCTTCATGGATTATGATCCCAGCATATCAGAGAATGTGCATGTTTTATTTCATAATTTTTGGAAGTGTATTGAGAGCTGTGGAGATCAATTAGCAGGGCTGGTTGCAGCAGATTTGGCAGTTTTGCTCGGCTGTGTGTCAAGGAGTTGTTTGCATGTGTCTTGTGTGATAATGTGGAAGTATCAGGGGTTAGGGTCTTCATGAAGTAGACTTATATGTGTGATAGGAGGTTCCATATTTTAATTGTGGATCATTGATTGTGTTTTGCAGATCTCGTAGACTGGACGCGTGGCGATCCGGGTATCGGTGAGTGGTTTGATCCAACACTTTAGGAAGCGTTGGATGCATGTAGTCGTGCGTCGCGCATCCGTTGGGCACCCTGACTATACTACTTAATTAGATAAGTAATATGGTGATGTCTAACCCATAATATGCTAAGTATTTGCATGCTAGGTTAGTATATCTTGTATATTGTGTAGAACCCCCCTTTTCTACCATATACTTGCCTATGTATGTTCATGTATGAACTATTATGTATGCATGCGCCCTTCATGTATGGGCATGTGTGATGTGGGTTTTCATGAATGTATAGAATAAGCATGCCTTAGGTAGTCCCTATGAGTAATACTACCATATTAATTGGAATATCCGGCATGATTAAGTCTGGGTTAATAACGAGCACATGCCTAATATTCCATTGCGATAAGACTCGAGGGCGTGCTGTAGTTGTTGCACCCATGCTAATGGAAAAAAGCTATGACCAACTTCAAGAGATAATGATCTCTTTCTCGCGCTCTCCCTCTCAACGAACTGAGTAAGTAGATGCGATTTCCTACTCGACTCAGGTTCGTTTGGAATATTGGCATGCACCTATTAGTGCGCGAGATCGTGCTTGACCCTTCCCTTTTAAGTTGGTGATATCCAACGCATGCTTAAGTTATGCCTTGTGTGCTTATATGATTAATGGCCATGTATATGCATACATGTTTAAGTGAGCCATACCTTGTATGCATGTTGTATGATTTGTTGTTTATAATGTAAATCCATGTTAGGGGTTACCCTTATAGTCAATTATTAGATGATCGAGCATATGGTGCATGCACTAGCTAAGATATGATTCTCCTGTTATATATTCGCACATGTTAAAACTAATTAGGCCTATCTGAAATAGGCGTGGGTACGACCCGTCGTTGGGATGTACCTCATTAGTTAGTGTGCGAGCGATGTAATCGCCCCTGCATCCGTGTGATGCACTTGAATGGAATTCAGGAGAATTCATTTGTTGTATCGGTTTTGTTAAACCGGTAGCTTTGGCATTAAGTTAGGCGATTATCGAGAGTAGTTGTTTTTCCATTGGGTTCGCTTTGTGAACATGGAGTGTTTCCTCCCAATGTCGTCTGTGTTGAAGCGGCCCGGGTATAGCTGTCCTGACAGAGGCCCCCCCCACCTGTAGGTACTATGATGCATGCGGCAAGATGTACTGATCATGGGGGTATACGAATGATATTGCGAGCGTCAAATCGTTCTCCCCTTCGTTGGATCCGTGTAGGAACTCCCCGACGTCGGAAAAGCTGTCCTGACAGAGGGCTCCCATCCGTAGGTACTACCGATGCGTTCGGGAACGTACTAATCGTGGGAGTATACCAGGTAGAGGCTACCCGGGGAAAGGGCTACCGGTGGACCAAGAGTGTAGAGCAGTCTAAGTCTCTTCCAAAAGTCCTATGTCACCTCTAAAGGGTGAGGGTGAGGATGAGGTGAAGACACATTGCCGGGTGACCCATTTGTTGTTTGTCCGTTCCCATAGTTGTTGGGTTCGGTTGTGTATCAATGTTCAAGGACATCGTTGGGCAGTTATCTCGATGTAGATGATCCAGTAGTGTTATGTAGACCAGTAATCCCACGTCTTTTGACCAACGGTATGGTCCCTCCCCAAAAGTCCCAAGAGTCTCCCTCCTGGAGTGAGGGTGAGGGTGAGGTCACTCATCCAGTAATGTTGTGTAGACCAAGTTTTCCGCGTCTTTTCGACCAACGGTATGGTCTCTCCCCAAAAGTCCCAAGAGTCTTCCTCCGGGAGGGAGGGTGAGGGCAAGGTTGGTCGCGCCGCCTCGTGACCTTGTTATCCAGTGGGTTTCCACCCATGTTTTCCTTGAAAGAAAATTGCCTTAACATTGAACTGTTGTAATGGTGATTGGTTTCTAGCCACTCACTGAGCTTGTAGCTCACCCCTCGCATACTGTTTCTTTTCAGGAGCAGTATTAGGCTTGGAGCTGGTGCTTCCCTGTGGCGTGGTCTTATGTGCATGGAGCGTTCTGTCTGGCGGGTGGCGAGTGCGAGGCTATCAACAGTCCTACAGTCATTTTATGTATTGTAAATCGTGCATATGGCACAGGTTGTATTTTATTTGGACTAGACTTGGCTCTCACAGGACAGTGATTGTGTATTTGAGTCTATAATAATGTTTTTGGTTTACAGACATTGTTGATATCTTATGCTTCCGCTTTTCAGTCAGTTATCATTTATCTTTGCTTTGCCACCTTGTGTGTTGTTGTTGGAGTCTTTGTTGAACTCAGGTATTGATAGCTGATACTTTATATATTGCCGCGTCTCGGGGACGGTCGCCCTGGGGCGTGACACCTTGCCCCCATCCATAGTTTCTAAATGGTAGGCCCCGCTTGGTCCGACTTGGGAAACTTTGAAGGGGCCTTTCCAATTTAGACCGAGTTTACCGTCCTTCTTGTTCTTAGTTTTCGGAAAGACTTTTCTGAGAACTAGGTTGCCAGCTCGAAAACTCCTACTTGAAACTCGCTAGTTGTAATATCGTGATATTTGGTTCTGATATTCCGCTGTCCTTATTGCTGCAATTTCTCTCCTTTCCTTACAGAGCTCTAGGTCTTGCATCATCTGGTTGTCATTTGCAGCTCAGTCAAAATCTTGAGTCCGGAGTGTGGGTAGGTCGGTTTCAACTGGTAGGACGGCCTCGATTCTGAATGCTAGTGAAAAGGGCGTCTCTCTCGTAGACCTTCTTGAGGTGGTCCGGTAAGACCAGAGAAATTAAGGGAGTTCCTCGACCCACTTCCCCTTGGCACTGTCAAGCCTTTTCTTTAGGCCGTTCAAAATGGTCCGGTTTTTTATTTCGGCTTGCCCGTTGCTCTGTGGATATCGCGGAGTAGAAAAGTGATGCTGTATTTTCAATTCTTTACAAAACTCTTTTATCAAGGAGTTGTCAAACTGCTTGCCGTTGTCTCAAATTATGGAGTTAGGAACTCCAAATTGGCACACTATCTCCTTCCACAAAAAAGCTTTAACTTGGACATCTCTAATCCTAGCCCATGGTACCGCTTCGACCCATTTTGTGAAGTAATCGGTGGCAACCAAAAGGAAGCGCTTTTGCCATGGCACCATAGGCATAGGTCCGACGATGTCTAACCCCCATTGGGCAAATGGCTAGGGGCTCTTGAGAGGGACGAGATCTCCGGCTGGTTGATGGATGAGTGAGCCAAACTTTTGACATTTTTCACATTTACGGATGAGGTCTACAGAATATCTCTTCATTCTTGGCTAGAACCCGACCCGGACCCGATTACACGTGTAATATACCTGACCCGATTTGGACCCGACCCGAGTTGGACCCGACCCGGCGGACCCGAACAAACAAACCGGTTGGGTCCGGGTCCACCCCGCCCCGACCCGTTGGACCCGAGATCCGATTGTTTTATTAAAATATGCTCATATATTATAAGACCATTAGTATTAGTTGATACATAAGTTTATTTCTTACTTAAATTATTTTTGTATCCACATGTTCATAATCATAACAAAGTAACAAACCCATAAATCATAAGTCATAATCATAACATTTTTTTTGTTGTGTTGATGAACTTGATTGTTTAATATGTAATAAACTTAGTAATGCATTGTCGTCTGTTTGTTTTGGACAATTAACTTATTAGCTTTTGAATTTGTATAATTAATTAGTTTGTTGATGATTTATGATTATTATTTAGATTAATATGTTAGTGTTTATTGTTTTGAATGTTGTTTAGGTTAATATTGTTTTGAATGTTTGTATAATTAATTATGTTTATTATTTAGGTTAATATGTTTTTTTATGTTAGTGATTATTGTTTTGGATGTTGTTTAATAATTCATTTACTTCTTTTGAATTGTATAACATTATATTCAAACATAGTTTCATTAATAATAATGTTTTATTACAAAAAATTTCAAATAGAATAATAAGGCAAACAAATACATGAGCTCTTCTTGTTTTTTCTTTTTTTGTTTACCAATCATCCGGGTTGGGTCGGACCCGGACCCGACCCGGGTCCGGGTCTACATCTCCCCGGACCCGCCGGGTCCTGGGTTGGACCCGGACCCGCCGGGTCTTGCCACGGGTCGGGTCTGGGTCCACCCCGACCCGACCCGGACCCGACCCGTTGACAGGCCTAGATGCAAGGTGGTGATTAAATTGCTTGCGCTCTAACTAATAAGGTACAACCTGACAGCGGGTCAGACTCACGCCTATTATGGACAGGCTCGATTAGTCTAACATGCGCAATTACAGTTATGTACATGAACCACATGCACGATAACATAATAATTAACTATAGGGGTTCTCACTTACATGAATATACAACATAAACAACATATCACGCAACATACATATAAGGTATGGCCTAACTAAACATGCATACGAGGCCATTAATCATGCAAGCACACATGGTACAACCTAACATGCGTTGGATATCACCGACTTAAAAGGGAAAGATCAAGCGCGATCTCGCGCACTAACAGGTGCATGCCAATATTTTCAAGCAAACATGAGTCAAGTTGGGACCACATCTACTTACTCAGTTTGCGCAAGGAGACTGTTATGCCTGTGTCATTTGGAGCCATTTCGGTTAAACCTTGGTCACATCTGGGTCATTTAGGGCCTTATTTTTTCGATTGGAGTCGCTCAAATTTTGGCTTTTTGCTACCTGCAGGGGTGGAGTACTTAGATTGAAAATCTAACTGCATATTATGGGTCCTGGTACCGTTTTGTACTACCCATAAAAATTTCATCGAATTTCGGTAACGTTTTGAAAAATATGCAGTTCCAAACTGTATCGGGTTTTGAGAGTTCCTAGTTGGTCGAATAGTGTGAGATATTATGAGGATGTGGTGACCTTTGGTAACCTTACCCCCACCTTGCTTAGTGATGAAGAAACAATTGGTCTTTTGGTATGTGAGTGGGTGAGCCTAACCCTAACCTCACCACCCCCCTTATGGTCACCCCTAGACACTATTTGGGCATGAAAATGACCTTTTTGCCCTCTCTCTCTCTCCCCCTCTCTCCCAATTCGTGGATCTCTCTTTCCCTCCCTCTCTTGGTCTCTTTTTCCCCTCTTTGTGTGTGAAGAAGGAGGAGGAAGAAGCAATTGAAGGAAAGGATGAAGAAGAAGCACAAGAAAGAGTGAGAAAGGGGTGAGTTTGTGTTGTTTCTCTTCTCTCTCTCCCCTTCTCATGCCCCTTTGCACCCCTGTTTTCTGCCATGAAGGGCTTGAGGAGATGCTGATGAGGTGGTGGTAGTGGTGGTGGTGGTTGAGGTGGTCGTGGGTGTGTCGAGAACCCCGCATCTCCCCATTTTCCTCCCCCTGTTTTGGTAAGGCTGCACTCTGTATTTTAAAGATCTCAGTGAATCTAGTATTTAGAGGCACATTTGTAGGATTATGTCTTCATATGATATGATCATCTATGTGTCTAGTTGTTATATATGAAATTTGGGGTCATTATGATATCTGTGGTGTAAGTTAGAACCAGTTTTGCATGGCCTGTCCAGATTCGCGTAGGAATTGACCTGCTTTTGGAAATAATTTGTTTCGGGCTTGTAGAGGCAAAATTAGGTTCTAATGTCTTCATGGATTATGATCCCAGCATATCAGAGAATGTGCATGATTTATTTCATAATTTTTGGAAGTGTATTGGGTGCTGTGGAGATCAAATTAGTAGGGCTGGTTGCAGCAGGTTTGGCAGTTTTGCTCGGTTGTGTGTCAAGGAGTTGTTTGCATGTGTCTTGTGTGATAATATGGAAGTATTAGGAGTTAGGGTCTTCATGAAGTAGGCTTATATGTGTGATAGGAGGTTCCATATTTAATTGTGGATCATTGGTTGTGTTTTGCAGATCTCGTAGACCCGACGCGCGGCGATCCGGGTTGCAGTGAGTGGTTTGATCCAATCCCCCCCCTCGAGATGCGCTCGACGCGCGTAGTCGTGCGTCGCGCATCGATGGGGCATCCTAGCTATACTACTTGTGTAGATAAATAGTATGGCCATGCTTAAACTATAATATGTTAGATATCTTGCATGCTAGGCTTATATTGCATGTATTGTATCCATGTATGAATGACTGTATCGCATGCGCCCCTCTAGTATGGGCATGTATTTCTGTAATGTGTATGGATGTATAGAGGTGGGCATGCCTTAGGTAGTATTGTAATACTACTCCCACCATATTAATTGGAATATCCAGCATGATTAAGTCTGGGTTAATAACGGGCACCTGCCTAATATTCCCTTGCGATAAGACTCGAGGGCGTGGTGTAGTTGTTGCGCCCATGCTAATGGGGCAAAGCTATGACCAACTTCAAGAGATGATGATCTCTCTCTCGCCCTCTCCCTCTGCACGAACTGAGTAAGTAGAGGCGATTTCCTACTCGACTCGGGTTCATTTGGAATATTGTCATGCACCTGTTAGTGCGCGAGATCGCGCTTGACCCTTCCCTTTTAAGTTGGATATATATCCAACGCATGCTTAAGTTATGCCTTGAGTTTGCTTATATGATTAATGACCATGTATGCATGTTGTATGATTTGTTGTTTATGATGTAAATCCATGTTCGGGAGTATCCTTATAATTATTTGATAGGTTATCGTGCATGTAGTTCATGTACATAACTAAGATATAATTCTCCTGGATATATATGCACATGTTAAAACTGATTAGGCCTATCTGAAATAGGCGGGGGTATGACCCGTTGTCGGGTTGTACCTTATTAGTTAGAGCCCTAGCGATGTAATCGCCCCCGTGCATCCGAGCGATGCACTCGTTTGGAATTCTGGAGAATTCATTATCTTATCGGTTTTGTTAAGCCGGATGTTATGGCATTAAGCTAGGCCTACCCGAGTTAGGCGTGTATATGAACCGCCTGTTGGGTTATGTGCCTTGGGCTTATTTCTGCGTGAGAGGAGAGGCAACCCTTTGTGTCCGAGCGACGCAACCGTGTGGGAGTACAATAGTATTCGATATCATCAATATGTGATTATTGAGAGTATTTTTTTTCCATTGGGTTTGCTTTGCGAACATGGAGTGTTTCCTCCCAATGTCGTCCGTGTTGAAGCGGCCCGGGTTGTAGCTGTCCTGATAGGGCTCCCATCCGTAGGTACTACCAATGCGTTCGGGAACGTACTGATCGTGGGAGTATATCAGGTAGAGGCTACCCGAGAGAGGGCTAACGAATGATATTGCGAGCGTGAAATCGTTCTCCCCTTCGTTGGATCCGATGTAGGAACTTCCCGGCATTGGAAAAGCTATCCTGACAGAGGGCTCCCATCCGTAGGTACCACCGATGCGTTCAGAAGCGTACTGATCGTGGGAGTATACCAGGTAGAGGCTGTGGGGAAAGGGCTACTGGTGGTCCAATGGTGTAGAGCAGTCTAAGTCTCTTCCAAAAGTCCTATGTCACCACTCAAGGGTGAGGGTGAGGATGAGGTGAAGACACATCACCGCGTGACCCATTCGTTGTTCATCCGTTCCTATAGTTGTTGGGTCCGGTTGTGTATCGATGTTCAAGGACATCGTTAGGCAGTTATCTTGATGTAGATGATCCAGTAGTGTTGTGTAGACCAGTAATCCCGCGTCTCTTTGACTAACGGTATGGTCTCTCCCCAAAAGTCCCAAGAGTCTCCCTCTAGGAGTGAGGGTGAGGTTGGTGATCCAGTAGTGTTGTGTAAACCAGTAATTCCGCGTCTCTTTTGGAGCTTGAATTCAAGACTCCATTTTGAACCTTGAATTCGGTCTGTTACACTAATTTCTCGGTAAAACACGGGTCATATTTTTTTTTTAAAAAAAAACATCAAACATTTATATGACGATCATACTTAATGATAAAACCATATCCAAGATCTAATCATAACTCATCCTAAACGCGGCTGAAATACAAATAGTTTTAACACAATAACCATATGTTTTTGTTGAAAGGGACTAAGGAACTACATGCCAAAGGAATGGCTTATTCATCCACCTAAATGCAACGGAAGATAAATAGCACGAGCCTCGACCACCAATACCACGAAGAACGACGATCACCAACGGCTACTGTGAAAGGTTGGGAAAAGGGGTGAGTTGCCACACGCTTTATATGTCCCAATCGACTATGTCCCAATAATATAATATAGGGATTTTTAGTTTTAAGTCCCCACAAACCATCATATTTAGTGATCGATCCCTCCCTTCTTCGTATTTAGGTTTTAGTCCCTATATTTAAATGATAGTTCCTTTTTAGTCCCTCAGAGGGACCTATCCATAAATTATTTAATTTACTTTTTAGTCCCTATAAGGGACCTATCCATGAATTATCCTTTAAATCGGGGGACTAAACCTAAATACGAAGAAGGGAGGGATCGATCACTAAATATGATGGTTTGTGGGGACTTAAAATTAAAAATCCCAATAATATATTCCAAGAATAATAACTTTAAAATGTTGTAGAAGCAATTGCATATACAATAAACGATACCCCAATAAAATGATAACTTAAATAAAATCTCATTTAGATGCATAGTCTAAATGGAACTTTCTCAAACCATAATATGATGCATATGAATACAAGAGATACGCATGCCCATATTCCATGGCACCTAACCATAAGGATTTCACTTTGGAAATCGTGTCACCAAGACATGTCACATATACGTGGTCACCTAGACGAAGTCACCCAGACTTGCGTCCATTCTGAACCGTAGTCACTTAGACTGGGCAACCTAGGTTACACCACCTTGGCGATGCGATGCATGCATGTTCAACCACATATTATATATAAAGTATATATGCATGCGACAATTTCAAAATCTATTGATTTGTAAATAAGCATCAGCATGTATATTAAGACATGCTCGACTTCCCCATACAAAAAATAACAGTTGTGTTCAAAATGATGTGTCGATAAAATCTTTCAAAAACTACATAGGAGACAAGACCCACTCACCTTAGGTCCAATGACACGAAACGACTCCAGAAAGTCTAAGGCAACCTAACTAGTCCTGAAACTATACGACTTGGTGACAATATGCACAAACAGTGTGGGACCTGATTGTATCCGTATTCACAGAAATTTGACGGCTCTGTAAAGAGCCATCTAGAGGCAAACTGATGGCTCCTTCCATACAACGCTTTGAAAGGTGACATTTGAATGCTCTCTTGGAAGCTATTGTTATAAGCAAACTCTGCCAAGGCTAAGTGATCCTCCCAGCTTACGTAGAAATCAATCACACAAGCCCTCAACATGTCCTCCAATATCTGGATCGTCCTCTCAGACTGCCCATCTGACTGAGGGTGAAATGCTATGCTGAAATTCAGCCTTTTTCCCAATGCCGTTTGAAGAGCATTCTAGAAGCACGTGATAAAAAGTGAATCTTGATCCGAAACAATGCTGACTGGTGCTCCATGGAGACTATAATCTCCCAAACATATAACTTCGCTAGTACTTCCAGTGAATCGTTCATGCGCATCGCCAGAAAATGTGCAGACTTCGTCAATCGGTCCACTACGACCAAAACAGCGTCATGTCCTTTCTTCAACTTTGGCAAGCCATTCACAAAGTCCATGGTGACATGCTCCCACTTCCTCTCCGGGATTTCCAATTGTTGTAGTTTTCCAGCATGACTTCGATGTTCTGCCCTAAAGTTTTGACACACACAAACTCTGCAATGTCCTTCTTCATTCCATTCCACCAGAAGTTTAATTTAAGATTCTGATACATCTTCGTACCGCCAGGGTGTACGGTGTACAGAGACCTATGTGCCTCATCAAAGATCTTCTTTTCCGGTTCGGGATCCGCAGGGATGCAAACAAGACCACGGTAACAAAAGACCCCATCAGCCCCGATGGCGAAGTCCAGAATCAACCCTTGGTCCTTTAAAGATGAAACCTTCTTCAGCTCTTCATCCACCAACTGTGTCGTCTTTATCTCATCGATGAGATCTAGCTTAACAATAAGCCGTTTAAAGAAACCTTTCTCTGATGGACATACCACACTGAAAAGATTGGCCACTTCACTCAAAAGCTTCCACTGGCCAACCATCATGTGCGACAAAATTTCTGAAGGTTGACGACTTAGAACATCCGTGACCACCTTAGCCTTGCCAGGGTGATACTGGATTTTGCAGTAATAGTCCTTCAGAAATTAAACCTATCACCTCTGACGATTATTTAAATTTGGTTGAGACTGTAGATACGTCAAACACGTACGGTCCGTGAAGACCTCAAACTCCTCGCCATAAAGATAATGCCTCCAAATCTTTAGCGCAAAGATCACCGCTGCCAGCTCCAAGTCATGAGTGGGGTAATTTACTTCATGCACCTTTAGCTGACGAGATGCATACCTTCCCGTGCTGCATCAATACATCATGTTCCCACCAAGAATAGATGGAATGGTCAAAATAGGAGCAGACGTAAGTCTCCGCTTCATCTCTTGGAAACTTTTTTCACACTGCTCCTGTCAGGCCCCAGGGCGGCCGTCCCTGGGACGCGGCAATGGTATATATATGATATCAGCAGTCTATACAGGAGGTCAATAATATACTCTAAACAACACCAAAAATGACAACACAGACAAAAGCAAGGCTGACATGATATATATACACAAATAGCGGAAGCTAAAAGACTGAGTCTGTAATTCAAAAACATATTACAGACTTGATACATAATCAACTGTCCTGTGAGAGCCAATATATATACAATGACATCCAATATAATACAAACGGGTGCCCAAGCACGGAAATATAATACATACAATAAAAAAGGGATGCTGATGGCCTCTAACACTCGCGGGACGTGGCGCTGCTCCGCTACTGATGAAGTCCCTCGGGGAGCTCCTCCTTCAGATCCGACTCAGTGATAACTAGAGAAAAAATATGCGAGGGGTGAGCCACACGCTCAGTGAATAGCACAACCCATGCATCACAATTCATATTAACCTCAAAATTATTCAAAGCCTCAAAGTGGCAGGAACTACACAATCCAGTGAGTCGCAACATCGCCGACCCACCACACCCTCACCCTCCAATAGGTGACACGGCTATTGGGACTGACTAGGCTGTTAATCACCCTTGGTCCACCGATAGTCTCTCCTCCACTCCGTAGCCCGCCTGGTCTACTCCCACAATTCAGCACAGTCCAAAACCAAATCAGGAGGTACCTACTGATGGGAGCCCTCTGTCAGGACGGCCTATCTAACGCTGGGGCAGTCTCTATACGGATCCAACGAAGGGAAAAGAAACAGCCTATCCACACGTATACGATCCAATCGGATCCGCCGACAACATCTTCCTACAATTTAAATGTCATGAATTCTTGCGAATTCCTCCAGGGCGCATAACTACGATGCGGGGAAGCCTGTATTATAACCACATGGTTATAATATTCACTACGCATGCTCATTACTAAATAACTCACATTTGATTTAAAATAAATTAAACTAAATGGGACACATGCATAGGTCAAGGCTTCCTAGCATGAAAATATGGTATCAGGATGCATGGCTCTTACACATATCCTAAGGGTGCAAGTCCCTAACATACAAGGTCTAGGGTGGCATGCATACTACATAACAATCATGCCTGCATGGATTACATATTATACAAGTTAATATTAAACTATGGTGCCCCAGGGGGCGAACGATACACGCCTAAAAGCATATATGCCTCCCTACTGGGTTGGATTGTCCCACTCACCAATACCCGGGTCGTCGCTTGACCGTCCGTCAAGATCTGCATAACAGGGTATTCAACACGGTGAGTAAAATACACAATCCATACAAAAATACGCTAAAAATACCCAACACTCAGACAAGCGTGCATACGGCCCGCACGCACGCGAGCCCGAGTGCCCCACTCATTCCCGAACCTCCGGCAGCCATACGCACGGCCACCCGCACGCGCACGCACGGGTGCGCACGCACGCACGCACGCACACCCTTGCCCCGGCGCACTGCCGCGCCCCTGCCCGCGGGCCCAGACACGCTACCGCGCCCCAGCCCGCGCGCCCAGAAACGCCGCACGCTCGGGTGCACGCACGCGCGCGCCCACGCGCACATTCCAATAGGGCGCATAGCCAGGATGCGGGAAACATGCATTATAAAATAAAGAGGTTGGAATATTAACGGGGAAAGAATCCTTGGGAGGGCAGCGTGAGGTCCCGATATAGGACATCCCGACAACCAAACAAGGAACACGGAGTACCCTAGCCCGGGTCTCACCGTTGTTCCTCGCGAGGCCCCTCCCCTATAAATTCACTAAGACAGACTAATAATCACATGCTCGCATTTTATTTACACAAATTAAACTAAATGGGAACATGCATCGGTCGGGGCTTTCCTAGCATGGAAACATGATAACAGGGTGCATGGTTCTTATACGGATCCTAAGGGTATAAGTCCCTAGCATACAAATCTAGGGTTGCATGCATACTACAGATTACCATGCTTACATAGTCTTCATATTAAACAGGTTAATATTTACTATGGTGCCCCAGGGGAGGACGGTACACGCCCAAGTGCATGTAACGCCTCCCTACTGGGTTGGATCGTCTGACTCACCGGTATCTGGGTCGTCGCACGACCGTCCGTCACGATCTGCAAGACAGGTATTTAATATGGTGAGTAAAATCCACAAATACCTCAAAAATACACAAAACATTCTAAAAGTACCCAACACTCGGGTAAACGTACATACGGCCCGTACGCACGTTAGCCCGAGCACCCCGACTCACTCCCGCACTTCCGGCAACCACCCGCACGGCCACCCGCCCCCGGATGCACCACCGCGCCTCAGCCTGCGCACCCAAGCGCCCTGCCGAGCCCCTGCCCGCACGCCTGGACACGCCGTCGAGCTCCCCGGGTGCACCGCACGTCCACTGCGCCCCAGCGCAGCAACCCGCGCGCACACCGCATGCCCCGCGCGCCCAGCGCCTTGCCCCGCGCGCACCCCGCGCGCACCACTGCTCGCATCACCCACTCGACCAGCAGCTCGCCTAGCCCCGGGTGCACCCGTGCGCACTGCACCCCAGCGCAGCGCCCCGCACGCGCACCCCGCCCGCTCGCACCCACTGCTCACCCCACCGCGCGCACGCCTGCGCCTTTGCCCAGCGCCCCGCGCGCATGCTTCTGCACTGTGCTCAGCGCCCAGCGCTCCAGCGCCCAGCGCCCAACACAGCCAGCATGCCCAGCATCCGCGACCCAGCGCCCACGCGCACGCCCGCGCAACACGAGCCCAGCGCACCTGCCAGCCTGCCCGCGCTGCTTGCCTGCGCGCATCGCCGAGTGGCCCGAGCACCGCTCGCCTGCACGCCCGGGCACTGCCCGCCTGATGCCCGAGCACCTCCTACCCAGCACGCCTCCCCCTGCACCCCCCGAGGGCACGCCCGCGCGCACGCGCTCGCGCTCCTGGCAATCTGGTGCGCCTGCCTGCTGCGCCCGTTGCCAGCCCACCCGGGACAGCCAACCTCCCTGCCCGGGACTGCCTAACACCCTGCCCGACCACCCAAACTCCTCTCACCGGCCACCAACGGCCATCCACAGCCGCCGACCACCACCCAACCTCAAATCCACCCTTCTAACAAGCATCTAAGCAAGAAAGGAAAGGAAAAAGGGCTTACCAAGGGAAAGCAAGGATGCTCGGTTGCTCTCCGCGCACCGAAACCTCTCCCCAAAGGCCTCCAACGCCGGGATCTCCCTTGGCCCTCGAAATGGCCCAAATCAGGGGAGAAAAGAGGGGGGATGAAGGGGCCAAACTTCTCGGAATTCGAATCCGAGAACACCGGGGCGTAGATTGGGATCCCGATCTAGCCTTTCTATGATTTAGGTTTTAAGCTTTGAGGACCCTAGGTGGCTCAAAAGCTTGGAAAAGAGAAAGGGGGAGAGAGAAAAAGAGTTGGAGAAGACAATGATTAGTGAAGAACACCTTTTTGCTTTCTTTAAATAAGTCAAACCTCATTTAGATTAGGCTAAGCTAGGTTAATTAGGGTTTAAGCTAGCTTAGGGAGGCTTAAGTGTGGTTTGACCCTAGTCAACCCAACCACACAAAAATCCAAAATCATTTGACCAAGTCATGGGTCCACATTGACCAAGTCAAAGTCTCCAATGACTTCTCGCTCGGTCAAAACCCGGATACGCCCCGGAACTGCGAAATTCTGAAACGCTACCGGAATTCGACGAAATTTTTGTGAGCGGCTTGGAATGGCACCAGGACACATAATATGCAGTTAGATTTTCAATCGGAGCCCTCAATCTCAGGGCGATAGCTAACAGCCCGAAATTTTAGCGGTTCCGATCGAAAAACGAAAAAAACGAAAAACTGCCAGAATGTCCCAACGGTTACCAGAAGGTTAAAAGTGACACATATATAACATAACAGAAGTGTCAATAGAATGAGAGGGAGAGGTTCCTGTGTGTCTTCGGAGAGGTTACCGATGCCGTTATAGGAAGAAAAAAAAAAGGTCAAGTGTAAATGCCGATGAGAGGAATAGATGGGTTGATGACTTTATATATTTAATGGGTTTGCATCTGTTATATAGTCGGTGATTGGCATGGAATATTTTGGATTCGTCATATTCATGTGTTGTTTAGAATGATAAACGGGTGAAGATGACGAAGACCCAGCCCATGTGTTTTGTTTTAAAGGTTTGGTTGGTTTGGTGGGCCACATGAGGATGGATGGATTATTGGACCCGCATGAATTAATCTTATGTTACAGTAGTATTGGATTGTGAGTTGTCAATTAATTGTTATTGGATGCTGGGTGTATAGTCTAAGTTGGTCAAGTTAAATTCATTGGGATGATTTGAGTTAAAATAAATAGGTAGTTTATTTAATATAGTTATTCAATTTTCCTTTATTTATTAGAAATATTATTTTTATTTTTCAGGCGATTCTCATACTACTTAGACTGATATTTGTCACGAGTGTTCTTGTTAAAGGTGAGTGGATGTCTCTATATTATTTGAAAAGAATCATATTATTTTATGATTATGAAATCTATCTTGTATGAAGCATATGAGCATGTTGTTATTTTGGATATATTATATGCATTTGAAATTATGAGATTTATGAAAATTGTCGCATGCTGTATACTTGAAAGAATAAGTAATTTTGATTGTGCATGCATTAAATCGTTTAGGTAGCTCAGTCTGGGTGGCTGCGGTCTAAATTTGACCCAAGTCTAGGTGGCTATGTCTACGTGGCCCGATTTTCAAAGTGAAATCTCTGTGGCTAGGTGTCGTGGAAAGCGGGCATGCGTGTCCGTTGCATTCATATACATCATGTAGTTTGAAATCATGAGAAGATTCTTTATGAAAAGAAAATGTTATTATATCCTTGTATGTTTTAAATGGTTTCTTTATTATAAGATTTCCATTATATTACAACAATTGTTCCATAGACACTTTATAACTGATTATTTTAAAGTACAATATATTATTATTGGGACACTTGTGTCCATTCACTGAGCGCGTGGTAGCTCATCCCTCTATTTTCTCAACTTTTCAGATTAGTAGTTGGTGGTTGTCAATCTCGCTAAGGCGTTGGAGGTTGAAGCTCATATTTTATTTCCGTTGCATTGTAGGTGTTGAAATAAGCCTTTCGTTTGGCATGTAGTTTCCTTAGTCCTTTCAGCAAAAACAGATGGCGTCTATGTTTAAACTATTTTGTGTGTATCTCATCCGTGTTTAGGATGAATCTATGTGTAGATCTTGGTTGAGTTTATTATTTGGATGTTTGACTAAAATGTCAGTTATTTTATTTTATTTTTATTTATTTATTTAGTTACTTATTACTTATTTATTTAAAAAAAAAAAGTTTCAAATTGGAAGCTATATATTTTAAGGATTTAAAGTAGCGTAACCGATTTCATTGCTTCAAAAATGGAGTAGTGAAATTATTGGGGCGTTAGAATAGGTGAGCTCCCGATCTACCTTCCGGTGGTCTCGGATTCGAGTTCCCACATGCGTGACCCCTTCTCATGGCCTCTTTTCTCCTCTGATTTCAGCTGTTTTTTGGGCTGAGGGAGATCTTGGTGGTGGTGGCCTTGGAGGAGGTGTTTCGGTGCGCGAAGAGCAACCGATCTTCCCTTCCTTCCTTTCCTTCCTTGGGTGAGGTTTCTTTCCTTCCTTTCTTGTTTAGATGCATGTTAGGAGGGTGTTTTTTAGTAAGGATGGTTGTGGGTGGCGGAGGGTGGCCGTTGGTGGCGGTCGGAGGCGGTTGGGGGCCATTGGTGGCTGTCGGGGAGGTGGTAGGGCTGTCCCGGGTTGGCTGCCAGGCGCAGGGCTGGGCGCTGTCAGGCATGCTAGCAGGGCAGCGCGGGCGTGCGGGCGGGCGTGCGCCCGGGTGGAGCAGGAGGGTGTGTGGGTGCTGCCCGCTGGGCGCCGTGCGAGGGCGTGCGGGCGGAGCGCTGCACAGAGGCGCAGGGCGTGCTGCGCGCGCGGAGCCGCGTGCGGGTGCTGCGCGCAGGAGGCCGTGAGGGGGCATGCGCGCGGAGCGCTGCACAGAGGCGCAAGGCGTGCTGTGCGCGCGGTGGGGTGAGCTGGTGGTGCGCGCGGGATGCTGCGATGGGGCGCTTGGCGTGCGGGTGTGTGCGTGGGTTGCTGCGCTGGGGCGCAGTGAGCGCGCAGTGCACCCGGGGGGCTCGGCAGAGTGTCCGAGCATGGGGGTTGGGCTCGGCAGTGCGTCTGGGCGCGCGGGCCAGGGCTCGGCTGTGCGCCCGGGTCGGGTGGCCGTGCGTACGGCTGCCGGGGGTTCGGAAGTGAGTCGGGATGCTCGGGCTCGCGTGCGTACGGGCCGTATGCACGTTTGCCCGAGTGTTGTGCATTTTTAGAGTATTTTTGGTGTATTTGTGTATTTTACTCACCGAGTTGATTACCCTATCTTGCAGATCTTGACGGACGGTCGCGTGACAACCCGGTTATTGGTGAGTGGTACAATCCAACCCAGTAGGGAGGCGCTATATGCACTTGGGCGTATACCGTCCTCCCCTGGGGCACCATGGTCAATATTAACTTGTGTAATATGTAATCCATGCAAGCATGATTAATATGTAGAATGCATGCCACCCTAGACTTTGTATGTGAGGGACTTGCACCATTAGGATATGTGTAAGAGCCATGCA
The DNA here is from genome assembly GCA_030737835.1 of Acorus gramineus. Taxonomy (NCBI): domain Eukaryota; kingdom Viridiplantae; phylum Streptophyta; class Magnoliopsida; order Acorales; family Acoraceae; genus Acorus; species Acorus gramineus. Next base: position 2,551,708 of record JAUJYN010000016.1, on the reverse strand, counting down.
TCCTTCCACCCTGTTCGCATGCTAGGAAGCCTCGACCTATGCATGTGTCCTACTAGTTTAATTTATTAAATTAAATGCGAGCATATGATTATTAGCATGCCTTATATAATATTATAGGGAGGGGCCTTGCGAGGTCAACATTGAGACCCGGGCTAGGGTACTCCGTGTTCCTTGTTTGGTTGTCGGGATGTCCTATATCGGGACCTCATGCTGCCCTCCCAAGATTTCTTTTCCCAATAATATTATAACCTTGTTATTATATTATTATTATATTATATGTTTCCCCGCATCTTGGTTATGTGCCCTAAGGAATTCTGAAGAATTCAAGTCATTAGAGTTGTTGAGACGTGTTGTCGGCGGATCCGAGTGGATCATATGCGTATGGATAGGCTGTTCTGTTCCCTTCGTTGGATCCGTGTAGAGACTGCCCCAGCGTTAGAAAGGCCGTCCCGTGAGAGGGCTCCCATCAGTAGGCACCTCCTGATTTGGGACGGACTGTGCTGAATGTGGGAGTGGCCAAGCGGCTACGGAGTGGAGGAGAGACTATCGGTGGACCAAGGGTGACCAACAGCCTAGTCAGTCCCAATATCCTATGTCACCATATTGAGGGGTGAGGGTGAGGGTGTAGTGGGTTGGCGAGATAGCGACCCACTGGATTGTTTAGTGCCTGCCACTTTGAGGCTTGAATGATTATTGTGGTTAATATAAACTGTGATGCATGGGTTGTGCTATTCACTAAGCGTGTGGCTCACCCCTCGCATTATTATTATTCTCCAGTGTTATCTGAGTCGGATCTAGAGGAGGAGCTCCTAGAGTGACTTCATCAGTAGCGGAGCAGCGCCACGTCCCGCGAGTTTTAGAGGCTATCAACATCCCTTTTGATTGTATGTATTATATTCCGTGCTTGGGCACGCGTTTGTATTATATTTGGATGTCATTGTATATATTGGCTCTCACAGGACAGTTGATTATGTATCGAGTCTGTAATATGTCTTTGAGTTACAGATTCAGTCTTTTAGCTTCCGCTATTTGTGTATATATCATGTCAGCCTCATTGTTGTCAGTGTTATTATTGTTGATGTTGTTTAGGGTATGTTATTGACCTCCTGTATAGACTGCTGATATCATATATACACTTGCCGCGTCCTGGGGACGGCCGCCCTGGGGCGTGACATATATAATATCAGCAGTCTATACAGGAGATCAATAACATACTCTAAACAACACCGAAAATGACAACACAGACAAAAGTGTAGCTGACATAATATATACAAATAGCGGAAGCTAAAACAACTGAGTCTGTAATTCAAGACATATTACAGACCCGATACATAATCAACTGTCCTATGGGAGCCAATAAATATACAATGACATCCAAATATACAAACGAGTGCCCAAGCATAGATAACAGTACATACAATCAAGAAGGGATGCTGATGGCCTCTCACTCGCAGAACGTGACGCTGCTCCGCTATTGCTGTAGTGCCTCGGGGAGCTCCTCCTTCATATCCGACTCAGATATAACTGGAGAAAAAAATATGCGAGGGGTGAGCCACACGCTCAGTGAATAGCACAACCCATGCATCACAATTCATATCAACCTTAAATAATTTTCAGTCCCTAAAACGGGAGCAATCACACATTCCTATGGGTCGTTTCTTCGCCAACCCACCTCCCCCCTCACCCTCACCCTTTCCGGGGGGTGACACGGGCCTCTTGGGGCATACTAGACCGCTCTCCACCCCTGATCCACCGGGTAGCCTCTCCCACCCCCGTAGCCTCGACCTAGTCCACTCCAACTGTTGTGCCTGTGTCATTTGGCGCGCTCTGTTTGAAAATTTGGGTACATAAATTTTTTCTTAGAAGTTATGTATTCCCGATTTGGTATTTGGATTTGATTTTGTTAAAATCCAAGATGACGAGGTTTAAATATGAGTTTACTATGAGATGTCCAGTTTTGAGTTAGCTTTTGTACAAAAGTGGAATTAGATCAACTGGATTCTTGTAGTGAAAGTTATGGGTATTTTTCCAAGTATACCCCGGGGAGGGAAATTCTGGCAGCAGCCCTGCTCGATGTTTAGCTCTAATTTTAAAATAGCTAGAGGGATTATTTGATCTTGGCATAAACATGAAAGTTGTAGATAATCTTCTTGGCTTTCCAACGGACTTGGAATCGTGCAATTCGGAGCTGTATCGAGGAAGTTATGGCTGTTCCAGTGAAGCTTGCGCAGAATTTCTAGTCAAAGGGCGACTAGGTCATTTCTCCTTAGATATTTGTGATAAATATCTCCTCTCTCTCTCTTCCCCTCTCACTCCCCACGTCGATTGCATTTCTTGCCTCTCTTTCTCTCTTGCAAAGCCCCCCCCCCCCCCACAATGTGTTTGACAAAAGTCCCCAAAGAGAAGAGGAGGTGAAGGAAGAAGAGAAGGTAGGTTTGGTTGTTGTTGTTTGTTCCTCTCTCTCTCAAGCTCCCTTTACATGGTTTCCCCCCCCCCCCTGATTTTCAGCTGAAGAAGAGGCTGAGGAGAGGCTGAGGAGGTGGTGGTGGTGGTGGTGGCGGTTGAGGTGGTCGCGGGTGCGTCGAGGTCCCCGAACCTCCCCCTTTCGTTCCCCCTCCAGGGTGAGCCTTTCTCCTTTTCTTGATTTTTTTTGCTTAAGGGGATGTTGGGAAGGTCATGCATGCTAGGTAGAAGGGTTAGGGTGTGTGTGAAGGATTGGGAAGGGTTAAAATTAGGTTGGGATGGGCTGGGCGCGCGCTGGGCGCAGTCTGTGCGCGTGCAGGCGGGCGCTGGCAGGCTCTGGCGGGCGCGCAGACGCGCGCGGGCGCGTGCGCGCGGGTGCAGGTGCGAGCGGGGGTGCGCGCGGGAGTGCGCGCCAGTGTATGTAGTCGCGCGCGGGCGTGCGCGCGAGCGTGCGCGCGCGCGACAGTGCGCCTGGGCATGTTGCCTGGGCGCGGGGCAGGGAACCAGTGCGTGCGCGTGCTGGGGCGTGCGCGGGGTGCTGCGCGAGGGCGCGGGCTGGACGCGCGGTGCGCGGGGGCGCGGCAGCGCGTCTGGGTGCGCGGGCAGGCGCGCAACAGTGCGCCGATGGTGCTGGGGTGCGTGCATGCGTGCGCATTCGTGCGTGCGCATGCGGGGGGCCATGCATGTGGCTGCCCGAGGGTTCGGGTAGGTGTCGGGGCACTCGGGCTCGCGTGCGTACGTGCGTGCTCGCATGCGTGCGAACCCGTATGCATGCTTGTCCGAGTATTGGGTATTTCTAATGATTTCTTTGCATAAATTGTGTTGTTTCTCACCAGTTGGGTGCCCCTACCTTGCAGATCTCGTCGGATGGGATGCGCGAGGTCCCGGGTTGTAAGGTGAGTGGTTCGATTCCAATCCCCCCCCCCCTCTCTAGGGATGCGCTCGACCCGCATAGACGTGTGTCGCGCATCGATGGGGCCCCCTAACTAATATGTAGATGTTTTGCATACTAGGGATATACATCCATGTATCGTGTATAGAGACCCGTAGATGCTGGACACCATGTCCTGTACTTAAAAGCCTTGATCTATGAATGATTAATATGATGTATCCATGCCACCTTAGACTTTGTATGCTAGGGATATACATCCATGTATTGTGTATAGAGGCCCGTACATGCCCGGACACCTTGTCCTGTACTTAAAAGCCTTGATCTATGCATGATCAATATGATGTATCCATGCCACCTTAGACTTTTATGCTAGGGATATGCACCCTTATATCATGTATAGCGGCCTATGCATGCTTAGACACCAAGCCCCGAGCTATGCATGTTCCCATCTAGTTTAATCTAATTAAATCAGAATGTGAGCATGCCTTAGAGAATATTGTAACCTTGTGGTTATGATATATGTCTTTCCGCATCTTAGGGGATCATGTGAACATATAGTTGCAAGCATGCCTTAGAGAATATTATAACCTTGTTGTTATAATATATGTCTCCCTGCATCTTAGTTATGCGCCCTAGAGGAATTCTTGAGAATTCATGACATTATAAATGTTAGGAATTGAAGCGTTGTCGACGGATCCAAGAGGATTGCATGCGTGTGTTTAAGCTGTTTTCTTCCCTTCGTTGGATCCGTGTAGTGACAGCCCCGGCGTTAGATAGGCTGTTTGACAGAGGCTCCCATCAGTAGGTACCTCCTGATTGTGTTTCAGACTGTGCTGAATCGTGGGAGTAGACCAGGCAAGCTACAGAGCGGGGAGAGGCTACCGGTGGACCAAGGGTGAATAGCAGTCTAGTTAGTCCCAAAAGGCCCATGTCACCCCCTAAAGGGTGAGGGTGAGGGTGGGGTGGGTCGGCGATGTTAAGACCCACTATCTTGTGTAGTTACTCCCGTTTAGGACTATGACTACTTTGAGGTTAATATGAGTGTGTTGGTTGCTATTATGCATATGCGTGATATCTCGATGAGCGAGTATCGAGAGTGGTTGTTTTCCATTGGGTTTTGCTTTGCGAACATGGGATCGTTCTCCCTTTCGTTTGGATCCAATGTAGGGACTCCCCGGCGTTGGCTATACCTGTCAGAGGACTAGGCGGAGGTCACGAGGGTGGGAGAGGCTGCCGGTGGACCAAGGGTAAGAGCGGTGAGTTGAGGAGATCGGGTTGTAGATACTACCCGGGAGAGGGTTATTGAATGATGTCGCGAGCGTGGAATCGTTCTCCCCTTCGTTGGATCCGAGTAGTGACATCCCCGGCGTTAGACAGGATGTCCTGACAGAGGGCTTCCATCAGTAGGCACCTCCTGATGTGTTTCGGATTGTGCTGAATCGTGGGAGTATACCAGGTAAGCTACGGAGCGGGGAGAGGCTACCGGTGGACCAGGGGTGTAGAGCAGTCTAAGTCTCTCCCAAAGTCCCAAGTTTCCTCCTTCCAGGAGTGAGGGTGTGGATGAGGCGAAGACGCGTCGCCTCGTGACCCATTCGTTGTTCGACCGTTCCCATAGATGTTGGGTCCGGTCTCGTGATGGATGTTGAAGGACATCGATGGGCGATTATCTAGATGTAGATGATCCAATAGTGTTCAGTGGACCAGTAAATCCTGGTCTCTTCGACCGACGGCATGGTCCCTAGACCAGTAAATCAGGGTCTCTTCGACCGACGGCATGGTCTCTAGACCAGTAAATCCGGGTCTCTTCGACCGACGGCATGGTCTCTAGACCAGTAAATCCGGGTCTCTTCGACCGACGGTATGGTCTCTCCCCATAAGTCCCAAAAGACTCCCTCTGGGAGTGAGGGTGGGGGTGAGGTTGGTCGCGCTACCGCGTGACCCTGTTATCCATTGGGTTTCTACCCATGTTTTCCTTGAAAGGAAATTGATTATGTATTGAACTGTAGAATGGTGATTGGTTTCCAGCCACTCACTGAGCTTGTAGCTCACCCCTCGCATACTGTTTCTTTTCAGGGGCAGTGTTGGGCGTGGAGCTGGAGCTTTCCTGTGGCGTGGTCTTATGGGCGTGGAGCGTTCTGCCGGCGGGTGGCGAGTGTGAGGCTGTCAGCATTCCTAGAGTCATTTATGCTTTGTAAATCGTGCATGTGGCACAGGTTGTATTTTCTTTGGTCTAGACTTGGCTTCCACAGGACATTGATTGTGTACTCGGGTCTGTAATAATGTTTTTGATTTACAGACATTGTTTATATATTGTGCTTCTGCTTTTCAGTCAGTTATCTTTATCTTGCTTTGTTGCCTTGTGTATTGTTGTTGGTGTCCTTATTGACCTCAGGTATTGATAGCTGATGTTACTATTATTATTGCCACGTGTCGGGGACGCCGAGGCGTGACACCAACTACCAGTACTGTCCGACACATCGGAGGTACCTATAGACAGGAGCCCTCTGTCAGGTCAGCTATCGCCGTGGAGTACCTACCTCGAATCCAACAAAAAAGGAGAAGACAGCCTACTCACACGGATACGATCCTCTTGGATCCGTCGCCACCGATTGTAACTCTACTAATGTCATGAATTCTCCAGAATTCCTCCAGGGCGCATAACTTAGATGTGGGGAGACATATATTATAACAACATGGTTATAATATTCTCGAAGGTATGCTTGTAACTATAAGCTCACATTAGATTTAATTAAATTAAACTAGATGGGAACATACGTAGTTCGGGGCATGGTGTTTAGACATGCATAGGCCGCTATACATGGTATAAGGGTGCGTATCCCTAGCATACAAAGTCTAAGGTGGCATGGATACATCATAATAATCAGGCATGCACATGTTTTACATTATTACATGTTAATAAGCAATTATGGTGCCCCAGGGGAGGGCAATGCACGCCTACGTGCATCGAACGCCTCCCTACTGGGTTGGATTGTCCCACTCACTGGAACCCGGGTCGCTACGTGAACATCCGTCAAGATCTGCAAGACAGGGGCATTCAACATGGTGAGTATACTACACAAATACAAATGAAATACACTAGAAATACCCAATACTCGGACAAGCATGCATACGGGCCCACACGCACGCGCGTACGCATGCGAGTCCGAGTGCCCCGACACCCTCCCGAACCCACGAAAGCCCCACGCACGGCCACCCGCACGCGCACGCACGAAGGCGCACGCACGCACGCGCCCCTACGCGCTGCTGCGCCCCTGCCCGCGCACCCAGACATGCTGCCGCGCGTCCATCCCTTCTCGTACCCGCGCTTACTGCGCCCCTACGCAGCACCCCGCGCGCACGCCTGCGCGTCTGTGCGTACGCGGGCGCGCCCGCCAGAGCGCCCATCTGCGCGCGCCAGCTACTGTATGCGCGCGCAGACTCGTGCGCACGCGCGTCGGAGCCCTTCCCACCCCCTCCTCAGCCCACCCTCACCCCCCTAACACCCATGCAAGCATGCATACCCAAACATACACCCTTCTCAAGCATTTAAACAAGCATAGGGAGGAGAAAAGCTTACCCAAAGAGAGGAAAGGAAAGGAAGGGAACCCGGGTGCTCTTCGCGCACAAAATCGCCACCACCAAGACCACCACCACCAAGATCTCTTCTCAGCCCAAGAATGGCTGAAAACAGAGGAGAAAAGGAAGCTAAGAGAGGAGGTCAACAAGGGGGAAAACAAAACCAAGACCATAGGAAGATAGATCTCACCCTCACCAACCTTTTTCCCTTCTAGGGCTTCCTATTTCATTTCCTTCTTCAAGCTCCAATGGAGAGAAATAACAAGAGGAAGAGAGGGATCTTTTTGTGTGAGAGAGAGAGAGAGGAAGAGAAGAGAAGGAAGAAGAAGAAGTGCACGCCCACACTAGTGGCCACACACACACCACACACACACACACTCACTTAGGGCTTTTTAGGTTTTTTGTGAGTTTGACTTTGGGTCAACCTATCCACATAAACAAACAAAACCAATTGACCAAGTCAATGGTCAAACTTGACTTGGTCAAGTCTCCCCATGACTTTTCGCTTGGTCAAAACCCGGATACAATTCGAAACTGCCAAATTCTGAAACGCTACCGGAATTTGATGAAATTTTTAGGAGTGGCTTGAAATGGCACCATGACACATAATGTGTAGTTAGGTTTTCAATCGGAGTTCTCAAGCTCAGGATGATAGCTAAAAGTCCAAAATTTTAGCGGTTCCGATCGAAAAAAGAAAAAGTTGAAAAACTGCCAGAAATGTCCCAATGGTAACCAGAAGGCTAAAAGTGCACATATATAACAGGTTTGGGATTGGTCAGGGGGGCGGCTAGTTGAAACTAGCCGCCTGGTATGGGGCGGCTACTCTCAAGTAGCCGCCCCTGTCCAGGCTCTTAGATTTTTCTAAGTGTTGGACTTAGGGTTTCTGGTTTTGGTTTCTGAGGGAGTTTTGTTTTAGATGTCCAAAATTGGTTGTTTTCCAATATTACTTGAAGTAAATTTCTTTTATGTGGATGGTCAAAATTAGGGTATCTACAGTTGTCCCTCATCGGACGGAGTCTTTGTGTGAAACAGAAAGACTTCGATCGATGATAAGGAAAGAGACCCTTATTTTGGCCGGCCCAACCTTCAAGAAGTTTAGGACACATGACCAAATACCATTCATGGAGGTAATTTAGGTCATCAGAGGCTGGGTTTTGACTAGAATGGTTATCTAGGGATTGATCCAGATGGGAGAGTGAGTAAAAGTAAAGAAGCGAGTGATCCAACCCTCGGACGGGGTTCTTAGCCATCGTGCACGGAGCTGTCCAGTGTTAGTTTCCTTGTGCCTACTGTACCCGTGCTTGGGTAGCTCAGCAAATCAAGGGGATATCGCAAACAGAAAGAAAGAAAAGGTGTGTTTGATTTGGTGAATTGGATCATTCAAAAGACAAAGATTCCAGAAAAGAACCAGAACTGAAGAAATTTGAATTGAATGGTATTGGAATTTTGTGGTAAAACTTTGAGAAAGTTGTGTTTGATCGAGTAAAACATGGAAATAAACCAATACATGGCTGTTTGTTTTTAGAAAACTTGGAAATAAGTGTGTTTGAGAAGCTGGCAGGGGCGGCCAGTTGTGTTTAGCCGGCAGGGAGGGGCGGCTAGTTGTATTCAGCCATCGGGCAGGGGGCGGTTACTCGCGAGTAGCCGCCGGCTGACTAGGTCCCTTACAACCGAAAAGGACCCTCTCTCTCCCGCACGTTTTCAAAAACGGTTCTTCTTCCCTCTTTTCTTCTTCTTCTCCAATTGAAACCAAAAAACTTTTATTTTCTTTACCCTTTCTTCCTCCATTTCGACCCAATCGATCTTCTCTTCTTGATTTTGAAACCCTAAGTCTTTGGGTTCTCCTTTTTCTTTGTAACCCGAGAAGATGACGAGGTCGAAGACGATTGCTTCGAGGGGGAAACGACCGCGGGTGGCTCGTGGAGAGCGTAGCTCGAGCTACCTATCGTTGGAGAGCGATATGGTGGAGGTGAAGGTCGTGGGTGAGGTGATAGATGGGGCGGAGATGCTGTTGGTGGGCGCCGACACGGGTTTGGTCGGGGATGTGCCTTTGGGGCTGTCCCAGGAGTTTCTACACTTCCTAGGGGTGAGGTGATCGGGTATACGTGCAAGAGGAGGCACGGTGATCGATCGGTGGCAACAGAAGTGTTGGTTTGGAGGCCGGAGGATCGGCCAAGGGTGTAGCCGAGGAGGCAGGGGGTGAGGGGGCTGTTATTAGCGAGGAGATGGCCCGTATCTTGGGCGAGGTGTTTGGTGAGGACGAGGGTGGCCTTGGTGATGGTGAGGCTAGTGTGGCAGGCAAGGAAGAGTTGAGGAGTGCCTTGGGTGACTACGAGGTGCTGACCTCCGGTGTGGTGGGTACGGAGGAGGGCGGGGGCATTGGGTTTGAGGCTGAGGAGGCCATGGGTGCTGGGGTTGAGGCCGCAGAGGCCGGGGGATTGGTGTGGAGGGGGCTGAGGAGGCCGTGATGGAGGGGGAGAGGGATGATGAGGAGGGGGATGACGAGGAGGGAGACGATCTTGACGAGGCCAAGGCGGATGCTTCTGGGGCTACAAGAGCCGTGGTATGCCTCTATTTCCCTCTATCTATTACCTTGTTCTACATGTATGTATACCTTGTTCTAAATATATGTATATGTTTTTGGTGGTATGCATGAAGTGTGTAAGAAGTATATATATATATGCATCTTTAAAATAGGCAAAAAAAAATGATCACGGTGGGAGGGTTATAAGCATGCTATTTCATAGTCTATAGAATGTTCTAACATGCTTGCATAGTGGGTTTGCCTATATAGGTATGGTGTTGTTTTTGTACAAGAGCTAGTTGTGGGTTTGCATATGCATGAGTTTTTAGTGGAGTGATTGTTATGCCTCTGTCATTTGGAGCCTTATATTTTTTCGGTCGGAGTTGCTAAAATTTTAGTTTTTAGCTACCAGCGGGAGTTGGAGTACTCTGATTGGAAATCTAACAGCTTGTTATGGGTCCTAGTACCATTTGGTACTACCCATAAAAATTTCATCGAATTCTGGTAAAATTTTTGAGAAATTATGCAGTTCTGAATCGTATACGGGTTTTGGTCGATACTGGATTGCCAAAGGGGGGGGGATTTGACCAAGTCAAAGTTGACCATTGACTGGTCAACCACTTTTGTTTGGTAGCTTGGCTAGGTTGACCAAGGTCAAACCTCCACCAAACCCCTTTTTGGGCATTGATGGCCTCTCTCTCTCTCTCTCTTTCTCTCCTTCTCTCTCCATCCCTTTGAGAAAACCCATCCGAGCCTCCCATTTTTGCTCCCCTTTCTTTTTGTGTGTTCTAAGTGGAAAAAGAAGGAGAAGTGAAAGATGAAGAAGAAGCACAAGAAAGAGTGGAAAAAGGGTGAGTGTGTGTGTTGTTGTTGTTGTTGTTTCTCTTCTCTCTAGCTCCCTCTCATGCCCCTATTATCCCCTGTTTTCAGCCAAGGAGGGCTGGTGGAGTGGCTGATGAGGTGGTGGTAGTGGTTGTGGTGGCTGAGGTGGTCGTGGGTGTGTCGAGAACCCCGCATCTCCCCATTTCCCTCCCCCTGTTTTGGTAAGACAGATTTCAATCTCCTAAAGATCTCTGTGAATCTAGTAATTGGAGGCATATTTGTGGGATAATGTCTTCATGTGATATGATCACCTATGTGTCTAGTTGTTATATATGAAATTTGGGGTCATTATGATATCTGTGTTGTAAGTTAGAACCTGTTTTGCATGGCCTGTCCAGATTCGCACGGGAATTGACCTGCTTCTGGAAATAATTTATTTTGGGCTTGTAGAGGCAAAATTAGGTTATAATGTCTTCTGGGATTATGATCCCAACATGTCATAGAATGTGTATGATTTATTTCATAATTTTTGGATGTCTTTTACATATCTCATAGACCGGATGCGTGGCGATCCGGGTATCGGTGAGTGGTACTATCCAACCCTTCAGGAAGCGTTGGATTCACGTAGTCGTGTGTCGCGCATCCGTTGGGCACCCTAACTATATTACTTATTTAGATAAGTAGTATGGTCATGTCTAACCCATAATATGCTAGATATTTACATGCTAGGTTAGTATAGCTCGTATATTGTGTAGAACCCCCTTATTCTACCATATACTTGCCTGTGTATCATATTCATGTGTGAATTATTATGTATGCATGCGCCCTTCATGTATGGGCATGTGTGATGTGTGTTTTCACGAATGTATAGAATAAGCATGCCTTAGGTAGTCCCTATGAGTAATACTACCATATTAATTGGAATATCCAGCATGATTAAGTCTGGGTTAATAACGGGCACATGCCTAATATTCTCTTGTGATAAGACTCGAGAGCGTGGTGTAGTTGTTGCGCCCATGGTAATGTGGGAAAGCTATGACCAACTTCAAGAGATGATGAGATCTCTTTCGCCCACTCCCTTTGTACGAACTGAATAAGTAGGTGCGATTTCCTACTCGACTCAGGTTCGTTTGGAATATTGGCATGCACCTGTTAGTGCGCGAGATCGCGCTTGACCCTTCCCCTTTAAGTTGGTGATATACAACGCATTTTAGGGTATACCTAGTATACTTATATGCTTGCATGAGGTATGGTTGTATGCTAGGATGCCTGTATGAGGTATGCTTATATGCTTGCACGCTTGTATGCATATTATTTAGCCATGCATGATATGTATGTTGTATATGTATATTGTTTATGCTTTCTATCCATGTTAGGGAGTATCCCTATAATTAATTGATATGTTATCGTGCATGTAGGTCATGTACATAACTAAGATATTATGCTTTTGTAATATATATGCGCATGTTAAAACTAATTAGGCCTATCTGAAATAGTCGTGGGTACGACCCGCTGTCGGGATGTACCTCATTAGTTAGAGCGCGAGCGATGTAATCGCCCCTGCATCCATGTGATGCACTTGAATGGAATTCAGGAGAATTCATTTGCTGTATCAGCTTTGTTAAACCGGTGGCTATGGCATTAAGTTAGGCCTACCCGTGCTTGGCGCGTATATGAACCGTCTGTTGGGTTATATGCCTTGGGCTTATTTCTGCGTGAGAGCAGAGGTAACCCCTCGCGTCCGAGCGACGCACTCATGTGGGAGTACAAGAGTATTCGTTATCGTTGATATGTGATTATCGAGAGTAGTTGACTTTCTCATAGGGTTTGATTTGTGAACGTGGGGTGTTTCCTCCCGACATCGTCGGGCGTCAAAACACACCAGCGTTGAAGATGTCCTTTTTGGGTGCCACCACTTGTAGGTGCTACCGATGCGTATCGCGGTACACATCTGGCTAATGTACCGATCGTGGAAGGCCGACAGGTAGAGGCTACTTGGGAGAGGGCTACCAGATGATATTGCGAGATCGGAATCGTTCTCCCCTTCTTCGGATCCGCGTTGAAGCTACCCGACGTTAAAGATGTCCTGACAGAGGGCTCCCCACCTGTAGGTACTACTAATGCGTTTGGCAGATGTACTGATCATGGGAGTATACCAAGTAGAGGCTACTCGGGAGTAGTCCTAGAATCATTTTATGTATTGTAAATCGTGCATGTGGCACAGGTTGTATTTTATTTAGACTAGACTTGTCTCTCACAGGACAGTGAGTGTATTCGAGTCTGTAATAATGTTTTTGGTTTACAGACATTGTTGATATCTTATGCTTCCGCTTTTCAGTTAGTTATCATTTTTCTTTGCCTTGCCACCTAGTGTGTCGTTGTTGGAGTCTTTGTTGATCTCAGGTATTGATAGCTGATACTTTATATATTGCCGTGTCTTGAGGACGGCTGCCCTGGGGCGTGACAGTGATAATTCGTGGAATAGATATGCTTTGATGTGATAAGGGCATAGAAAGGTAAGCAAGTATGTGTTGATAATTACGATTGGAGTTTCATATAAGCATGCTATTACATGGTAGGAAGAAAGTGTGTCTGTAGTTTTAAGAATGGGAAACTTTTAAATAATGTTGATTTGTTCCTAGAGATAGACCACGGTGGGAGTGTTCATGGGGTAAAAAGAGGTGTATTCATGTTTCGAATATTTCATGCTTGCGTATTAATACTTTAAGCATGGTTTAGAATGAAATTTTGTTTTAGGATTCTCACCTTTCGGACGTCTTTGGACTAACCCGCTCTTTTTCAGTGGTTTCAGCAGCCGAATCGCATTTGAGCCTTGTGGCACGGGACCAAGAGACAGTATGATGCCCTAAGGGCAGAAGAGAGGAACCTAGTAGATGGAGCGGGTTTTCGTTCCTTCTTTCTGATAGAGCCGTTCCATGTCCATCGTCCTTATCTAGAGCCGTTGGCGAAGCGATGGGATCCGGAGAGCTGTGCCTTCATTCTCCCTACAAGAGCGGTGATGCCGACGTTGGAGGACGTTTAGCGGATCACGGGTCTCCCAACCTTGGGTGAGGCAATTATAGCGGCCACCAGCCCAGACTATAGGGTGCTCTTTTGAGAGTTGATTGGCAACTGGGAGTACGTGGAGTGCGAGAGGTCACGAAACTGGATCCCTCTCGGACAGCTTTCGAGGCAGTAAGGCCTCGGCTCCTTCACACGGCGTCAGAAGGGCGAAGCTGTAGCTAGCTTTGAGAGGAGACGACTGATGATTGAGGCGAGAGAGGAGGCCGCGTGCCCACAGAGGGCACAGAGGGGGTTGAGGGCTGTTATGCCTGTGTCATTTGGAGCGCTCTGATTGAAAAATAGGCTACAAAATTTTTCTCCTAGAAGTTATGTATTTCCGATTTGGTATTTCAATTTAATTTTGTTAAAATTTAAGATGAAGAGGTTTAAATATGATTTTATTATGAGATGCTCAGTTTTGATTTAGCTTTCGTACAAAGTGGAATTAGATCAACTGGACTCATGTAGTAAAAGTTATGGGTATTTTTCCAAGTATACCCCGGGGATGAAAAATTCTGGCAGCAGCCCTATTCAATGTTTAGCCCTCATTTCGGAATAGCTGGAGGGATTATTTGATCTTGGCATAAACATGAAAGTTGTAGAATAATCTTCTTGGCTTTCTAACGGACTTTGAATAGTGCAATTCGGAGCTATATTGAGGAGGTTATGGCTATTCTAGTGAAGCATGTACAAAATTTCTAGTTAGGGATGAATTGGTCATTTGTATCCCTCTTTTGGATATTTATTTGCCCAAAGAAATATCTCTCTCTCTCTCTCCCTCCCATTCCCAACGTGAGATTCTTGGCCTCTCTTTCTCTCTTTCAACCCCCCCTCCAAGTGTTTGTTAAATTTCCTCAAAGAGAAAAGTTGGAGGAGGTGAAGGAGGAAGAGAAAAGTTTTGGTGAGTGTTGTTGTAGTTGTTGATCTCCTCTCTCTCAAGCACCTTTTCATGAACTTTTCCCCCCTGTTTTTCAGCCAAGAAGGCATGAGGAGGGCTGATGAGGTGGTGGTAGTGGTGGTGGTGGTTGAGGTGGTCGCGGGTGCATCGACGGCCCCCGAGTCTCCCCCTTTCATTCCCCCTCCCAAGGTGAGCTCTTCCTCTTCTTTTCTTTGGTTTTCCATGACTTAGGGATGGTTGGGGAGGTCATGCATGTTGGGTAGATGTGTTAGAATGTGTGTGAGGGGTTGGGGAGGGTTTAAAAGAAGGTTAGGATGGCTGGGCGCGGGTAGGGGGCTGTCTGCGCGCGTGCGCGCGCAGAAGGGCGCCGGTAGGCGCAAGCGTGCGCGCGCAGAAGGGCGCTGGCAAGCACAGGCGAGCGCGCGGGTGGGCGCGGAGTGGGCACGCGGGTGCGCCTGAGCGCTGGCGCGAGCGGGGGTGCGTGCGGGGAGTGCGTGCGAGTGCGCGCGGGTGCTGGCGCACGCGGGGCGTGCGCCTGGGCATGTGTCTAGGCGGCGCGGCAGGGGGCCAGTGCGGGCGCGCGCATGCGTGTGCATGCGGGAGTGTGCTGGGGCATGCGTGGGGCTGCCCAGAGTCTCGGGTAGGTGCTGGGGCACCCGGGCATGCATGCATACGCGCGTGCTCGCATGCGTGCGAGCCCGTATGCATGCATGTCTAAGTCTTTGGTATTTCTAATGATTTCTATGTGTTAAATTGTGATGTTACTCATCAAGTTTGATGCCCTTACCTTGCAGATCTCGTTAGGTGGGATGCGCGAGGTTCCGGGTTGTATGGTGAGTGGTTCGATCCTTTGTAGGAACTCCGAGACGTTACAGCTGTCCTGACAGAGGGCTCCTATCCGTAGGTACTACCGATGCGTTCGGAAGCGTACTGATCGTGGGAGTATACCAGGTAGAGGCTACGTGGGGAAAGGGCTACCGGTGGACCAAGGGTGTCACGCCCCAGGGCGGCCGTCCCCGGGACGCGGCAAGTGTATATATGATATCAGCAGTCTATATAAGAGATCAATAACATACTCTAACAACAGCTAAAATGACAACACAGATAAAAGCAAGGCTGACATGATGTATACACCAATAGCGAAAGCTAAAAGACTGAGTCTGTAATTCAAAAACATACTACAGACTCGATACATAATCAACTGTCCTGTGAGAGCCAATATACACGAATACATCCAAGTATAATACAAACAGGTGCCCAAGCACGGAAATATGATACATACAGTCAAAAAGGGATGCTGTGGCCTTTAATACTCGCGGGATGTGACGCTGCTCCGCTACTGATGAAGTCTCTCGGGGAGCTCCTCCTTCAAGTCCGACTCAGTGATAACTGGAGAAAAATATATATGCGAGGGGTGAGCCACACGCTCAGTGAATAGCACAACCCATGCATCACAATTCATATTAACCACAAATAATCATTAAAAGCCTCAAAGTGGCAGGAATAATACAATCCAGTGGGTCGCTACATCGCCGACCCACCACACCCTCACCCTCACCCCTCAATAGGTGACATAGGATATTGGGACTGACTAGGCTGTTAATCACCCTTGATCCACCGATAGTCTCTCCTCCACTCCGTAGCCGCTTGGCCTACTCCAACACTTCAGCACAGTCCGAATCAAAATCAGGAGGTACCTACTGATGGGAGCCCTTTTACGGGATGGCCTTTCTAACGCTGGGGCAGTCTCTACACGGATCCAACGAAGGGAACAGAAACAGCCTATCCATACGCATACGATCCACTCGGATCCGCCGACACCGATCTCAACTTATAAATGTCATGAATTCTTTAGAATTCCTCCAGGGCGCATAACTAAGATGCGGGGAGACATATATTATAATATTATTGGGAAAAGAAAACTTGGGAGGCACCATGAGGTCCCGACATAGGATATCCGACAACCAAATAAGGAATACGGAGTACCCTAGTCCGGGTCTCAATGCTGACCTTGCAAGGCCCCTTAATATTCCCTAAGGCATTCTAAAATACCATAAGTTCGCATTTGATTTAAATAAATTAAACTAAATGGGAACATGCATAGGTCGAGGCTTCCTAGCATGAGAACATGGTGACAGGATGCATGGCTCTTACACATATCCTAAGGGTGCAAGTCCCTAACATACAAGGTCTAGGGTGGCATGCATACTACATACTAATCATGCTTGCATAGATTACATATTAAACAAGTTAATATTAAACTACGGTGCCCCAGGGGAGGACGGTACACTCCCAAGTGCATATAGCGCCTCCCTACTGGGTTGGGTTGTCCCACTCACCAATAACCGGGTCGTCGCGCGACCGTCCGTCAAGATCTGCAAGACAGGGAAATCAACTCGGTGAGTAAAATACACAAATATAAACAAAAATACACTAAAATACCCAACACTCGGACAAGCGTACATACGGCCTGTACGCACGCGAGTCCGAGCACCCCGACTCACCCGAACCCCCGGGCAGCCGTACGCACGGCCACCCGACCCAGGCGCACAGCCGCGCCCCAGCCCGCGCGCCCAGATGCACTGTCGAGCCCCTGCCTGCATGCGCGGACACGCTGCCGAGCCCCCCGGGTGCACCGCACGTTCACTGTGCCCCAGCGCAGCAACTCGCGCGCACACCCGCACGCCCTGCGCCCTAGCGCAGCACCCCGCGCGCACTCCGCGCGCACCACCCGCTCGCCTCACCGCGTGCGCACAGCACGCACTACGCCTCTGCACAGCGTTCCGCGCGCACGCCCCCGCACGGCCCCCTGCGCGCAGCACCCGCCCGCGGCCCCGCGCGCACAGCACGCACTGCGCCTCTGCGCAGCGCCCCGCGCGCAGCACCCGCACACTCTTTCTCCGCCTGCGCGCACGCCCGCGCACACGCGCGCGTGCCCTGCCAGCCTGCTCTGCCCGCCCTGCCTGCCAGCCTGCCTGCCTGCGCTGCCAGCCTACCCGAGACAACCCTACCACCTCCCCGACGGCCACCAACAGCCATCCATACCCCAAAAACACCCCCTAACATGCATCTAAACAAGAAATGGAAGGAAAGGAAACTTACCCTAGGAGAGGAAGAGAAGGGGAGGAAGAACGGGTGCTCTTCACGCACCGATTCGCACCTCCAAGACCACCACCACCAAGATCTCCCATCAGCCAAAGCAAGGCTGAAAACAGAGGAGAAAAGTGTCACGCCCCAGGGCGGCCGTCCCCGGGTCGCGGCAAGTGTATACAAGATATCAGCAGTCTCAACAGGGAATCAATAAATCACTCTAATCAACACTAAAATGACAACAACACAGATGAAAGCAGGGCTGACATGATATATACACCAAAAGCGGAAGCTAAAAGACAGAGTCTGTAATCCAAAAACATACTACAGACTCGATACATAATCAAACGTCCTGTGAGAGCCAATATCTACACATACATCCAAATAATACACAACTGGGTGCCCAAGCACAGAAATATATACATACAATAAAAGAAAGGATGTTGATGGCCTCAGAAACTCGCGGGACGTAGCGCTACTCCGCTACTGGTGCAGTCGCTCAGGGAGCTCCTCCTTCAAATCCTCCTCAGTAATCACTGGAAAAACAATTATGCGAGGGGTGAGCCACACGCTCAGTGAACAGCACAACCCATGCATCACAGTTTATATTAACCACAATTAATCAACAATCCAGCCTCAAAGTGGCATAACAACATAAATCCAGTAGTTCGTACATCGCCGAACCACCACACCCTCACCCTCACCCTCACCCCTCAAATAGGTGACATAGGATATTGGGACTGATAATCATCCAAACACATCCATACACATCCATACACCCTCACCCTCACCCCTCAACAGGTGACATAGGATATTGGGACTGACTAGGCTGTTAATCACCCTTGGTCCACCGATAGCCTCTCCTCCACACCGTAGCTTACCTGGTCTACTCCCACATTCAGCACAGTCCGAGTCCAAGATCAGGAGGTGCCTACTGATGGGAGCCCTCTGTCAGGATAGCCTGCTATTGCCTGGTCTACTCCCACGTTCAGCACAGTCCGAGTCCAAGATCAGGAGGTGCCTACTGATGGGAGCCCTCTGTCAGGATAGTCTGTCTATGCTGAGAGTCCCTACACGGATCCAACGAAGGGGAGAGAAACAGCACACCCACACGCATATGATCCACTCGGATCCGCTGACAACACACCTCTACAACTCTAGTGTCTTGAATTCATCAAAATTCCTCCAGGGCGCATAACCAAGATGCGGGGAACATGCATTAATATAGACGGGGAAAAGAAACCTTGGGAGGGCAACAGGAGGTCCTGATATAGGACGTCCCGACAACCAAACAAGGAACACGGAGCACCCTAGCCCGGGTCGCAATGTTGACCTCACAAGGCCCCTTAATATTCCCTAAGGCATGCAATAATATTACCAGTTGCATTTAGTTTAACAAATTAAACAAATGGGAGCATACAAAGGCCGAGGCTTTCCTAGCATGATAACAAAGGGGACAAGATGCATGGCTCTTACACAACCTAAGGGTGCAAGTCCCTAACATAATCAGTCTAGGGTAGCATGCATACTACATATCAATCATGCCGCATGGATTACATATTAAACAGGTTAATATTACTCTATGGTGCCCCAGGGGAGGACGATATACGCCCAAGTGCGTATAGCGCCTCCCAACTGGGTTGGATTATCCCACTCACCGGAAGTCGGGTCGTCGCGCGACCGTCCGTCAAGATCTGCAAGACAGGGTAACAACTGGTGAGTAAAATCCACAAATACCACAAAAATACACCAAAAGTACCCAACACTCGGGCAAACGTACATACGGGCCCGTATGCACGCTAGCCCGAGCACCCCGACTCACTCCCGCACCCCCGGCAACCACCAGCACGGCCACCCGCCCCCGGATGCACCGTCGCGCCCTAGCCCCCCTGCCGAGGCCCTGCCCGCACGCCAGGACACGCCGCCGAGCTCCCCGTGTTATATATGTGTCACTTTTGACTTGCTAGTAACCATTGGAGCATTTTGGCAGTTTTTGAGTTTTTTTCGTTTTTCGATCGGAACCGTAAAATTTTGGACTGTTAGCTATCGTCCTGAGCTAGAGGACTCCGATTGAAAATCAAACTGCATATTATGTGTCCTGGTACCATTCTAAGCCGCTCATAAAAATTTCATCGAATTCCGGCAACGTTTCCGGAATTTCGCAGTTCCGGGGCGTCTCCGGGTATTTTAAGTGACTTGTTATATAAATGAAATCTAATATTTGATTGGCACTATTCATCATCCCTTCCAAAAGCTTTTTCTCTCTCCCCTCTCTCCTTTTCTTCCATTTGAGCCCCTTAGAGCCCTCAAACCCAAAAACCTAAAGCATAGAAAGTGTAGATCGGGTCCCGATCTACACCCCGGTGCTTTCAAATCCCGATTCCAGCCAACCTAGCCCTCCCATCCGCCCTCTCTTCTCCTCAGATCCGAGCCAAATCGGAGGTGGGAGTTGGTCTTGGTGGTGGAGACCGTTGGGGGAGCGTTTCGGTGCGCGGAGAGCAACCGGACACCTCTTCCTCCCCCTTGGTAAGCTCTTTTTCCTCTTCTTTTGGCTTAGATGTATGTTAGGGGGGGGGGGGGTTTGTGTTTGGGTGGTGGTCGGCGGCTGTGGGAGGCTGTCGGAGGTGGTTGGGGGCGGCCGGAGGCCGTTGGTGGCCTGGTGGTTGGTGGTGGAGGTGCTCGGGCATGGAGGTTGCTGTTCTGGGCAGGGCAGCAGCACAGGCAGCAGCACAGGCACAGCAGGTAGAGCCGCTGGCGGGGGCGCGCGCGTGCGTGCGCACGGGCGTGCACTCGGGGGGAGCTGGTGGCCAGTTGGGCGTGCTGTGCGCGGGTGTGCTGGGGGTGCTAGTCGAGTGGGCGTGCGTGCAAGGCGTCGTGCAGGGTGCGCGCGGAGCGCTGCGCAGGGGCGCGCAGGCACGCTGTGCGCGCGCGCGGGAGTCGGTGGAATGCTGGGCAAGTCGGCGGTGCGCGCGGGGTGCGCGCGGAGCGAGGCGAGTGCAGCGGAGGTGCGCGCGGGGCGAGGCGCAGGGCGTGAGGCGTGCGGGGTGCGCGCGGGCCGCTGCGCTGGGGCGCAGTAGGCGCGCGGTGCACCCGGGAGGCTGGGCGGCGTGTCCAGGAGGCGGGCAGGGGCCCGGCGGTGCATCGGGGTGCGCGGGCTAAGGCGCGGCGGTGCATCCGGGGGCGGGTGGCCGTGCGGGTGGTTGCCGGGGGTGCGTGAGTGAGCCTGGGTGCTCGGGCTAGCGTGCGTACGGGGCGTATGCACGTTTGCCCGAGTGTTGGCTATTTATTTGTGTATTTTGTGTATTTTGGGGTATTTGTGGATTATACTCACCCAGTTGATATCCTATCTTGCAGATCTCGACGGATGGTCGCGCGTCGACCCGACTTCTGGTGAGTGGGACAACCCAACCCAGTTTGGGAGGCGCTACATGCACTTGGGCGTGTACCGTCCTCCCCTGGGGCACATAGTTAGTATTAACTGTTTTATTGTAATCCATGCAAGCATGATGTGTGTGTAGAATGCATGCCACCCTAGACTTGTATGTTAGGGACTTGCACCCTTAGGTTATGTGCATGAGCCGTGCATCCTGTCACCTCGTTATCATGCTAGGAAAGCCCCGACCTATGCATGCGTCCTATTAGTTTGATTTATTTATTTAAATGCAAACTGGGATATTGATTAGCATGCCTTGGGGAATATAAGGGGGCCTTGCGAGGTAAACATCGAGACCCAGGTTAGGGTACTCCGTGTTCCTTGTTTGGTTATCGGGATGTCCTATATCGGGACCTCAGGTTGCCCTCCCAAGGTCTCTTTTCCTCATTTTTATCTTATTTATTTCCCCGCATCTTGGTTATGCGCGCTGGAGGAATTCTGAAAGAATTCAAGACATTAGAGTTGTAGAGATGTGCTGTCAGCAGATCCGAGTGGATCATATGCGATGGATAGGCTGTTCTGTTCCCTACGTTGGATCCGTGTAGAGACTACCTCAGCGTTAGAAAGGTTGTCCCGTGCAGGGGCTCCCATCAGTAGGCACCTCCTGATTTGGTAGAAGGACTGTGCTGAATGTGGGGGTGGCCAAACGACCTACGGAGTGGGGAGAGACTATCGGTGGACCAAGGGTGACCAACAGCCTAGTCAGTCCCAAGAGCCTATGTCACCTATTGAGGGGTGAGGGTGAGGGTATGGTGGGCCGGCGATGCGACGACCCACAGGATTGTGTATGGATGATTATCAGCCCATTAAGTCCCAATACCCTTTGTCACCTATTGAGGGGTGAGGGTGAGGGTGAGGGTGTAGTAGTTCGGCGATGTAGCAAACCACCGGACTTGTGATTGATTATGCCACTTTGGGGCTCTTTGCTGTAAATTGTGGTTAATATAAATTGTATGCATGGGCTGTGCTATTCACTGAGCGTGTGGCTCACCCCTCGCATAAAAATATTTTTCAGTGATCACTGAGGAGGACTTGAAGGAGGAGCTTCCCGAGCGACTACACCAGTAGCGGAGTAGCGCCACGTCCCTCGAGTTTTGAGGCCATCAGCATCCTTCTCTTTGTTGTATGTATATATTTCTGTGCTTGGGCACCTAGTTTGGATTATGTATGGATTGTATTTGTGTGTATATGGACATGTTGGCTGTCACAGGACATATGATTATGTATCGAGTCTGTAGTATGTTTTGATTAATTCAGTCTTTTTAGCTTCCGCATTTTGGTGTATATATCATGTCAGCCGTGCTTTTATCTGTGTTGTCATTTTAGCTGTTGTGTGAGTATGTTATTGAACTCCTGTTTACTGATATCATATATACACTTGCCGCGTCCCGGGGACGGCCGCCCTGGGGCGTGACACCCCGGGTGCACCGCGCGCTCACCGCGCCCCAGCGCAGCAGCCCGCGCGCACACCGCACGCCCCGCGTCCAGCGCTTCGCCCCGTGCGCACTCCGCGCGCACCACCACGCGCATCACCCACTCGACCAGCCGCTCGCCCAGCGCAGCGCCCCGCACGCGCACCCGCCCGCTCGCACCCACTGCTCTCCTCACGCGCGCGCACGCCTGCGGCTCTGCCCAGCGCCCCGCGCGCATGCTCCTGCACGGTGCCAGCGCCCAGCGCCCCAGCGCCCAGCACCCTCGCCCAGTACACCCAGCACCCAACACAGCCAGCACGCCCAGCGTCCAGCACACCCGCGCCTGCGCCACCCGAGCGCACGCCTGCACGCACGTTCGCGCGTACCCACGCGCGCACCCTGCTGCTACACGCCAGCTGCTCCTGCCTGCTGCCATCCTGCCCGGGACAGACCACCACCCTGTCCGAGCACCTCTACCACCAACCACAGGCCACCATTGACCTCTGACCGCCCCCAACCACCACCGACAGCCACCCACAGCCGCCGACCACCACCCAACCTCAAAACCACCCTCCTAATAAGCATCTAAGCCAAAAAAAAGAAGGAAAAAGAGCTTACCAAGGGAAGGAAGGGAAGTTCGGTTGCTCTCCGCGCACTGAAACGCCTCTCCAAGGGTGTCCACCACCAAGACCTCTTCCCACCTCCGAAAGGGCTCGGATCTGAGGAGAAGAGAGGGCGGGAGAAAGGGCAAGACTCGCCGAAATTCGAATCCAAAAACATCGGGGTGTAGATCGGGACCGGATCTAACCTTTCTATGCTTTGAGTTTTAAGTTTTGAGAACCCTAGGTTGCACAAAAGCTTGAAAAAGAGACAGGGGGAGAGAGAAAATGTGTTGGAGAAGATAATGAATAGTGAAGAGCACTTTTTAGATCCACTTAAATACTCAACCAACTTTAATTAGGGCTAACCTAGGTTTAATTAGGTTTAAGTGGGTTTTAAGTGGGATTTGACTTGGGTCAACCCAACCACACAAAAAGACAAAAAGGGTTGACCAAGTCATGGGCCCACTTTGACCGAGTCAACTCTCCCAATGACTTCTCGCTCGGTCAAAACCCGGATACGCCCTGGAACTGCGAAATTTCAGAAACGTTACCGGAATTCGATGAAATTTTCGTGAGTGGCTTAGAATGGCACCAGGACACATAATATGCAGTTAGATTTTCAATCGGAGTCCTCAAACACAGGACGATAGCTAACAGTCCAAAATTTTGCGGTTCCGATCGAAAAACGAAAAAAACTCAAAAACTGCCAAAATGCTCCAATGGTTACCAACAGGCAAAAAGTGACACATATATAACATTCTCCCCCCCTTAGGAAATTTTGTCCTCAAAATAAATACAAGAACATCTAAGAAGGGAAAAGATGCGGATACGCGTCACGCATGGCGTCCTCAAGCTCCCAAGTGGCCTCGGCACCGGAACGGTGCTGCCATCGCACCTTGACCAGCTGGACAGTCTTGGTGCGAAGCCTCTTCTCGCGGCGGTCCAGGATCTCAATCGGCTGCTCAATGAAAGACAACTCCGGCTCGAAGACGAGCGGCTCGAACGGGATGATGTGAGCAGGATCGTGGACATATCGCCTCAGCTGCGAGACATGGAAGACGTCATGAGCCTGAGCCAACTGTGGGGGCAGAGCTATGCGATAGGCCACCTCTCCAACTCGCTCGAGGATGAGGAACGGCCCAATGAAACGTGGACTCAGCTTGCCCCGCACACCAAATCGGAAGATGCCCTTCATCGGGGACACCTTCAAGAACACATGGTCACCAACCTCGAAGGTGAGCTCACGGCGACGACGGTCGGCGTAGCACTTCTGACGACTCTGAGCGACTCGGATACGCTCGCGAATCGTCTTCACCATCTCTGAGGTCTGGTGAACAATCTCTGGTCCCTCTAACTGGCGCTCTCCGACCTCGTCCCAACACAGGGGGGACCTGCAGCTGCGGCCATAAAGTGCCTCATAAGGAGCCATCCGGATGCTCGAGTGGTAGCTGTTGTTGTAGGCGAACTCCACCAACGGAAGGTGCCTCTCCCAACTGCCCCCAAAATCGAGAACACAGGCCCGCAACATATCCTAAAGAGTCTAGATCGTCCTCTCCGACTGGCCGTCCGTCTGTGGATGAAATGCTGTACTGAAATGGAGGTTCGTACCAAGGGCGTGCTGGAGGCTACGCCAGAACCTCGAAGTAAAACGCGCGTCTCGATCGGAAATGATGCTGACTGGAGTGCCATGGAGACGGACAATCTCGGAGACAAATAACTGCGCCAGGGTGTCCAGAGAATCGGTGAGTCGGATGGGGAGGAAATGAGCAGACTTCGTCAGCCGGTCGACGATCACCCAGATGGCATCGCGACCCGAACGTGACCTCGGAAACCCGAGACGAAGTCCATGGTGATCTGCTCCCACTTCCACTGAGGGATCTCAATGGACTGCAGCTTCCCCGCAGGGCACTGATGCTCCGACTTCACCTGCTGGCATACTAGGCATCGGGCAACGAAACGGGCGATATCCGTCTTCATCCCGCGCCACCAGTAGCCGCGACGAAGGCCCCTGTACATCTTCGTGCCACCAGGGTGCACTGTGTACCTCAAGCGATGGGCCTCGTCCAGAATCTTCCGCTTCAGCTCTGCGTCGTCGGGAATGCACACTCGGCCTCTGAATCGCAGGATCCCGTCCGCGCGAATCTGGTAGTCCGGACGCTCGCCCCGGGCGACGCCTTCAGAGAGGACTATAAAATGCGGATCCTGTGCCTGAGCCGTGCGGATATCGTCGAGAAGGACTGGCTGCACCACTAGCCTGGCCAAAAAGCCACCAGCAGGAGTCTCTTGAACGTGATCCAGCAAGCGGCCTCCTCCAGAAGCCTCCAACGACGGACAGCCATGTGGGCGGCCATGCCCAAGGGCTGCCTACTGAGCGCATCTGCAACGACATTCGCCTTACCCGGATGGTAAGCGATGTCACAATCGTAGTCCATCAAGAACTCGACCCAACGTCTCTGACGCATGTTGAGCTCCGACTGAGACTGCAGATATGTCAAGCTCTTATGATCAGTAAAGAGCTCGAACTCCTCTCCATAGAGGTAATGCCTCCACATCTTCAGTGCAAAGATGATCGCAGCCAACTCAAGGTCGTGGGTGGGGTAATTCTGCTCATGGGGCTTCAACTGACGAGACGCGTAAGCCACAACCTTACCGTGCTGCATCAGGACGCAACCCACACCCAACTGCGATGCATCTGTGTAAACTGTGAACCCACCACTCCCAGACGGAAGGGTAAGAACTGGCGCTGAGGTGAGCCTTCGCTTCAGCTCCTGGAAGCTCTCCTCGCAAGCAGGGGACCACTCGAACCGAACATCCTTCCGAGTGAGGCGGGTAAGAGGAACGGCTATCTTCGAGAAACCCTCGACAAACCTCCTGTAATAACCCGCCAAGCCCAAGAAGCTCCGAATCTCTGTGGGGTTCGACGGTCGACGCCAAATTGACACGGCGAGCGTCTTCTCCGGGTCCACAGATATACCCTCACCAGAAATCACATGGCCCAGAAAGGCCATACGCTCCAACCAGAACTCGCACTTGCTGAACTTGGCGAACAACTGATGTCTGGCCAAAGTCTCCAAGACAGTGCGAAGATGGTGAGCGTGCTCCTCAAGACTCCTCGAGTACACCAATATATCATCGATGAATACTACCACAAAGGAGTCGAGGAAGGGTCGAAATACCCGGTTCATCAGATCCATGAAGGCCGCCGGCGCGTTCGTCAACCCGAATGGCAGTACTCTGAACTCGTAGTGCCCATACCGGGTGCGAAAGGCCGTCTTCGGAATGTCTGACTCCCGGATCTTCAGCTGATATTACCCGAGCGGAGATCGATCTTGAAAAAGACACGCGCTGCCTGGAGCTGGTCAAACAGATCGTCGATCCGCGGCAACGGGTACTTGTTCTTCACTGTCCGTTTATTCAGCTGCCTGTAATCAATACACAGCCGCAGTGAATCGTCCTTCTTCCGGACGAACAGGACAGGGGCTCCCCACGGAGAAACACTCGGACGTGCGAAGCCCTTCTCCAGCAACTCCTCCAACTGCTCCTTGAGCACCCTCAGCTCTGCAGGGGCCATCCGGTACGGAGCCCTCGAAACCGGCTCGGTCCCGGAACCAGATTGATCTCAAACTCGATCGCACGATCCGGCGGTAATCCCGGAAGATCATCGGGGAAAACCTCGGGATACTCTGCCACGACCGGAGTCTGACTGATATCTGCCTGCAGCGGTGCATCCTCCTAAGCAATGTACGCTAGAAAGCCCTCGCATCCACCCTGAAGGAGTCTCCACGCCTGCATGGACGACACGAACCCCAAAGGGGCCACGTCGCGATCGCCCACGAACTGGAAGGACCTCCGACCCGGAAGGTGGAAAGACACCGACTTGGCAAAACAGTCGATGCTGGCATGACTAGCTGCAAGCCAATCCATTCCCAGGATGGCATCAAAGTCCGTCATCTCGAGCTCCACCAACTCCACTGGAAACTCATGCTCCGCGACCTCTACCGTACACCCTCGGTACACTGAACTGAGGAGATACGGTCTCCCACGGGCAATGATATCTCCAAGATAGCATCCAAAGGGGCGGACGCCACGCCCGTCCGTCTCGCGAAAGCGGGAGACACGAACGAGTGGGTGGCTCCGGAATCAAACAATACATAAGCAGGAAGCTGGGAGATCTGGACAATACCTCTGACCACGCTGCCTGATGCCTGAGCCTCCTCTGTCGAAAGCGCTGCCACTCGGCCCTACACGAACTGCGGCTGAGGAGCAGGGGCACGCCTCACCGGCTGCGCTGGCTGCCTCCTCTGGTCAACCTGGCCACCCCGTGGCTGCTGCTGACGCTGAGGCTGCTGCTGCGGCTGGCGCTGAGGCTGCTGCTGCTGCTGCTGGCGCTACTGCTAAAACGGCTGCTGCTGCAACTGCTGCTGCTGTGGAGGCATCACTCTGGGTCGGCCAGCATCAGGGCAATTATACAAGATATGCCCGATGCGCTGACAGTGATAACAACGCCGCGACTCTGGTCACCTCGCCTGGACTGGCACTGCTACGATGGGTGTTGGACCTCGTGCTGGCACCACATCTGCTGGAGGAGGGGCAGCCGCTGACCGATCAAAGCGGGCCCTCTTCTTCCTGCGCTGTCCCTGGTCCTGGCTCCTGGGTGGCCTCTGATCTGCCGAAGGGGTCGGAACCGTCACGAGGATCCCGAGGTCTCGCTCGACTGTCTTCGCTCTAGACACCAAGTCGGAGTACCTCGTGAATGCCTGGGAGGTAACATGCACCCGAATGGCGCTGCTGAGGCCAAGCTCGAATCGACGGCACCTCGTCTCCTCGTCCATCACTAGGGATGGAGAAAATCTGGATAGCCTCGTGAAGCGCGTAGAGTAGTCAGCGACGGACATAGAGCCCTGTGTCAGCTGCTCAAACTCCCGCATCACGATCTGCCTCGTCGAGAACGGGAAGTACTCCTCCAAGAAATACCTCTGGAACTCCGCCCATGTAAGCTGCTCCACTCCCTCCGAGATGTCCACTGATCTAGTAGCCCACCAGTCGGCGGCACTTCGCGCGCACCACCACGCGCATCACCCACTCGACCAGGCGCTCGCCCAGCCCCGGGTGCACCCGTGCGCACTGCGCCCCAGCGCAGCGCCCCGCACGCGCACCCGCCCGCTCGCACCCACTGCTCTCCTCACCGCGCGCACGCCTGCGCCTCTGCCCAGCGCCCCGCGCGCATGCTCCTGCACGGTGCTCAGCGCCCAGCGCCCAGCACCCTCGCCCAGCACACCCAGCACCCAACACAGCCAGCACGCCCAGCGTCCAGCACACCCGCGCCTGCGCCACCCGAGCGCTCGCCCGCACGCACGTCCGCGCGTACACGTGTTCGCGCCCTGCCGCTGCATGCTAGTTGCGCCTGCCTGCTGCGCCTGTGCTACCATCCTGCCCGGGACAGACCACCACCCTGTCCGAGCACCTCTACCACCAACCACCGGCCACCATTGGCCTCCGACCGCCCCCAACCACCACCGACAGCCACCCACAGCCACCGACCACCACCCAACCTCAAAACCACCCTCCTAACAAGCATCTAAGCCAAAAAAAAGAAGGAAAAAGAGCTTACCAAGGGAAGGAAGGAAGTTCGGTTGCTCTCCGCGCACCGAAACGCCTCTCCAAGGGTCTCCACCACCAAGACCTCTTCCCACCTCCGAAATGGCTCAGATCTGAGGAGAAGAGAGGGCGGAAGAAAGGGCAAGACACGCTGGAATTCGAATCCGAAAACACCGGGGTGTAGATCGGGACCGGATCTATCCTTTCTATGCTTTGGGTTTTAAGTTTTGTGAACCCTAGGTGGCTCAAAATTTTGAAAAAGAGAGAGGGGGAGAGAGAAAATGTGTTGGAGAAGATAATGAATAGTGAAGGGCACTTTTTAGATCCACTTAAATAAGTCAAACCAACTTTAATTAGGGCTTACGTAGGTTTAATTAGGTTTAGTGGGTTTTAAGTGGGATTTGACTTGGGTCAACCTAACCACACAAAAAGACAAAAAGGGTTGACCAAGTCATGGGCCCACTTTGACCGAGTCAACTCTCCCAATGACTTCTCGCTCGGTCAAAACCCGGATACGTCCCGGAACTGTGAAATTTCTGAAACGTTACCGGAATTCGATGAAATTTTCGTGAGTGGCTTAGAATGGCACCAGGACACATAATATGCAGTTAGATTTTCAATCGGAGTCCTCAAACACAGGACGATAGCTAATAGTCCAAAATTTTGCGGTTCCGATCGAAAAACGAAAAAAACTCAAAAACTGCCAAAATGCTCCAATGGTTACCAACAGGCAAAAAGTGACACATATATGACAAAAAGAGGGCATGAGAAGGGGTCACACATGTGGGAACTCGAATCCGAGACCACCGGAAGGTAGATCGGGTCCTTACCTATCCTTTCTCTTCTTAGGGTTTTTGGTTTTGACCCCTTGAACTAGGTCATATGGGGGGATTAAAAAGAGGGAGAGAGACAGAAATTTGGAGAATATGATGAATAGGAGGGTTTATGTTGTCGTGGGATTTCTTTATACTCACACCCACACCACACACACTCACACCACTTGATTAGGGCTAATTATATAGGTTTAGGCTAGGATTAATTAGGTTTAAGTGTGGTTTGACCCTAGTCAACCCAACCACACAAAAATCCAATGTCAAACTTGACCAAGTCAAAGGTCAACCTTGACCAAGTCAAGTCTCCCAATGACTTCTCGCTCGGTCAAAACCCGGATACGCTTCGGAACTGCGAAATTCTGAAACGTTACCGGAATTCGATGAAATTTTTGTGAGTGGCTTGAAATGGCACCAGGACACATAATATACAGTTAGATTTTCAATCGGAGTCCTCAAACTCAGGATGATAGCTAACAGTCCAAAATTTTAGCGGTTCCGATCGAAAAACGAAAAAAAACTGAAAAACTGCCAGAATGTTCCAATGGTTACCAGAAGGCTTAAAAGTGACACATATATAACAAAGGGTGTAGAGCAGTCTAAGTCTCTTCCAAAAGTCCTATGTCACCTCTAAGGGCTGAGGGTGAGGATGAGGTGAAGACACATCGCCGCGTGACCCATTCGTTGTTCGTCCGTTCCCATAGTTGTTGGGTCCGGTCTCGTATCGATGTTTAAAGACATTGTTGGGCAGTTATCTCGATGTAGATGATCCAGTAGTGTTGTGTAGACCAGTAATCTCGGGTCTCCTCGACCAACGGTATGGTCTCTCCCTAAAAGTCCCAAGAGTCTCCCTCCAGGAGTGAGGGTGAGGGTGAGGGTGAGGGTGAGGTTGGTCGCGCTGTCGCGGGACCCTGTTATCCATGGGTTTTCACCCATGTTTTCCTTGAAAGGAAAGTGCTTATGTATTGAACTGTTGTATGGTGATTGGTTTCCAGCCACTCACTGAGCTTGTAGCTCACCCCTCGCAGACTGTTTCTTTTTAGGGGCAGTGTTGGGCGTGGAGTTGGAGCTTTCCTGTGGCGTGATTTTATGGGCGTGGAGCGTTCTTCCGGCAGGTGGCGAGTGTGAGGCTGTCAGCAGTCCTAGAGTCATTGTATGTATTGTAAATCGTGCATGTGGCACAGGTTGTATTTTCTTTGGTCTAGACTTGGCTCTCATAGGACAGTGATTGTGTATTTGAGTTGTAATAATGTTTTTGATTTACATACATTGTTTATATATTATGCTTCTGCTTTTCGATCAGTTATCATTATCCGTGCTTTGCCACTCTGTATGTTGTTGTTGGAGTCTTTATTGACCTCAGGTATTGATAGCTGATATTTTATTATTGCCACGTCTGAGGGACGGCCGCCCTGGGGCGTGACAAGGGCATTCTTCCTCTATTTCTTTGGCCGGGTTCTCTTCTCGACGGCCTCCGACAAAGTCTTCTCTCACTCTCTATTGCTGATGAGGGACTTGGCGATGATGGGCTGCTTTGCTTGAGGGGCGGCCATGCTGGCTCATCTCTTCGTGGAGTTGGCAAAGAAGGTGAAGAGGGCCGGGGGCAAGAATCTCGGTGACTTTGCAGCGTTTCTACAGGTATAGTTTAGTGAAGATAGAAAAGATTTGATATAAGTTTATTAACTTCACCTAACTTCGGTTTTGAATTTCTTTCTGCAGATTTTTGGGTATGAGCACTTCGCCATCGCTCGCCCGACCCAGCTGGTCTTCGACCATGCCCTCCCTTGGGCCATGAGATGGGCGCCTCCAGGGGCTTCTCGCTTGCGCCGCCTCGCTCAGTTTCGAGAGGCGTTTCGTGCCTTGAAGGAAGAAGAGGTATATATATTTTCTGATTTTCTAGCTTGTATTTGATTTTCTTTTGTCTGAGCTCTCTTCCTTATCCTTCTGTATCTTGTTCTGTAGATGACCTGGAGGCCCTACAAGGAGGAGGAGGTACCGGTGGAGCTGTCGCGGGATGTCTAGCTGATCTTTTTCAACGAGGTCATCTTCCATGCAATTAGCCGGGTCATCTGTCACGCCCCAGGGCGGCCGTCCCTGAGACGTGGCAATAATGAAATATCAGCTATCAATACCTGAGGTCAACAAAGACTCCAACAATAATGCACAAGGTGACAAAGCAAAGATAATGATAACTGACTAAAAAGTGGAAGCATAAGATATCAACAATGTCTGTAAACCAAAAACATTATTACAGACTCGAATACACAATCACTGTCCTGTGAGAGCCAAATCTAGTCCAAATAAAATACAACCTGTGCCACATGCACGATTTACAATACATAAAATGACTCTAGGACTGCTGACAGCCTCACACTCGCCACCCGCCGGAAGAACGCTCCACACCCATAAGACCACGCCTCAGGGAAGCTCCAGCTCCACGCCCAACACTGCCCCTAAAAAGAAACAGTAGGCTAGGGATGCTACAAGCTTAGTGAGTGGCTGGAAACCAATCACCATACAACAGTTCAATACTAAAACAATTTCCTTTCAAGGAAAAACATGGGTGGAAACCCATGGATAACAGGGTCACGCGGCGGACCTCACCCTCACCCTCACTCCCGGAGGAAGACTCTTGGGACTTTTGGGGAGAGACCATACCGTTGGTCAAAGAGACGCGGAATTACTGGTCTACACAACTCTACTGGATCACCAACCTCACCCTCACCCTCACTCCCGGAGGGAGACTCTTGGGACTTTTGGGGAGAGACCATACCGTTGGTCGAAGAGACGCGGAATTACTGGTCTACACAACTCTACTGGATCACCAACCTCACCCTCACCCTCACCCTCACTCCCGGAGGGAGACTCTTGGGACTTTTGGGGAGAGACCATACCGTTGGTCGAAGAGACCCGGAATTACTGGTCCACATAACACTACTGGATTATCTACATCGAGATAATTGCCCAACGATGTCTTTGAACATCGATACGCAACCGGACCCAACAACTATGGGAACGGACAAACAACGAATGGGTCACGCGGCGATGTGTCTTCACCTCATCCTCACCCTCACCCTTTAGAGGTGACATAGGACTTTTGGAAGAGACTTAGATTGCTCTACACCCTTGGTCCACCGGTAGCCCTTTCCCCACGTAGCCTCTACCTGGTATACTCCCACGATAAGTACACTTCCGAACGGATCGGTGGTACCTACGGATGGCAGCCCTCTATCAGGACAGCTTTTCCAATGCCGGGGAGTTCCTACATCGGATTCAATGAAGGGGAGAACGATTTCACGCTAGCTATATCATTCGTTAGCCCTCTCCCGGGTAGCCTCTACCTGGTATACTCCCACGATCAGTACGCTTCCGAACGCATCGGTGGTACTTACGGATGGGAGCCCTCTGTCAGGACAGCTACAACCTGGGCCGCTTCAACACAGACGACATTGGGAGGAAACACTCCATGTTCGCAAAGCGAACCCAATGGAAAAACAACTACCCTCAATAATCACATATCGATGATATCGAATACTATTGCACTCCCACACGGTTGCGTCGCTCGGACACAAGGGGGGGTTGCCTCTGCTCTCACGCAGAAATAATCCCAAGGCACATAACCCAACAGGCGGTTCATATACACGCCTAGCACGGGTAGGCCTAGCTTAATGCCACAACTACCGGCTTAAATATAAACCGATAAGATAATGAATTCTCCTAAATTCTAAACAAGTGCATCGCTCGGATGCACGAGGGCGATTACATCGCTAGCGCTCTAACTAATAAGGTACAACCCAACAACGGGTCATACCCATGCCTATTTCAGATAGGCCTAATCAGTTTTAACATGCGCATATATATTCAGGAGAATTATATCTTAGTTATGTACATGAACTACATGCACGATAACCTATCAAATAATTATAGGGATACTCCCTAACATGGATTTACATCATAAACAACAAATCATACAACATGCATACATGGTCATTAATCATATAAGCACACAAGGCATAACTTAAGCATGCGTTGGATATCACCAACTTAAAAGGTAAGGGTCAAGCGCAAATCTCGCGCACTAACAGGTGCATGCCAATATTCCAAACGAATCTGAGTCGAGTAGGAAATCGCATCTACTTACTCAGTTCGTGTAGAGGGAGAGGGCGAGAGAGATCATTATCTCATGAAGTTGGTCATAACCTTGCCCCGTTAGCATGGGCGCAACAACTACACCACGCCCTCAAGTCTTATCGCAAGGGAATATTAGGCAGGTGCCCGTTATTAACCCAGACTTAATCATGCTGAATATTCCAATTAATATGGTGGGAGTAGTATTACAATACTACCTAAGGCATGCCATATTCTATACATCCATACACATTACAGAATACATGCCCATACTAGAGGGGCGCATGCGATACAGTCATTCATACATGGATACAATACATGCAATATTAAGCCTAGCATGCAAGATATCTAACATACTATAGTTTAAGCATGGTAATACTACTTATCTACACAAGTAGTATAGCTAGGATGCCCCATCGATGCGCGACGCACGACTACGCGCGTCGAGCGCATCTCGAGGGGGGGGATTGGATCAAACCACTCACAGATACCCGGATCGTCGCTCGTCCGATCTACGAGATCTGCAAAATACAACCAATGATCCACAATTAAAATATGGAACCTCCTATCACACAAATAAGCCTACTTCATGAAGACCCTAACCCCTGATACTTCCATATTATCACCCAAGACACATGCAAACAACTCCTTGACACTCAACCAAGCAAAACTGCCAAACCTGCTGCAACCAGCCCTACTAATTGGTCTCCACAACACCCAATACACTTCCACATATTATGAATAAATCATGCACATTCTCTGATATGTTGGGAGCATAATTTTGAAGACATTAGAACCTAATTGTGCCTCTACAAGCCCGAAATAAATTATTTCCAGAAGCAGGTCAATTCCTACGCGAATCTGGACAGGCCATGCAAAACTGGTTCTAACTTACACCACAGATATCATAATGATCCCAAATTTCATATATAACAACTAGACACATAGATGATCATATCATATTCGACATAATCCTAAAAATGTGCCTCTAAATACTAGATTCACTGAGATCTTTAAAATACAGAGTGCTGCCTTACCAAAACAGGGGGAGGGAAATGGGGAGATGCGGGGTTCTCTACACACCCACGACCACCTCAACCACCACCACCACTACCACCACCTCATCAGCATCTCCTCAGCCTTCTTTGGCTGAAAAACAGGGGGGGGGGGGGGGGGAAGACATGAGAGGGAGCTTGAGAGAGAAGAAACCACAACAACAACAACACATACACAAAACTCACCTTCTTTGTGCTTCCTTCTTCACCTTCTCCTTCATTTGCTTCTTCCTCCTTCTCCACACACAAAGAGGGGAAAAAAAAGACCAAGAGAGGGAGCTTGAGAGAGTTCCACGAAATGGGAGAGAGGGGGAGAGAGAGAGAGGGCAAAAATGTCTTTTTCAAGCCCAAATAGTGTTTAGGGGTGACCATAAGGGGGGGTGAAGTTAGGGTTAGGCTCACCCACTCACAAATCAAATAACCAATGGTTTCTTCATCCCCAAGCAAGGTGGGGGTAAGGTTACCAAGGGTCACCACATCCCCAAAATATCTCACACTATTCGACCAACCAGGAACTCTCAAAACCCGGATACGGTTCGGAACTGCATATTTTTCAAAACATTACCAGAATTCGATGAAATTTTTATGGGTAGTACTAAACGGTACCAGGACCCATAATATGCAGTTAGATTTTTAATCAGAGTACTCTAACTCCCGCAGGTGGCTAAAAGCCAAAATTTTAGCGACTCCGATCGAAAAATTAAAAGGCCCTGAATGACCCAGATGTGACCAAGGCTTAACCGAAATGGCTCCAAATGACACAGGCATAACATCATATCCAGATGTGTCCAAATGACAGGACCAGGCTCTGATACCAACTTTTGTCACGCCCCAGGGCGGCCGTCCCCGTGACGCGGCAAGTGTATATATAATATCAGAATCTACACAGGAGGTCAATAATATACCATAAACAAGCAACTAGAATGACACACAGACAACAAAGAGGCTGACATGATATATACACCAAATGCGGAAGCGAAAGTCTGAATCTGTAAATAAAACATACTACAGACTCGATACACAATCATCTGTCCTGTGAGAGCCAATATACACAATATACAACTGAATATATACAAACGTGTGCTCAAGCACGGAAATAAAATACATACAGCCAAAAAGGGATGCTGATAGCCTCTAACACTCGCGGGATGTAGCGCTGCTCCGCTACTGAAGGAATCCCTCGGAAGGCTCCTCCTGCTGATTCGGCTCAGTGGCAACTGGAGAAAACATATGCGAGGGGTGAGCCACACGCCCAGTGAACAGCACAACCCATGCATCACAGCTATATTAACCACAATTAAACAACAACCAGCCTCAAAGTGGCATAACATCATAAAATCCAGTGGTTCGTACATCGCCGAACCACCACACCCTCACCCTCACCCCTCAATAGGTGACATAGGATATTGGGACATACTAATCTAATAATCATCCTTAGATCACAATTCCACAAACCAGCGGGTCACCTCATGGCTGACCCACCACACCCTCACCCTCACCCCTCTATGGGTGACATAGGCTATTGGGTCTGACTAGCCTGTTGGTCACCCTTGGTCCACCGATAGTCTCTCCTCCACTCCGTAGGCCACTTGGCCTTCACCCACACTTCAGCACAGTCCGTCACAAATATCGGGAGGTGCCTACTGATGGGAGCCCTCGGAAGGGACGGCCTTTCTAACGCTGGGGAAGTCTTTACACGGATCCAATGAAGGGAAACAGAACAGCCTATCCATACGCATATGATCCACTTGGATCCGCCGACCACACATCTCTACAACTCTAATGCCTTGAATTCTTAAGAATTCCAACAAGGCGCATAACCAGGATGCGGGGAAACATGCGTTATAATAATAAAGAGGTTGGAATATTAACAGGGAAAGAATCCTTGGGAGGGCAGCGTGAGGTCCCGATATAGGACATCCCGACAACCAAACAAGGAACACGGAGTCCTCGCGAGGCCCCTCCCCTATAATATTCACTAAGGCAGGCTAATAATCACATGCTCACATTTTATTTAAATAAATTAAACTAAATGGGAACATGCATCGATCGGGGCTTTCCTAGCATTAAACCATGATAACAGGGTGCATGGTTCTTATACGGGTCCTAAGGGTATAAGTCCCTAGCATACAAATCTAGGGTGGCATGCACACTACAGATTATCATGCTTAAATAGTTTTCATATTAAACAGGTTAATATTTACTATGGTGCCCCAGGGGAGGACGGTACACGCCCAAGTGCATGTAACGCCTCCCTACTGGGTTGGATCGTCCCACTCACCGGTATCTGGGTCGTCGCGTGACCGTCCGTCAAGATCTGCAAGACAGGTATTTAATATGGTGAGTATAATACACAAACACAACAAAATACTCCAAAAATATACACAACACTCGGGCAAACGTACATACGGCCCGTACGCACGCTAGCCGAGCACCCGGACTCACTCCCGCACCACCCGCACGGCCACCCGCCCTCGCATGCACCACCGCGCCTCAGCCCGCGCACCCAGGCGCACCGCCGGGCCCCTGCCCGCACGCCTGGACATGCCGCCGAGCCACCCGGGTGCACCGCGCGCCCACTGCGCCCCATCGCAGCAGCCCGCGCGCACACCGCACGCCCTCGCCCAGCTCCGCGCGCACCGCACGCGCACCATCCGCTCGCCCAGCACTCCATCGACTTATCGCGCGCGCACAGCTCGCCTGCGCCTCTACGCAGCGCTCCGCGCGCACGCCCCCGCACGGCGCCCTGCTCGCAGCACCCAGCATCCGCGACCCAGCGCCCAGCATCCGCGACCCAGCGCCCAGCATCAGGACCCTCACCCAGCGCCCACGCGCACGCTCGGCAACAAGCGCCCAGCGCGCCTGCCAGCACGAGCCCAGCGCGCCTGCCAGCCTGCTCGCGCCGCTTGCCCGCGCTGCCTGCCTGCGCGCATCACCGAGTGGCCCGAGCACCGCTCGCCTGCTGCCCGAGCGCTGCCTGCCCAACCGGCCCGCCCTGCCTGCTTGCGCGCGCAGCCTGCCTGCCCGGCCTGCCAGATCGCGCACAGCCCGCCTGCCCGGCCTGCCACCGCGCACAGCCCGCCTGCCCGGCCTGCCACCGCGCACAGCCCGCTTGCCATCCTACTTGCCAGCACTGCTAGCCCACACGAGCCAGCCCTGCCAGCCCTGCTACCCGCCCGGAACAGCCCTGGCATCCTGCCCGGGACTGCCCAACACCTTGCCCGAGCACCCAATCTCCTCTCACCGGCCACCAACGGCCTCCAACCACCACCCACCGCCGCCAACAGCCACCCACAGCCGCCGGCCACCACCCAACCTCAAAACCACCCTCCTAACAAGCATCTAAGCCAAAAAAGAAGGAAAAAGAGCTTACCAAGGGAAGGAAGGGAAGTTCGGTTGCTCTCCGCGCACCGAAACACCTCCCCAAAGACCTCCACCGCCGAGCTCTTCCTTAGCCCTTAGAATGGCTCAAATCAGGGGAGAAAAGAGGGGGGAGAAGGGGCTAAACACGCCGGAATTCGAATCCAAAAACACCGGGGTGTAGATCGGGACCGGATCTAACCTTTCTATGTTTTGGGTTTTAAGTTTTGAGAACCCTAGGTGGCTCAAAACTAAGAAAAGGAGAGAGGGGGAGAGAGAAAATCCAAGGGAGAAGATGATGAATAGTGAAGGGCAACTTTTCATCCCACTTAAATAAGTCAAACCTCATTTAGATTAGGGTAATCAAGATTAATTAGGGCTTAAGGCATGATTAGATGAGTTTAAGTGGGCTTTGACTTGGGTCAACCCAACCACAAATAAAAACAAAAAGGGTTGACCAAGTCATGGGTCCACTTTGACCAAGTCAACTCTCCCAATGACTTCTCGCTCGGTCAAAACCCGGATACGCCCCGGAACTGCGATATTCTGAGACGTTACCGGAATTCGATGAAATTTTTGTGAGAGGCCTTAAATGGCACGAGGACACATAATATGCAGTTAGATTTTCAATCGGAGTCCTCAATCTCAGGGCGATAGCTAACAGCCCGAAATTTTAGCGGTTCCGATCGAAAAACAGAAAAAAACTGAAAAACTGCCAGAAAGTCCCAACGGTTACCAGAAGGTTAAAAGTGACACATATATAACATTCTTCCCCCCTTAGGAAATTTTGTCCTCAAA
Organism: Acorus gramineus; assembly: GCA_030737835.1. NCBI lineage: Eukaryota > Viridiplantae > Streptophyta > Magnoliopsida > Acorales > Acoraceae > Acorus > Acorus gramineus. Next base: position 2,513,164 of record JAUJYN010000016.1, on the reverse strand, counting down.
ATATGCAAAAACATATAGGAGGGGAAAAGATGCGGATACGCGTCACGTCTGGCACCCTTGGGCTCCCAAGTGTCCTTGGCATCGGAACGGTGCTGCCATCGCATCTCGACCAACTGGACGGTCTTGGTGCGGAGCCTCTTCACGCGGCGGTCCATGATCACAATCATCTGCTCCACGAGTGACAGTCCGGCTCGAAGACGAGCGGCTCGAACGGGATGACGTGAGCAGGATCGTGGACACACCCTTACCCAACTGCGAACCCACCACTCCCAGACGGAGGGGTAAGAATTGGCGCTGAGGCGAGCCTCCGCTTAAACTCCAGGAAGCTCTCCTCGCAAGACGGGGACCACTCGAACCGGACATCCTTCCGAGTAAGGCGGTTAAGAGGAACAGCTATCTTCGAGAAACCCTCGTCAAACCTCCTGCAATAACCCGCCAAACTCGGGAAGCTACGAATCCCTACGGGGTTCGACGGTCGACGCCAATTTGACACGACGAGCGTCTTGCCCGGGTCCACAGATATGCTTTCACCAAAAATCACACAGCCCAGAAGGCCTTAAACTCCAACCAAAACTCGCACCTGATCTTCCATCCATTTGATGCTTCCATGGTATCCCTTGACTGGGAAAAGAAACCTCGGGAGGGCACCATGAAATCCCGATATAGGATACCCCGACAACCAAACAAGGAACACGAAGTACCCTAGCCCGGGTTTCAATGCTGACTTCACAAGGCCCCTTAATCCAGAAAGGAACACTAGAAGAAGACATCACCTTGCAAGAACACTTCTAACCCTTCTAGATCATCTACATCCAGATGATCGCCCAACGATGTCCTTCAACATCCAAAACAAGACCGGATCGAACAACCTTGGGAACGGTCGAACTACAAATAGGTCACGAGCGACCCGCCTTCGCCTCATCCTCACCCTCACTCCCGAAAGGAGACATTTTGGGACTTAGGGAGAGACTTAGACTGCTCTTCACCCCTGGTCCACCGGTAGCCTCTCCCCGCTCTGTAGCTTACCTGGTCCTTTGACCGGAAGCCTGTCTAACGCCGGGGCTATACTACGCGGATCCAACGAAGGGGAGAGCGATTCCACGCTCGCGACACCATTCAATAATCTTCTCCCGGGTAGCCTCTACCTGGTATACTCCCACGATCAGTACCCCTCCGACTGCATCGGTGGTACCTACTGACGGGAACTCTCTGCCAGGACGGCTACAACCCGGCCTCCTCAACCCGAACAACCATTCTTGATACTTCACTCATCGAAATACCACACACACTTGCATAACAACTACCAACCACACACACACCTATCCTTATATTAGAGAGCTGGGAACACAAGATAATACCTCGAACCATGATACCCGAAGCCTGCGCCTCCTCGGTCGAAAGCGCTGCAACTCTGCCCTGGACAAGCTGCGGCTGAGGAGCAGGGGCACGCCTCGCCGGCTGCACTGGCTGCCTCCACTGGTCGACTCGGCCACCCTGTGGCTGCTGCTGCTGCTGAGGCTGCTGCTGCTGCTGCGGAGGCAGCACGCGGGGTCGGCCAGCATCAGGGCAATTGTACCTGATATGCCCGATGCGCTGACAATGGAAGCAGCGCCGCTTCTCCGGCTGCCTGGACTGGATGGGCACTGCTGCAATGGGTGCTGGACCTCGCACTGGCACCACATCGACTGGAGGAGAGGCAGCCGCTGACTGATCGAAGCGGGGCCTCTTCTTCTTGCGCTGTCCCTGGTCCTGGCTCCCGGAAGGACTCTGATCTGCAAAAGGGGTCGGAACCCCCACGATGATCCCGAGGTCTCGCTCGACTGTCTTCGCCCGAGACACCAAGTCCGAGAACCTCGTGAATGCCTGGGAGGTGACATGCACCCGAATGGCGCTGCTGAGACCCAACTCGAAACGGCGGCACCGCGTGTCCTCATCCATCACTAAGGCCGGAGCAAATCTGGAGAGCCTCGTGAAGCGCGTGGAGTAGTCGGTGACAGACATGGAGCCCTGCGTCAGCTGCTCGAACTCCCGCATCATGATCTGGCGCGTCGAGAACGGGAAGTACTCCTCCAGGAAATACCTCCGGAATCCCGCCCAAGAAAGCTGCTCCACTCCCTCGGGGATGTCCACCACTCGGGTAGCCCACCAGTCGGCGGCGTTACCCTTCAACATAAAGGTGGCCAGGGAGACACACTGGTGATCGGGGCAAAGCATGGTCGAGAAGATCGTATCCACCTCCCTCAACCATCTCTCGGGAGCAAGGGGGTCCTCCGTCTGACCGTGGAACTCGGGAGGGTGGAGCTTCAGAAAGGCTGCGAGGCCACTCTGCTGCACTCGCGCTGCAGCCTCTAGCACCACCTCCCTCTCCTGGGGATCCTGAACCCTCGCCGCTGGAACAACCACAGGGACTGGGGGTACATCGGGTACCACAGGTGGATCTGCCACCAGAGGAACCTGTGGAACTGCCTCGCGGGCCGCCCGCAGCTCCTGAATATCCCGTGCCTGCTCTGCCAACATCCTCGTCTGGGCCTCTAATGCCCTGGTCTGCGTCTCCACCAAATCTGCTAACCGCGCAAACGCGCGCTCCCAGGCAGGAGGCTCCTCTACCGATCCTGGCCTCACGGCTGAGGACTCTCCAATAGCATCCTCGCCTCTGGCAGGTCCGAAAACCTCCAAAGGTCGAGAGGGACCTCGTCCGCGCCGTCCTCCACGAGGAGGCATATCAGCAACCTAAGAAAACCAGACACTAGGATCAGAATACTCATATAGAAATCCTAGGACTCATCTCTACGAAAAAGAAGACAATTGGCTCTGATACCAACTTTTGTCACGCCCCAGGGTGGCTGTCCCCGTGACGCGGCAAGTGTATATATAATAACAGAATCTACACAGGAGGTCAATAATATACCATAAACAAGCAACTAGAATGACACACAGACAACAAAGAGGCTGACATGATATACACCAAATGCGGAAGCGAAAGATTGAATCTGTAAATAAAACATACTACAGACTCGATACACAATCATCTGTCCTGTGAGAGCCAATATACACAATATACAACTGAATATATACAAACGCGTGCTCAAGCACGGAAATAAAATACATACAGCCAAAAAGGGATGCTGATAGCCTCTAACACTCGCGGGACATAGCGCTGCTCCGCTACTGAAGGAATCCCTCGGAAGGCTCCTCCTGCTGATCCGGCTCAGTGGCAACTGGAGAAAACATATGCGAGGGGTGAGCCACACGCTCAGTGAACAGCACAACCCATGCATCACAGCTATATTAACCACAATTAAACAACAACCAGCCTCAAAGTGGCATAACATCATAAAATCCAGTGGTTCGTACATCGCCGAACCACCACACCCTCACCCTCACCCCTCAATAGGTGACATAGGATATTGGGACATACTAATCTAATAATCATCCTTAGACCACAATTCCACAAACCAGCGGGTCACCTCATGCTGACCCACCACACCCTCACCCTCACCCCTCTATGGGTGACATAGGATATTGGGACTGACTAGGCTGTTGGTCACCCTTGGTCCACCGATAGTCTCTCCTCCACTCCGTAGGCCACTTGGCCTTCACCCACACTTCAGCACAGTCCGTCACAAATATCGGGAGGCGCCTACTGATGGGAGCCCTCAGAAGGGACGGCCTTTCTAACGCAGGGTCAGTCTCTACACGAATCCAACGAAGGGAAACAGAACAGCCTATCCATACGCATATGATCCACTCGGATCGCCGACCACACATCTCTACAACTCTAATGCCTTGAATTCTTCAGAATTCCAACAGGGCGCATAACCAGGATGCGGGGAAACATGCATTATAATAATAAAGAGGTTGGAATATTAACGGGGAAAGAATCCTTGGGAGGGCAGCGTGAGGTCCCGATATAGGACATCCCGACAACCAAACAAGGAACACGGAGTACCCTAGCCCGGGTCTCACCGCTGTCCTCGCGAGGCCCCTCTCCTATAATATTCACTAAGACAGGCTAATAATCACGTGCTCGCATTTTATTTAAATAAATTAAACTAAATGGGAACATGCATCGATCGGGGTTTTCCTAGCATGAAACATGATAACATGGTGCATGGTTCATATACGGGTCCTAAGGGTATAAGTCCCTAGCATACAAATCTAGGGTGGCATGCACTACAGATTATCATGCTTACATAGATTTCATATTAAACAGGTTAATATTTACTATGGTGCCCCAGGGGAGGACGGTACACGCCCAAGTGCATGTAACGCCTCCCTACTGGGTTGGATCGTCCCACTCACCGGTATCTGGGTCGTCGCGCGACCGTCCGTCAAGATCTGCAAGACAGGTATTTAATATGGTGAGTATAATACACAAACACAACAAAATACTCCAAAAATATACACAACACTCGGGCAAACGTACCTACAACCCGTACGCACGCTAGCCCGAGCACCCCGACTCACTCCCGCACCACCCGCACGGCCACCCGCCCCCGGATGCACCGCCACGTCTCAGCCCGCGCACCCAGGCACACCGCCGGGCCCCTGCCCGCACGCCTGGACATGTCGCCGAGCCACCCGGGTGCACCGCGCGACCACTGCGCCCCATCGCAGCAGCCCGCGCGCACACCGCACGCCCTTGCCCAGCTCCGCGCGCACCATCCGCTCGCCCAGCACTCCATCGACTCGCCGCGCGTGCACAGCGCGCCTGCGCCTCTGCGCAGCGCTCCGCGCGCACGCCCCCGCACGGCGCCCTGCTCGCAGCGCCCCATCGCCCACAACCAGCGCCCAGCGCGCCTGCCAGCCTGCCCGCGCCGCTTGCCCGCACTGCCTGCCTGCGCGCATCGCCGAGTGGCCCGAGCCCCGCTCGCCTGCTGCCCGAGCGCTGCCTGCCCAACCGGCCCGCCCTGCCTGCTCACAGCCCGCCTACCATCCTACTTGCCAGCACTGCCAGCCAACACGAGCCAACTCTGCCAGCCCTGCTACCCGCCCAGAACAGCCCTGCCAGCCCTGGCATCCTGCCCGGGACTGCCCAACACCATGCCCGAGCACCCAATCTCCTCTCATCGGCCACCAACGGCCTCCAACCACCACCCACCGCCGCCAAAAGCCCCCCCCACAGCCGCCGGCCACCACCCAACCTCAAAACCACCCTCCTAACAAGCATCTAAGCAAAAAAAGAAGGAAAAAGAGCTTACCAAGGGAAGGAAAGGAAGTTCGGTTGCTCTCCGCGCACCGAAACACCTCCCAAAAGACCTCCACCGCCGAGCTCTTCCTTAGCCCTTGAAATGGCTCAAATCAGGGGAGAAAAGAGAGGGGGAGAAGGGGCTAAACACGCCGGAATTCGAATCCGAAAACACCGGGGTGTAGATCGGGACCGGATCTAACCTTTCTATGTTTTGGGTTTTAAGTTTTGAGAACCCTAGGTGGCTCAAAACTAAGAAAAGGAGAGAGGGGGAGAGAGAAAATCCAAGGGAGAAGATGATGAATAGTGGGGGAACATTTTCATCCCACTTAAATAAGTCAAACCTCATTTAGATTAGGGTAATCAAGATTAATTAGGGCTTAAGGCATGATTAGATGAGTTTAAGTGGGCTTTGACTTGGGTCAACCCAACCACAAATAAAAACAAAAAGGGTTGACCAAGTCATGGGCCCACTTTGACCAAGTCAACTCTCCCAATGACTTCTCGCTCGGTCAAAACCCGGATACGCCCCGGAACTGCGATATTCTGAGACGTTACCGGAATTCGATGAAATTTTCGTGAGAGGCCTTAAATGGCACCAGGACACATAATATGCAGTTAGATTTTTAATCGGAGCCATCTATCTCAGGGCGATAGCTAACAGGCTGAAATTTTAGCGGTTTTGATCGAAAAATGAAAAAACTGAAAAACTGCCAGAATGTCCCAACGGTTATCAGAAGGTTAAAAGTGACACATATATAACAGCGCCAAAGCCAGCCAAGGCTGCGCCACAAACTCAAAGTAACCCTCGCGTCTCAACCGAAAATAGCGCCGACCGAAGTGCCATAAAGACGAACAATCACGAAGGTGAAAACCCACGTCAAGGCGTCCAGAGACTCAATCAGTCGGATTAGGGAGGGAAGCGCGGACATAGCCAGTCGATCATTGATCATCTAGACGGCGTCGTGACCCGAACGTGACATTAGCGAGTCTGCAACAATTCCTAATAACCCACTCCCACGTCCACTGAGGAATCTCCATAGACTGACGCTTTCCAACGCGATGATGATTCTCAAACTTTGCCTGAGGGCATGCCAACCTGGGGAAACAAGGTCACCCATATCGCCTTTTTCATGGCACCACTAGCAATCTCTATGAAGACTACCCCAAAGTAGTCCACGGAAGCCCAATAAACTTTTGAGATCCATGAAGGCATTCGTCAACCCCGACGGCAGTACTTAAAACTCGTAGTGCCTGAAATGGTCACGAAAGGCCATCTACAGGATGTCCAACTCCCGGATCTCCAACTTGTGGTACCCTTGTGCGAAGATCGATCTAAGAAAAAACACTTGCTCCCAGAGCTTGGTCAAATAGATCATCAACTCACAGCAAGGGGTACCTGATCTTCAATCCTCACGGGAAGATCAAAACAACACCTCGAACGATTAAGTCCAGATTCTGCTCCTCGAGCATGGCTGGCGCTCATGATGACACTTACACGCTTGGTAAGCCGCTCAACCGCACTTGGTTCACAAGACACGCAATAAGGGGTCGTCGAACCTCGACAATGCCTATGCGACGTCATCTATCTGATAGGGCGGTTGAGTCCCATCATGAACGCTAGCATCGCGTCTCCTCGTTTACAACCCATGTGGGGCAAAACGCGACAGTATCCACAACTGTGCTTCACATGCCGCCAGAGATAGGTTGCTCAACTATAACCATTGGAACTCCAGCATCCTGCACTCATGGGCAGATTCATCATAGGGAGTCCACGCTCTCGACATCATCCAGTAGCACTCTCCCGGTGTGGCCTCTACCTGGTAGCCTCCCAAGCCCACTATCTCTGCCATATGGGCGCACCAACAAGCATAGTATCTGGGAGCACCTCACAGGGCTCTGGCCTCAACCGGGCAGCTACAACGCACAATGATATATCGAAGCGACTCCAGATGCCACTATGGAACCCTGTCCACAAGTGATCGCCCACCAAGCTGCAATAGGACGCACCCAATCCCGATCGTACGCATCACCACTCGCTACAGCACCTTTCAAGTGAGAGGAAAATCAATCATCTTATAGATGCTTCAAAGGTATTCCTTGACTGGGAAAAGAAACCTTGGGAGGGCACCATGAGGTCCCGATATAGGATATCCTGACAACCAAACAAGGAACACGGAGTACCCTAGCCCGGGTCTCAACGATGACCCCGCAAGGCCCCTTAATCCTGAGTAGGAAGGCTAGAAGAAGACATCACCCCTTAATGAGCAATACGCCACACCCTCAAAACTTGAAACTGGCGCTGCACGCGAACTCAATGGTTACCAGCAATACCGATGCATGGGAAAGAAGCTCCATTATCGAGACGCAATTCATACCTTAGAAATTGTGACCAATTCATCACTATCATACTACTGGGCTGGAATCTCCTACCCAAGCCTTAATCCCACCACAAGGGATCCAACAACTGAACCTATTCAGTCGACCCAGTCGACAACTTGTTATATATGTGTCACTTTTAACCTTCTGGTAACCGTTAGACCATTCTGGCAGTTTTTCAGTTTTTTTCGTTTTTCGATCGGAACCGCTAAAATTTCGGGCTGTTAGCTATCGCCTTGAGATTGAGGGCTCCGATTGAAAATCTAACTGCATATTATGTGCTCTGGTACCATTCCAAGCCGCTCACAAAAATCTCGTCAAATTCCGGTGACGTTTCAGAATTTCGCAGCTCCGGGGCGTATCCAGGTTTTGACCGAGCGAGAAGTCATTGAGAGAGTGGACTTGGTCAAAGTGGGCCCATAGACTTGGTCAACCCCTTTTGTTTTTATTTGTGGTTGAGTTGACCCAAGTCAAAACTCACTTAAACCCTCACTAATCCTTTCTTAGCCCTAATTAAACCTAGTTAGGCTAATCTAAGTGAGAGGATTATATATATAAGTGAGCAAAAAGTTGCCCTCCACTATTCATCTTCTTCTCCAAATTGATTTTCTCTCTCCCCCTCTCTCTTTTTCTTGATTTAGAGCTAGTTAGAGGGCTTGGATCTCAAAACCCAAAGAAGAGAAAGGTAAGGTGAGCTCCCGATCTATCCACCGGTGGTTTCGGATTCGAATTCCGGTGTGTTTAGCCCCTCCTCACACTCTCTTTTCTCCTCAGATTTCAGCCCTTCTTTGGCTAGGAGGATATCTAGGAGGTGGTGGTCCTTGTGGAGGTATTTCGGTGCCCGAAGAGCTCCCGGTTTCCTTCCCTTCCTTTCCTTTACTTGGGTAAGCCTTCTTTCCCTTCTTTTCCATGTTTAGATGTTTGTTTAGGTGGTGTTTTGGGTGCTGGTGGCTGTGGGTGGTGGTTGGTGGCTGTTGGAGGCCATTGGTGGCCGGAGAGGGGTGGTAGAGTGGCTTGGGCAGGGTGGTTGGGTGGCTCGGGCGGGCTGGCAGGCTGTCCCGGGTAGGATGGCAGGCGGAGCAGATGGCAGGGCGCGTGCGGCGGTGTGCGCGGGCGTGCGCTCGGGTGGAGCTGGGCGGTGGGCGTTGGGCGCGGGTGCTGGGCGCTGGCGGGCCCTGGCGGGCGCGCAGTCGCGCGCGGGTACGTGCACGCGGGTGCGCGCGGAGTGGTCGCGCAGGTGCGCGCGGGTGCTGGTGCGAGCGGGGGTGTGCGCGGGAGGGCGCGCGGGCGTCCGCGCGAGCGGGCAGGGCACCTGGGCACTGCGCCTGGGTGAAGGGCAGGGCGCCTGGGCATGCGCCTGGGCGCGGAGTTGGAGACCAGTGCGTGCGCATGCTGGGGCGTGCGTGCAGTGCGCGCGGGGGTGCGCTGGGGGGACGCGCGGTGCGCGCGGGCGCGCGTGAGCGTGCGCGTGCGTGCGGCAGCGCGTCGGGGCGCACGGGCAGGCGCGCGGCAGTGCGCCGATGGTGCCGGGGTGCGTGCGTGCGTGCGCATTCGTGCGTGCGCGTGCGGGTGGCCGTGCGTATGGCTGCCCGGGGGTTCGGGAATGAGTTGGGGTGCTCGGGCTCGCGTGCGTACGGGCCGTATGTACGCTTGTCCGAGTGTTGTGTATTTTTAGGTATTTTTGGATTTATTTGTGGATTTTACTCACCAAATTGATACCCTGTCTTGCAGATCTTGACGGACGGTCGCGCGACGACCCGATTACCGGTGAGTGGGACAATCCAACCCAGTAGGGAGGCGTTACATGCACTTGGGCGTGTACCGTCCTCCCCTGGGGGCACCATAATTAATGTTAACTTGTGTAATATGAAAACTATGTAAGCATGATAATATGTAGTATGCATGCCACCCTAGGCTTTGTATGCTAGGGACTTGTACCCTTAGGACCCGTATAAGAACCATGCATCCTATTATCATGTTTCCCTGCTAGGAAAACCTTGACTTATGCATGTTCCCATTTAGTTTAATTTGCATATATCAAGTGCGAGCATGTGATTGTTAGCATGTCCTAGTGAATATTATAGGGGAGGGGCCTCGCGAGGACAGCGGTGAGACCCGGGCTAGGGTACTCCGTGTTCCTTGTTTGGTTGTTGGGATGTCCTATATCGGGATCTTACGCTGCCCTCGCATGGTTCTTTCCCCCGGTAATATTCCAACCTCTTTATTATGCATGTTCCCCGCATCCTGGTTATGTGCCCTGGAGGAATTCTGAAGAATTCATGTCATTAGAGTTGTTGAGATGTGTTTGTCAGCGGATCCGACTGGATCATATGCGATGGATAGGCCGATCTGTTCCCTTCGTTGGATCCTTTAGAGACTGCCCCGGCGTAGAGAGACTGTCCCGTGCAGGGGCTCCCATCAGTAGGCACCTCCTGATCTTGGACTCGGACTGTGCTGAATGTGGGAGTGGCCAAACAGCCTACGGAGTGGGGGAGAGACTATCGGTGGACCAAGGGCGACCATCAGCCTAGTCAGTCCCAATATCCCATGTCACCCATTGAGGGGTGAGGGTGAGGGTGTAGTGGGTTGGCGATATAGCGACCCACTGGATTGTTAGTCCCAATATCCTATGTCACCTATTGAGGGGTGAGGGTGAGGGTGTATGATTGTGTATGGATGAATATCAGTCCCAATATCCTATGTCACCTATTGAGGGGTGAGGGTGAGGGTGTAGTTGTATGGATGTTTATCAGGCTAGTCAGTCCCAATATCCTATGTCACCATATTGAGGGGTGAGGGTGAGGGTGTAGTGGGTTGGCGATAGCGACCCCCTGGCCTGTATAGCTGTTGCCATTTTGTGGCTATTATTGATGTGATTGTGGAATAATAATATCTGGTGGTTAATATAAATTGTGGGGCATGGGTTGTGCTGTTTACTGAGCGTGTGGCTCACCCCTCGCATAATATTTTCTCCAGTGTCATCTGAGTCGGATCTGGAGGAAGAGCTCCCCGAGGGACTTCATCAGTAGCGGAGTAGCGCCACGTCCTGCGAGTATCAGAGGCTATCAGCATCCGTTTTGCCTGTATGTATTATATTCCGTGCTTGGGCACGCGTTTGTATTGTATTTGGATGTATTTGTGTATATTGGCTCTCACAGGACAGTTGATTATGTATCGAGTCTGTAATATGTTTTTGGATTACAGATTCAGTCTTTTAGCTTCCGCTATTGGTGTATATATCATGTCAGCCCTGCTTTTGTTTTCTTTTTAGCTGTTGTGTGAGTATGCTATTGAACTCCTGTTACCGATATCATATATACACTTGCCGCGTCCCAGGGTCGGCCGGCCCTGGGGCGTGACACAACCTAAGGGTGGGTCCAAGGGGGTCACGTCCACGTCAACGGATGCGAGGAGGCATGTCAGCAACCTAAGATATACTTCTAAAACAAGAGTACTCGGATGGCAATCCTACGACTCATCATCTATACGACTAGACTTAGGCTCTGACAAGACCAGGCTCTGATACCAACTTTTATCACGCCCCAGGGCGGTCGTCCCTGAGACCTGGCAATAATGAAGCATCAGCTATCAATACGTGAGGTCAACAACGACTCCAACAACAACACACAAGGTGGCAAAGCAAAGCTAATGATAACTGATTGAAAAGCGGAAGCATAAGATATCAACAATGTCTGTAAACCAAAAACATTATTACAGACTCGAATACACAATCACTGTCCTGTGAGAGCCAAGTCTAGTCCAAATAAAATACAACCTGTACCACATGCACGATTTACAATACATAAAATGACTCTAGGACTGCTGCACTCGCCACCCGTCGGAAGAACGCTCCACGCCCAAAAGACAACGCCACAGGGAAGCTCCAGGTCCACGCCCAACACTGCCCCTGAAAAGAAACAGTATGCGAGGGGTGAGCTACAAGTTCAGTGAGTGGCTGGAAATCAATCACCATACAATAGTTCAATACTAAAGCAATTTCCTTTCAAGGAAAACATGGGTAGAAACCCATGGATAACATGGTCATGCGGCGGCACGACCAACCTCAGGGCCTTTTAATCATCTCGTGAAGTTGGTCATAGCTTTGCCCGATTAGCATTTGAGCAACAACTACACCACGCCCTCGAGTCTTATCACAAGGGAATATTAGGCATGTGTTTGTTATTTACCCAGACTCTGGATATCCCAATTAATATGGTGGGAGTAGTATTACAATACTACCTAAGGTATGCCATATTCTATACATCCATACACATTACAGAATACATGCCCATACTAGAGGGGTGCATGCGATACAGTCATTCATACATGGATACAATACATGCAATATAAGCCTAGCATGCAAGATATCTAACATATTATGAGTTAGACATGACCATACTACTTATCTAATTAAGTAGTATAGTCAAGGTGCCCAACGGATGCGCGACGCATGACTACGTGCATCCAATGCTTCCCGAAGGGTTGGATCAAACCACTCACCGATACCCGGATCGCCGCGCGTCCGGTCTACGAGATCTGCAAAACACAACCAATGATCCATAATTAAATTATGGAACCTCCTATCACACATATAAGCCTACTTCATGAAGACCCTAACCCCTGATACTTCCATATTATCACACAAGACACATGCAAACAACTCCTTGACACTCAACCAAACAAAACTGCCAAACCTGCTGCAACCAGCCCTACTAATTGATCTCCACAGCACCCAATACACTTCCAAAAATTATGAAATAAAACGTGCACATTCTCTGATATGCTGGGATCATAATCCATGAGACATTAGAACCTAATTTTGCCTCTACAAGCCCGAAATAAATTATTGTCAGAAGCAGGTCAATTCCTATGCGAATCTGGACAGGCCATGCAAAACTGGTTCTAACTTACACCACAGATATCATAATGACCCCAAATTTCATATATAACAACTAGACACATAGATGATCATATCCTATGAAGATATAATCCTAGAAATGTGCCTCTAAATACTAGATTCACTGAGATCTTTAAAATACAGAGTGCTGCCTTACCAAAACAGGGGGAGGGAAATGGGGAGATGCGGGGTTCTCGACACACCCACGACCACCTCAACCACCACCACCACTACCACCACCTCATCAGCATCTCCTCAGCCTTCTTTGGCTGAAAAACAGGGGGGGGGGGACATAAGAGGGAGCTTGAGAGAGGAGAAACCACAACAACAACACATACACAAAACTCACCTTCTTTGTGCTTCCTTCTTCACCTTCTCCTTCATTTGCTTCTTCCTCCTCCTTCTCCACACACAAAGAGGGGAAAAAAAGACCAAGAGAGGGAGCTTGAGAGAGTTCCACGAAATGGGAGAGAGGGGGAGAGAGAGAGAGGGCAAAAATGTCTTTTTCAAGCCCAAATAGTGTTTAGGGGTGACCATAAGGGGGGGGTGAAGTTAGGGTTAGGCTCACCCACTCACAAATCAAATAACCAATGGTTTCTTCATCCCCAAGCAAGGTGGGGGTAAGGTTGTTATGCCTGTGTCATTCGGAGCTATCTGGGTCATTCAGGGCCTTTTAATTTTTCTATCGAAGTAGCTAAATATTGACTTTTAGCCACCTGCGGGAGTTGGAGTACTCTGATTGAAAATCTAACTGCATATTATGGGTCCTGATACCGTTTAGTACTACCCACAAAAATTTCACCGAATTCCAGTAACGTTTTGAAAAATATGCAGTTCCGAACCGTATCCGGGTTTTGAGAATTCCTGGTTGGTCGAATAGTGTGAGACATTTTGGGGATGTGGTGACCCTTGGTAACCTTACCCCCACCTTGCTAGGGGATGAAGAAACCATGGGTTCCTACCCATGTTTACCTTGAAAGGGAATTGTTTATGTATGAATCTGTTGTATACTTGTATGGTGATTGGTTTCCAGCCACTCACTGAGCTTGTAGCTCACCCCTCGCATACTGTTTCTTTTCAGGGGTAGTGTTGGGCGTGGAGCTGGAGCTTTCCTGTGGCGTGGTCTTATGGGCGTGGAGCATTCTTCCGGCGGGTGGCGAGTGCAAGGCTGTCAGCAGTCCTAGAGTCATTGTATGTATTGTAAATCGTGCATGTGGCACAGGTTGTATTTTCTTTGGTCTAGACTTGGCTCTCACAGGACAATGATTGTGTATTCGAGTCTGTAATAATGTTTTTGAATTACATACATTGTTTATATATTATGCTTCCGCTTTTCAGTCAGTTATCATTATCCTTGCTTTGCCACTTTGTGTGTTGTTATTGGAGTCTTTATTGACCTCAAGTATTGATAGCTGATATTTTATTATTGCCACATCTCGGGGACGGCCGCCCTGGGGCGTGACATATAGAATATGGCATGCCTTAGGTAGTATTGTAGTACTACTCCCACCATATAAATTGGAATATCCAACATGATTAAGTCTAGGTTAATAACAGGCACCTGCCTAATATTCCCTTGCGATAAGACTCGAGGGCGTGGTGTAGTTGTTGCGCCTATGCTAATGGGGCAAAGCTATGACCAACTTCATGAGATGATGATCTCTCTCACCCTCTCCCTCTGCACGAACTGAGTAAGTAGAGGCAATTTCCTACTCGACTCGGGTTCGTTTGGAATATTAGCATTCACCTGTTAGTGCGCGAGATCGTGCTTGACCCTTCCCTTTTAAGTTGGCGATATCCAACGCATGTTAGTGTGTATTTTGGATGTTTATAAGATTAGTGCCCTCATATGCATGTGTAATTAGGCTTTGCTTTGTATGTATGTTGCATGATGTGTTGTTTATGCCATATACTCATGTTAGGGAGAAACCCTATAGTTAAGCATATGTTATTGTGCATGTGGATCAAGTTCCTTCAGTGATAGAATTCTCTTGTAATAATTATGCGCATGTTAAAACTGATTAGGCCTATCTGAAATAGGCGTGGGTATGACCCGTTCTCCGGGTTGTACCTTATTAGTTAGAGCGCTAGCGATATAATAGCCCCGTGCATCCGAGCGATGCACTTGTTTGGAATTCAGGAGAATTCATTATCTTATCGGTTTTCTTAAGCCGGTAGTTGTGGCATTAAGCTGGGCCTACCCGTGCGAGGAGTGTATATGAACCGCTTGTTGGGTTATGTGCCTTGGGATTATTTCTGCGTGAGAGCAGAGGCAACCACCCCTGTGTCCGAGCGATGCAACCGTGTGGGAGTGCAATAGTATTTGATATCATCGATATGTGATTATCGATAGTAGTGTTATATATGTGTCACTTTTAGCCTTCTGGGCACCTTTGGCACATTTCTGGCAGTTTTTCAACTTTTTCTTTTTCGATCGGAACCGCTAAAATTTTGGACTTTTGGCTATCATCCTGAGCTTGAGAACTCCGATTGAAAATCTAACTGCACATTATGTGTCCTGGTGCCATTTCAAGCCACCCACGAAAATTTCATTGAATTCCGCTAACGTTCAGAATTTGGTAGTTTCGAATCGTATCCGGGTTTTGACCAAGCGGAAAGTCATGGGGAGACTTGACCAAGTCAAGTTTGACCATTGACTTGGTCAAATCATTTTGTTTGTTTGTGTGGTTAGGTTGACCCAAAGTCAAACACAAAAACCCTTTTTTTTCAACCCTAAGTGTGTGATTGTGTGAGTGTGTGTGTGTGTGAGAGCCTAAGTGGGCGTCCCCTTCTCCCTTCCCTTCTCTTCTCTTCATTCTCTCTCACACACAAAGCTCCACCTCTTCCTCTTCTCTCTTTTTCTTCCATTTGAGGTAGTAGAAGGCAAGGAAAGGGAAAACCCTAGAAGGGAAAAAGAGTGGTAAGGCTTTGATCTATCTTTCTATAGTCTTTGTTTAGTTTTCCCCTCTTTTTTACCTCCTCTCATGGCTTCTCATAACCCCTGTTTTCTGCCATTCTTGGGCTGAGAAGAGATCTTGGTGGTGGTGGTCTTGGTGGTGGCGATTCGGTGCGCGAAGGGCACCCGGGTTCCCTCCCTTTCCTTTCCTCTCTTTGGGTAAGCTTTTCTCCTCCCTATTCTTGTTTAAATGCTTGATTAGGGTATGTGATTGGTGTGCATGCTTGCAAGGGTGTTAGGGGGGTGTGGGAGGGCTGAGGAGGGGGTGGAAGGGGCTCGGGCGCGCGTGCGGGGTCATCCGCACGCGTGCGCGCGAGTCTGCGCGCGCAGGCGGCGCGTGCAGAAGAGCGCGTTGGCTGGCGCGCGCGTGTACGCGCTGACGCGCGGGCGTGCGTGCGGAGTGCTGCGGGCGTGCGCATTCGTGCGTGCGCGTGCAGGTGGCCGTGCGTATGGCTGCCCGTGGGTTCGGGAGGGTGTCGGGGCACTCGGACTCGCGTGCGTACGCACGTGCTCGCATGTGTGCGGGTCCGTATGCATGATTGGTTTCCAGCCACTCACTGAGTTTGTAGCTCACCCCTCACATACTGTTTCTTTTCAGGAGTAGTGTTGGGCGTGGAGCTGGAGCTTTCCTGTGGCGTGGTCTTATGGGCGTGGAGCATTCTTCCGGCGGATGGTGAGTGCGAGGCTGTCAGCATTCCTAGAGTCATTTTATGCTTTGTAAATCGTGCATGTGGCACAGGTTGTATTTTCTTTGGTCTAGACTTGGCTTTCACAGGACATTGATTGTGTATTCGGGTCTGTATTAATGTTTTTGATTTACAGACATTGTTATATATTATGCTTCCGCTTTTCAGTCAGTTATCATTATCTTGCTTTGCCACCTTGTGTATTGTTGTTGGTGTCCTTATTGACCTCAGATATTGATAGCTGATATTTATTATTGCCACGTCTCGGGGACGGCCGCCCTGGGGCGTGACGCTCCCCGGCGTTGGAAAGCTGACCTGACAGAGGGCTCCCGTCCGTAGGTACCTCCGATGCGTCGGACAGTACTGATAGTGGGAGTATACCAGGTAGAGGCTACGAAGTGTGGGAGAGGCTACCGGGTGGACCAGGGGTGGAGAGCGGTCTAGTCTGTCCCAAAAGACCCATGACATCCCTAAAGGGTGAGCGTGGGGTGGGCCGGCGATGTTACGACCCTCTAACTTGTGTAGTTACTCCCGTATAGGGACTATGACTACTTTAAGGTTAATATGAGTGTGTTGAGTATTGTTATGCCTGTGTTTTGATATCTCGATAAGTGAGTATCGAGAGTAGTTGTTTTCCATTGGGTTCGCTTTGCGAACATGGGATCGTTCTCCCCTTCGTTGGATCCGATGTAGGAACTTCTCGGGTTTAGCTGTCCTGACAGAGGGCTCCCATCCGTAGGTACCACCGATGCATTCGGAAGAGTACTGATCGTGGGAGTATACCAGGTAGAGGCTACCCGAGGAAAGGGCTACTGGCATACCAAGGGTGTAGAGCGGTGAGTTGAGGAGATCGGGTTGTAGATACTACCCGGGAGAGGGTTAACGAATGATGTTGCGGGTGTGGGAATCGTTCTCCCCTTCGTTGGATCCGAGTAGGGACTTCCCGGCGATTACAGCTGTCCTGACAGAGGGCTCCCGTCCGTAGGTACCACCGACGCGTTCGGAAGAGTACTGATAGTGGGAGTATACCAGGTAGAGGCTACGCGGGAGAGGCTACCGGTGGACCAAGGGTGTAGAGCAGTCTAAGCCTCTTCCAAAAGTCCCAAAAGTCTCCCTCCAAGAGTGAGGGTATGGATGAGGTGAAGAATATCGCCGCGTGACCCATTCGTTGTTCGACCGTTCCCAACAACTATGGGAACGGACGAACAACGAATGGGTCTCGCGGCGACGTGTCTTCGCCTCATCCACACCCTCACTCCTGAAAGGAGACATCTTGGGACTTTGGGAAGAGACTTAGACTGCTCTACACCCCTGGTCCACCCGGTAGCCTCTCCCACCCTCGTGGCCTCCACCTAGTCCACTCCCGATATCAGTACTGTCCGACACATCGGAGGTACCTACGGACGGGAGCCCTCTGTCAGGTACAGCCAACGCCGCGGAGTTCCTACATCGGATCCAACGAAGGGGAGAACGAGTCCACGCTCGCGATATCATTCGTTAGCCCTCTTCCGGGTAGCCTCTACCTAGTATACTCCCACGATCAGTACTGTCACGCCCCAGGGCAGCCATCCCCGAGATGCGGCAATGGTATATATGACATCAGCAGTCTAAACAGGAGGTCAATAATATACTCTAAACAACATCAACAATGACAACACAGACAACAATGAGGCTGACATAATATATACAGAAATAACAGAAGCTAAAAGACTGAGTCTGTAATTCAAAAGACATATTACAGACCCGATACATAACCAACTGTCCTGTGAGAGCCAATATATACAACGACATCAAATATAACACAAACGTGTGCCCAAGCAAGGAATACAATACATACAATCAAAGGGGGATGCTGATGGCCTCTCACTCGCAGAACGTGACGCTACTCCGCTACTGCTGATGTGCCTCGGGGAGCTCCTCCTTCAGATCCGACTCAGATATAACTGGAGAAAAATATATGCGAGGGGTGAGCCACATGCTCAGTGAATAGCACAACCCATGCATCACAATTTATATTAACCTCAAATTATTCATAGCCCCTAAGTGGCAGTAACTACACAATCTAGTGGGTCGTCTCATCGCCAACCCACTTTCCCCTCCCCTCACTCTCTCCGAGGGGTGACATAGGCCTCTTGGGGCATACTAGACCACTTTCCCACCCCTGGTCCATCCGGTAGCCCTTTCCCACCCTTGTATCCTCGACCTAGTCCACTCCAACTACCAGCACTGTCCGAACACATCGGAGGTATCGGACAGAAGCCCTCTGTCAGGTCAGCCATCGCCGGGGAGTACCTACATCAGATCCAACCAATAAGGAGAAGACAGTCTACTCACACGGATACGATCCTCATGGATCCGTCGACACCGATGGTAATGCTAAATAATGTCCTGAATTCACAAGAATTCCTCCAGGGCGCATAACTAAGATGCGAGGAGACACATATTATAACAACAAGGTTATAATATTCTCTAAGGCATGCTCACATTTGCTTTAACCAAATTAAACTAGGTGGGAACATGCACAGGTCGGGGCAAGGTGTCTAAGCATGCATGGGCCGCTATACATGATATAAGGGTGCATATCCCTAGCATACAAAGTCTAAGGTGGCATGGATATATCATATTTATCATGCATGCATAACTATACATTTATTACAAGCTAATATGCTATTATGGTGCCCCAGGGGAGGGCAATGCACGCCTACGTGCATCGAACGCCTCCCTACTGGGTTGGATTATCCCACTCACAAACACCCTGGTCGTCGCGTCACCGCCCGTCAAGATCTGCAAGACATGGGTAATCAAAATGGTGAGTAATTACACAAATACATAAGAAATACGCTAGAAATACCCTACACTCGGACAAGCATGCATACGGCCCGCACGCACGCGAGCCCGAGTGCCCCGACATCCTCCCGCACCCACGGCAGCCATGCGCACGGCCACCCGCACGCACACGCACGGGTGCGCACGCACGCACGCTCCCCAGCGCCCCGGGCGCATTGCTGCGCCCCAGTATGCGTGCCCAGGCGCGCTGCCGCGCCCCTGCCCGCACGCCCAGACACGCTGACGCGCGCGCCCGCGCCACCGCGCGTCCAGCCCTACACCTACCCACGCGTACTGCACCCCTGCGCAGCACCCCACGCGCACCCCCGCGCGCACCCCGCGCAGCACTCCGCACGCACGCCTGCGTGCACGCCCGCTCGTCCACGCATACGCGCGCACGCCCCCAGCGCGCCCAACTGCGCGCGTCTGCACTGCCTGCCTGCGCGGACTCACGCGCACGCGCGCGGATGACCCTGCACGCGCACCCGAGCCCTTCCCACCACCTTCCTCAGCCCTCCCACACCCCTAACCACCATGCATGCCATGCATACCCATAAACACATCCTAATCAAGCATCTACACAAGAAAAAGGGGGGAGGAAAGCTTACCCAAAGAGAGGAAGGAAGGGAAAATCGGGTGCTCTTCGCGCACCGAAACGCCACCACTACCAAGACCTCCCTCAGCCCTAGCAAGGCTGAAAAACAGAGGATAAAAGGGAGCTAAGAGAGGAGGTCAAACAAAGGGAAACACAAATCCAAGACCATGGAAAGGTAGATCGGGTCCTCACCTTCCTTTCCTTCTTCTAGGGTTTTTCTTTTCCACCACTTCTACTAGGTCAAAAGGGGGAAACAAAGGAAGGGAAAGAGAGATTTGTGTGATAGAGAGAGATGGAGAAGAAGATGAATTGGGGGGGGCACTATTGGTGGGCGTGGACCTCACTTAAAGGCCACACACACACCACACACACACACACTCACTTACACTTAGGGTTAATTAGGTTTAGGTGAACTTTGACCCTAGTCAACCCAACCACACTAACAAACAAAACCAATTGACCAAGTCAAGGGTCAAACTTGACTTGGTCAAAGTCACCTTTGACCCGGTCAAGTCTCCCAATGACTTTTCGCTTGGTCAAAACCCGGATACGATTCGGAACTGTGAAATTCTGAACGTTACCGGAATTCGATGAAATTTTCGTGAGTGGCTTGAAATGGCACCAGGACACATAATGTGTAGTTAGATTTTCAATCGGAGTCCTCAAGCTCAGGATGATAGCTAAAAGTCCAAAATTTTAGCGGTTCCGATCGAAAAAAGAAAAAGTTGAAAAACTATCAGAACGCTCCAACGGTTACCAGCAGGCTAAAAGTGACACATATATAACAATCAGTACTCTTCCGAATGCATCAGTGGTACCTACGGATGGGAGCCCTCTGTCAGGAAAGCTACAACCCGGTCTCTTCAACTCGGACAACCTTGGGAGTGAACATTCCATGTTCGCAAAGCGAACCCCATGGAAACAACTACCACTCTGGAGGAGAAGAATATGCGAGGGGGGGGGGGGGGCACACACTCAGTGAATGGCACAAACTATGCAACGCAACACATATTAACCCTAAAATAATTACAGTCCCTAAACGGGAGTAACTGAACATGCTGGTGGGTCGTAACATCGCCGACCCACCCCACCCTCACCCTCACCCTTTAGGGGGTGACATGGGCCTTTTGGGACTGACTAGACTGCTATTCACCCTTGGTCCACCGGTAGCCTCTCCCACGCTCCGTAGCTTACCTGGTATACTCCCACGATCAGCACTGTCCGATGCATCGGAGGTACCTACAGATGGGAGCCCTCTGTCAGGACAGCCTGCTTAACGCCGGGGATGTCACTACACGGATCCAACGAAGGGAAGAGAACAGCCTACCCACACGCATGCGATCCTCTTGGATCCGTCGACAACGCTTCCTAACATTTTTAATGTCATGAATTCTCAAGAATTCCTCCAGGGCGCATAACTAAGATGCGCGGAAACATATATTATAACCACAAGGTTATAATATTCTCTAATGTCATGCTTATAACAATATAATCACATAATCCCATCTTGATTTAAGTAAATTAAACTAAATGGGAACATGCATAGGTCAAGGCTTTCCTAGCATGAAACATAGTGTCAGGATGCATTTCCCTAGCATACAAGGTCTAATGTGGCATGGTTATATCATAGCAAAACATGCATAGATCAAGGCTTTTAAGTACAGGACATGGTGTCCAGGCATGTACGGGCCTCTATATATGGTATATGGATGCATATCCCTAGCATACCAGGTCTAATATGGCATGGTTACATCATATTAATCATGCATTACATAGTATCTACATATTATAGCTAGGGGGCCCCATCGATGCGCGACGCGCGTCTACGCGGGTCGAGCGCATCCCTAGAGAGGGGGGGGGGGATTGGAATCAAACCACTCACCATATGACCCGGGACCTCGCGCATCCCATCCGACGAGATCTGCAAGGCAGGGGCATCCAACTTGGTGAGTAACAACACAATTTACACATAGAAATCATTAGAAATACCCAATACTCGGACAAGCATGCATACGGACTCGCACGCATGCGAGCACGCATGTACGCACGCGAGTCCGAGTGCCCCGACACCTACCCGAACCCTCGGGCAGCCACACGCATGGCCCCCCGCACGCGCACGCACGAATGCGCACGCACGCACGCACCCCAGCACCCTCGGCGCACTGCTGCGCGTCTGCCCACGCGCCCAGACGCGCTGCCGCAGCGCGCGCACTGCTCGTCCAGCCCTCGCGCCCTCGCGCAGCACCCGCGCACGCCCCAGCACGAACACGCACGCGCACGCACGCGCGCGTGCATGGTCCCCAGCCCCGCGCCCAGGCGCATGCCCAGGAGCACTGCCCCGCGCGCGCGCCCTCGCGCGCTCCCCCACGCGCACCCCCGCTCACACCAGCACCCGCGCGCTCGCGCGCACACACCCCCGCACGTCTGCTCGCCCGACTGTGCCTGCCAGCGCCCTCCTGCGCGCGCAGACAACTCCCGATGCGCGCCCAGCCAACCCTAACCCCATTTTAACCCTTCCCAACCTCTCACACACACCCTAACACATCTACCCAACATGCATGACCCTCCCAACCAACCCTAAGCCATAAAAATCAAGAAAAGAAGGGGAAAGGCTCACCTTTGGAGGGGAAATGAAAGGGGGAGGTTCGGGGGCCCTCGACGCACCCGCGACCACCACCACCACCCTTCAGCCCTCCTCAGCCTCCTCC
Source organism: Acorus gramineus (assembly GCA_030737835.1). Taxonomy (NCBI): domain Eukaryota; kingdom Viridiplantae; phylum Streptophyta; class Magnoliopsida; order Acorales; family Acoraceae; genus Acorus; species Acorus gramineus. The sequence goes on along the minus strand of JAUJYN010000016.1, from coordinate 2,490,929 downwards.
TTGGCTGTAAATCAGGGGGGGAAAGATCAAGAAAAGGGAGCTTGAGAGAGAGGAGATCATCAACAACAACAAAACCTACACAAGCACTCACTTGCACTTGCACCCTCTCCTTCTCTTCTTTGAGTAATTAAATCAAACACTTGGTGGGAGCTTTGCAAGAGAGAAAGAGAGGCCAAGAGAGTGTTGACGTGGGGTTGGGAGGGAGAGAGAGAGAGAGAGAAGATATTTATTTGCACACAAATATCTAAGGAAGGAGGGAAATGACTAAGTCGTCCTTGACCAGAAATTCTGCGCATGCTTCACTGGAACAGCCATAACTTCCTCAATATAGCTCCGAATTGCACAATTCCAAGTCCGTTGGAAAGCCAAGAAGATTATCTACAACTTTCATGTTCATGCCAAGATCAAATAATCTCTCCAGCTATTCCGAAATTAGAGCTAAACATAGAACAGGGCTGCTGCCAGAATTTCCCTCCCGGGGTATACTTGGAAAAATACCCATAACTTTTACTACAAGAATCCAGTTGATCTAATTCCACTTCTATACGAAAGCTAACTCAAAACTGGACATCTCATAATAAAATCATATTTAAACCTCTTCATCTTGGATTTTAACAAAATCAAATCCAAATACCAAATCAGGAATACATAACTTCTAGGAAAAAAATTATGTACCCAAATTTTCAATCAGAGTGCTCCAAATGACACAGGCACAACAGTCCCTACATCGGATCCAACCAAAAGGAGAAGACAGCCTACTCACGCGCATATATGATCCTCTTGGATCCGTCGACAACGATTTCTAACACTACTAATGTCATGAATTCTCATGAATTCCTCCAGGGCGCATAACTAAGATGCGGGGAAACATATATTATAACAACGAGGTTATAATATTCTATAAGGCATGCTTATAACAATATGCTCTCATTTTGATTTAATTAAATTAAACTAAATGGGAAACATGCATAGATCGGGGCTTTCCAATCAAGGGACATGGTGTCTAGGCATGTATGGGCCTCTATACATGTATCATGGATGCATATCCCTAGCATACCAGGTCTAATATGGCATGGTTACATCGTATTAATCATGCATTACATAGTATCTACATATTATAGCTAGGGGGTCCCATCGATGCGCGATGCGCATCTACGCGGGTCGAGCGCATCCCTAGAGAGGGGGGGGGGGGATTGGAGTCGAACCACTCACCTTACATCCCGGGACCTCGCGCATCCCATCCGACGAGATCTGTAAGGTAAGGACATCCAACTTGGTGAGTAACAACACAATTTACACATAGAAATTTACTAGAAATACCAAATACTCGGACAAGCATGCATACGGACTCGCACGCATGCGAGCACGCACGTACGCACGCGAGTCCGAGTGCCCCGACACCTACCCAAACCCCTGGGCAGCTACACGCATGGCCCCCTGCACGCGCACGCACGAATGCGCCCGCACGCACGCACCCCAGCACCCTCAGCGCACTGCCGCGCGCCTGCCAGCGCGCCCAGACGCGCTGCCGTGCGCGCACTGTACGTCCAGCCCGCGCGCCCTCGCAGAACCCCCGCGCACGCCCCAGCAGGCGCACGCGCCCTGGTCCCCAGCCCCGCGCCCAGGCGCATGCCCAGGCGCACTGCTCCGCGCGCGCACACGGTCGAGCACGCCCGCGCGCACTGCGCGCAGCCCCGCTCGCGCCAGCACCTGCGCGCCCACTCCGCACGCACCCTCGCACTCACGCGCACGCGCCCGCGCGCGTCTACGCGCCCGACAGCGCCTGCCAGCGCCCGCCTGCGCGCGCACGCGCACAGACGACTCCTTATGCATGCCCAGCCAACCCTAACCCCAATTTTAACCCTCCCCAACCCCTCACACACACTCTAACCCCTATGCATAGCATGCATGACTTCCCCAACCATCCCAACAGCCCTTACAAATCAAAAAGAAGGGGAAGAGGACTTACCAAAAGAGGGAAACGGAAAGGGGGAGGTGCGGGGCTCTCGACGCACCCACGGCCACCTCAACCACCACCACCGCCACCTCTTCAGCCCCTCCTCAGCCTCATTCATGGCTGAAATCAGGGGGATAGGATCATGAAAAAACGGAGCTTGAGAGAGGGGAGATCAACAACAACAAAAAAACCTACACAAGCTTCTCTTGCACTTGAACCACCTCCTTCTCTTCTCTTTGGGACATTTAAACAAACACTTGGAGGGCTTGAGAGAGAGGAAGAGAGAGCCCAAATGTGTAGGCGTGGAAGTGAGAGGGAAAGAGAGAGAGAGAGAGAGAGAGAGAGAGAGAGAAGAAGATATTTTGTTGCACATAAATATCTAAAGAGGGATGGAAATGACCAAATCATCCTTTGACTAGAAATTCTGCACAAGCTTCACTAGAACAGCCATAACTTCCTCAATATAGCTCCGAATTGCACAATTCCAAGTCCGTTGGAAATCCAAGAAGATTATCTACAACTTTCATGTTTATGACAAGATCAAATAATCTCTTCCACTATTCCTAAATTAGAGCTAAACATAAAGTAGGGCTGCTGCCAGAATTTTCCTCCCCGGGGTATACTTGGTAAAATACCCATAACTTTTACTACATGAATCCAGTTGATCTAATTCCACTTTTGTGTGAAAGCTAACTCAAAACTGGACATCTCATATTGAAATCATATTTAAACCTCTTCATCTTGGATTTTAACAAAATCAAATCCAAATACCAAATTGGAATACATAACTTCGAAGAAAAAAATTATGTAGCCAAATTTTCAATCAGAGTGCTCCAAATGACACAGGCACAACATTCTTCCCCCCTTAGGAAATTTAGTCCTCGAAATTTAAGGAAACCCAAAGGGAAGTCCGAATATAGCAAGTATCACACATAGACCTTTTGCTCCCAAGCGGTCTTTGCACCGGACTGGCGCTACCAACACACTATAATCAAAGGAACGGTCTTAGCGTGGAGCCTCTTCTCATGCTGGTCTCTGACCTCGATCCACTGCTCCATGAACGACAAATCCACCTCGAGGATGAGGTGGTCGAACAGAATGACATGAGCAGGATCTTGGACATAACGCCTCGGCCATGAGACAAGGACGACGTCGTGGGCATGAGCCAGCTGTGGGGGAAAGGCTACATGACAAGCCACCTCCCCAGTCCACTCAATGATGAGAAATGGTCCCATTAAAGAGAAAAATCAGCTTGCCCTGAACGTTGAAACAGAGGGTGCCCTTTAACCAGGACACCTTCTTGAAAATATGATCGCCAAACCCAAAGGTAAGCCCCTGGCGACGATGACCTGGGTAGCCCTTCTATCGGTTCTGGGAGGTGCAGATGCACACACGAACCAACCTGGCCACCGCAAGGTCAAACAACTAACTTATGGCCCCTCCAACTGGCGCTCCTCAACCATCCCAACACAAGGGAGGTATAAAACTGCGCCTGTAGAGTGCCTTTCACAGATCCATCTGGGTGCTCGAATGGCAGTCGTCTTGCAGGCATACCCCAACAAATGGGTGGTGCCTCACCCAACTGCCCTCATCATCGAGCACGCAGGCACTTAGCATGTCCTCCAAGGTCTGAATCGTCCTCTTTGTCTGGCTGTCCATCGGCGATGAAACGCTATACTTAAATGGAGGCTCGCGCCAAAGGCTGCACCACAACCTCAAAGTAACCCTCACGTCTCAACCGAAAATAGCGCCGACTGGAGTGCCATGAAGACGAACAATCGCGAAGGTGAAAACCCACGTCAAGGCATCCAGAGACTCAATCAGTCGGATTAGGGAGGGAAGCGTGGACTTAGTCAGTCGGTCAATGATCACCTAGACGGTGTCGTGACCCGAACGTGACATTAGCGAGTCTGCAACAATCCTTGATAACCCACTCCCACATCCACTAAGGAATCTCGATGGACTGACGCTTTCCACTCAATGATGATTATTCGAACTTTGCCTGAGGGCATGCCAACCTGGGGAAACAAAGTCACCCATATCACCTTTTCATCGCACTACTAACAATCTCTATGAAGACTACCTCAAAGTAGTCCACGGAGGCGCAATAAAACTTTTGAGATCCACGAAGGCATCCGGCGCGTTCGTCAACGACGACGGCAGTACTTAAAACTTGTAGTGCCTGAACGGTCACGAAAGACCATCTACGGGATGTCCAACTCTCGGATCTCTAACTTGTGGTACCCTTGTGCGAAGATCGATCTAACAGAAGACACTCGCTCCCAGAGCTGGTCAAATAGATCATCGATTCGCGGCAAAGGTAATTGATCTTCAACCTCCACGGGGAGATCAAAACAACACCTTGAACAATTAAGTCCAGATTCTGCTCCTCGAGCATGGCTGGCGCTCATGATGACACTTACACGCTTGTAAAGCTGCTCAACCGCACTTAATCCACAAGACACGCAATAAGGGGTCGTCGAACCTCGACAATGCCTATGCGACGTCATCTATCTGATAAGGCGGTTGAGTCCCATCACGAATGCTAGCATCGCGTCTCCTCGTTTACGACCCATGTGGGGGCAAAACGCGACAGTATCGCGAACTATGCTTCACATGCCGCCACCGACAGGTCGCCCTACCATAACCATTGGAACTCCAGCATCCTGCACTCCATGGGCAGATTCATCACGGGGAGTCCACGCTCTCGACATCATTTAGCAGCACTCTCCCGGTGTGGCCTCTACCTGGTAGCCTCCCAAGCCTACTATCTCTGCCATATGGGCGCACCAACAAGCATAGTATATGGGAGCACCTCACAGGACTCTAGCCTCAACCGGACAGCTACAACGCACAATGATATATCGAAGCGACTCCAGATGCCACTATGGAACCCAGTCCACAAGCAATCGCCCACCAAGCTGCAATAGGATGCACCCAATCCCGATCGTACGCATCACCACTCGCTACAGCACCTTCCAAGTGAGAGGGAAAAATCCACCATCAATTTGATGCTTCAAAGGTAGTCCATGTCTGGGAAAAGAACCTTGGGAGGGCACCATGAGGTCCCGATATAGGATATCCCGACAACCAAACAAGGAACACGGAGTACCCTAGCCCGGGTCTCAACGCTGACCCTGCAAGGCCCCTTAATCCTGAGTAGGAAGACTAGAAGAAGACATCATCCCTTAATGAGCAATACGCCACATCCTCAACACTTTACACTGGCGCCGCACGCGAACTCCATGGCTACCAGCGATACCGATACACGGGAAAGAAGCTCCATTATCGAGACGCAATCCATACTTTAGAAATTGCAACCAATTCATCACTACTGGGCTGGAATCTCCTACCCAAACCTTAATCCCACACAAGAGATCTAACAACTGACCCTAACCAGTCGACCCAGTCGACAACTTAAGGGTGGGTCCAGGGGGTCACGTCCACGTCAACGGATGCGAGGAGGCATGTCAGCAACCTAAGATAACTTCTAAAACAAGAGTACTCGGATGACAATCCTATGACTCATCATCTATACGACTAGACTTAGGCTCTGACAGGATCAGGCTCTGATACCAACTTTATTGTCACGCCCCAGGGCGGCCGTCCCCGAGATGTGGCAATAATGAAATATTAGCTATCAATACCTGAGGTCAATAAAGACTCCAACAACAATACACAAGAAGGCAAAGCAAGATAATGATAACTGACTGAAAAGCGGAAGCATAATATATAAACAATGTCTGTAAATCAAAAACATTGTTACAGACTCGAATACACAATCAATGTCCTGTGAAAGCCAAGTCTAGACCAAAGAAAATACAACCTTTGCCACATGCATGATTTACAATACATAAAATGAATCAACGAATGCTGACAGCCTCGCACTCGCCACCCGCCGGAAGAACGCTCCACGCCCATAAGACCACGCCACAGGAAAGCTCCAGCCCCACGCCCAACACTGCCCCTGAAAAGAAACAGTATGCGAGGGGTGAGCAACAAGCTCAGTGAGTGGTTGGAAACCAATCACCATACTACAGTTCAATACATAATCAATTTCCTTTCAAGGAAAACATGGGTGGAAACCCATGGATAACTGGATCACGCGGCGGCGCGACCAACCTCGCCCTTACCCTCACTCCCGGAGGGAGACTCTTGGGACTTTTGGGGAGAGACCATACCGTCGATCGAAGAGACCCGGATTTACTGGTCTACACAATACTACTGGATCATCTACATCTAGATAATTGCTCAAATGATGCCTTTAAACATCGATTCAAGACCGGACCCAACAACTATGGGAACAGTCGAAGAGACCCGCGCGCCCAGATGCGCTGCCGGGCTTGCAAGCACGCTCGCGCGCTCCCGCGCGCACTGCACGTCCACCCTGCGTGCCCTCGTCGAACCCCCGCGCACGCCCTAGCACGCGAACGCACGCGCGCACACGCACTAGTCCTCAGCCCCGCGCCCAGGCACATGCCCAGGCGCACTGCTCCGCGCGCGCACACTCGCGCGCACTCCCGCGCGCAGCCTAGCTCGCACCAGCACCCGCGTGCCCACTCCACGCCCACCCGCGCACTCGCGCGCACGCGCCCGCGCGCGTCTGCGCGCCCGACAGCGCCTGCCAGCGCTTGCCTGCGCGCGCCTGCGTGCGCACGCGCGCAGACGACTCCCGATGCATTCCCAGCCAACCCTAACCCCATTTTTAACCCTCCCCAACCCCTCACACACACTCTAACCCCTATACATAGCATGCATGACTTCCCCAACAATCCCAACAGCCCTTACAAATCAAAAAGAAGGGGAAGAGGACTTACCAAAAGAGGGAAACGGAAAGGGGGGGGTGCGGGGCTCTCGACGCGCCCACGGCCACCTCAACCACCACCACCACTACCTCTTCAGCCCCTCCTCAGCCTCATTCATGGGTGCAAATCAGGGGGAAAGGATCATGAAAAAAGGGAGCTTGAGAGAGGGGAGATCAACAACAACAACAAAACCTACACAAGCTTCTCTTGCACTTGCACCACCTCCTTCTCTTCTCTTTGGGACATTTAAACAAACACTTGGGGGGCTTGAGAGAGAGGAAGAGAGAGCCCAAATGTGTAGGCGTGGAAGTGAGAGGGAAAGAGAGAGAGAGAGAGAGAGAGAGAGAGAGAAGAAGATATTTTGTTGCACACAAATATCTAAAGAGGGATGGAAATGACCAAATTATCCTTTGACTTGAAATTCTGTACAACCTTCACTAGAACAGCCATAACTTCCTCAATATAGCTCCGAATTACACAATTACAAGTCCGTTGGAAAGCCAAGAAGATTATCTACAACTTTAATGTTTATGACAAGATCAAATAATCCCTCCAGCTATTCCGAAATGAGGGCTAAACATTGAACAGGGCTGCTGCCAGAATTTTTCATCCCCAGGGTATACTTGGTAAAATACCCATAACTTTTACTACATGAATCCAGTTGATCTAATTCCATTTTTGTACGAAAGCTAACTCAAAACTGAGCATCTCATAATAAAATCATATTTAAACCTCTTCATCTTGGATTTTAACAAAATCAAATCCAAATACCAAATTGGAAATACATAATTTCAAGGAAAAAAATTATGTAGCCAAATTTTTCAATCAGAGTGCTCCAAATGACACAGGCACAACACTCCGGGAGTGAGGGTTAGGGTGAGGTTGGTGATCCAGTAGTGTTGTGTGGACCAGTAATCCTGGGTCTCCTCGACCAACAGTATGGTCTCTCCCCAAAAGTCCCAAGAGTCTCCCTCCGGGAGTGAGGGTGAGGGTGAGGTTGGTCACGCTGCCGCGTCACCCTGTTATCCATGGGTTTCCACAAATGTTTACCTCGAAAGGAAATTGTTTATGTATTGAACTGTTGTATGGTGATTGGTTTCCAGCCACTCACTGAGCTTGTAGCTCACCCCTCGCATACTGTTTCTTTTCAGGGGCAGTGTTGGGCGTGGAGCTGGAGCTTTCCTGTGGCGTGGTCTTATGGGCGTGGAGCGTTCTTCCGGCGGGTGGCAAGTGCGAGGCTGTCAGCAGTCCTAGAGTCATTGTATGTATTGTAAATCGTGCATGTGGCACAGGTTGTATTTTCTTTGGTCTAGACTTGGCTCTCACAGGACAGTGATTGTGTATTCGAGTCTGTAATAATGTTTTTGGTTTACAGACATTGTTTATATATTATGCTTTCGCTTTTCAGTCAGTTATCATTATCCTTGCTTTGCCACCTTGTGTGTTGTTGTTGGAGTCTTTATTGACCTCAGGTATTGATAGCTGATATTTCATTATTGCCACGTCTCGGGGACGGCCGCCCTGGGGCGTGACAGTTGTAATGGTGATTGGTTTCCAGCCACTCACTGAGCTTGTAGCTCACCCCTCGCGTACAGTTTCTTTTTAGGGGCAGTGTTGGGCGTGGAGCTGGAGCTTCCCTGAGCCGTGGTCTTATGGGCGTGGAGCGTTCTTCCGGTGGGTGGCGAGTGCGAGGCTGTCAGCAGTCCTAGAGTCATTTTATGTATTGTAAATCGTGCATGTGGTACATGTTGTATTTTATTTGGACTAGACTTGGCTCTCACAGGACAGTGTTTGTGTATTCGAGTATGTAATAATGTTTTTGGTTTACAGACATTGTTGATATCTTATGCTTCCGCTTTTCAGTCAGTTATCATTATCTTTGCTTTGCCACCTTGTGTGTTGTTGTTGGAGTCTTTGTTGACCTCAGGTATTGATAGCTGATATTTCATTATTGCCACGTCTCGGGGACGGCCCCCCTGGGGCGTGACAAAGGTTACCAAGGGTCACCATATCCCCAAAATATCTCACACTATTCGATCAACCAGGAACTCTCAAACCCGGATACGGTTCAGAATTGTATATTTTTCAAAACGTTATCGGAATTCGATGAAATTTTTATGGGTAGTACAAAACTGTTATGTCTGTGTCATTTGGAGCTCTCTGATTTAAAATTTGGCTACATAATTTTTCCTAGAAGTTATGTATTTCCGATTTGGTATTTGGATTTGATTTTTTTAAAATCCAAGATGAAGAGGTTTAAATATGATTTTAGTATGAGATGCTCAGTTTTGAGTTAGCTTTCGTACAAAAGTGGAATTCCATCAACTGGATTCATGTAGTAAAAGCTATGGGTATTTTACCAAGTATACCCCGGGGATGAAAATTCTGGCAGCAGTCCTGTTCAATGTTTAGCCCTAATTTCGGAATAGCTGGACGGCTTATTTGATCATGCCATAAACATGAAAGTTGTAGATAATCTTCTTGTGTTTCCAACGGAATTTGAATTGTGCAATGCGGAGCTATATTGTGGAAGTTATGGCTGTTCTAGTGAAGCATGTACAGAATTTCTAGTCAATGACGATTTAGTCATTTGATCCCTCTTTTAGATATTTATGTGCCAAAATATCGCTCTCCTCTCTCTCAAGCACCTTTTCATTGACTTCCCCCCCCCCCTGATTTGCAGCCAAAGGAGGCTGAGGAGGGCTGAAGAGGTGGTGGTAGTGGTGGTGGTGGTTGAGGTGGTCGCGGGTGCATCGAGGGCCCCCGAGTCTCCCCCTTTCATTCCCCCTCCAAAGGTGAGCTCTCCCCCTTCTTTTCTTGGTTTTCATGGCATAGGGGGCTGTTAGGGTGTTCATGCATGCTATGCATATGGGTTAGAGTGTGTGTGAGGGGTTGGGGAGGGTAAAAAAGAGGTTGGGAGAGGCTGGGGGTGTGTTGGGGGGCAGTCTGCGCGCGCGCAGGCGGCGCGCAGGGCGCTGGCACGAGCGGGGAGCGTGCGCGCGTGTGGGGCAGTGCGCCTGAGCAGGCACCTAGGCGCGCGGCTGGGCACCAGTGGGCACGCGCTGCGTGCGCGTGCTGGGGCATGTGTGGGGCTGCCAGGGTCTCGGGTAGGTGCTGGGGCACCCAGGCATGCGTGCGTACGCGCGTGCTCGCATGCGTGCGAGCCCGTATGCATGCATGTCTAAGTCTTTGGTATTTCTAATGATTTCTAAGTGCTAAATTGTGATGTTACTCACCAAATTTGATGCCCTTACCTTGCAGATCTCGTCGGATGGGATGCGCGAGGTCCCGGGTTGTATGGTGAGTGGTTCGATCCAATCCCCCCCCCCCCTCTCGGGATGCGCTCGACGCGCGTAGTCGCGCGTCGCGCATCGATGGGGCCCCCTAGCTATACTACTTGTGTAGATAAGTAGTATGGCCATGCTTAAGCTATAATATGTAGATATCTTGCATGCTAGGCTTATATACATGTATTGTATCTATGTATGAATGATTGTGTTGCATGCGCCCCTCTAGTATGGGCATGTATGTTGTAAATGTGTATGGATGTATAGAATATGGCATGTCTTAGGTAGTATTGTAATGCTACTCCCACCATATTAATGGGAATATACAGTATGATTAAGTCTGGGTTAATAACGGGCACTTGCCTAATATTCCCTTGCGATAAGACTCGAGGGCGTGGTGTAGTTGTTGCGCCCATGCTAATGGGGCAAAGCTATGACCAGCTGCATGAGATGATGATCTCTCTCGCCCTCTTCCTCTAAACGAACTGAGTAAGTAGATGAGATTTCCTACTCGACTCAGGTTTTAAGTTTGGAATATTGACATGCACCTGTTAGTGCGCGAGATCGCGCTTGACCCTTTCTTTTAAGTTGGCGATATCCAACAGATATTAGAGTATATTTTGTATGTTTATGTGATTAATGACCATGTATGCATGTTGTATGATTTATTGTGATGTAAATCTATGATTAGGGAGTATCCCTATGATTAATTGATATGTGATCGTGCATATGGTTCATGCTAACTAAGATTAAATTCTCCTCTAAACTATATGCGCATGTAAAAACTAATTAGGCATATCTGGAATAGGCGTGGGTATGACCCGCTGTCGGGTTGTACCTTATTAGTTAGAGCGCTAGCGATGTAATCGCCCCGTGCATCCGAGCGATGCCCTCGTTTGGAATTCAGGAGAATTCATTAGCTTATGGGTTTACTTCTACGTGAGAGCAGAGGTAACCCCTTTGTGTCTGAGCGACGCAACGGTGTGGGAGTACAGTAGTATTCTATATCTCGATAAGTGATTATCGAGAGTAGTTGTCTTTCATTGGGTTCACTTTGCGAACATGGGATCGTTCTCCCCTTCGTTGGATCCGATGTAGGAACTTCTCGGGATTACAGCTGTCCTGACAGAGGGCTCCCATCTGTAGGTACTACCGATGCATTCAGGAACGTACTGACCATGGGAGTATACCAGGTAGAGGCTACCCGGGGAAAGGGCTACCAGTGGACCAAGGGTGTAGAACGATGAGTTGAAGAGGCCGGGTTGTAGCTGTCCTGACAGAGGGCTCCCATCCGTAGGTACCACCGATGCATCGGGAGCGTACTGATCGTGGGAGTATACCAGGTAGAGGCTACCCGGGAGAGGGTTAACGAATGATGTTGCGAGCGTGGGATCGTTCTCCCCTTCGTTGGATCCGATGTAGGAACTCCCCAGGCGTTAAAGCTGTCCTGACAGAGGGCTCCCATCCGTAGGTACCACCGATGCATTCGGAAGCGTACTGATCGTGGGAGTATACCAGGTAGAGGCTGCGTGGGGTAAGGGCTACCGGTGGACCAAGGGTGTAGAGCAGTCTAAGTCTCTTCCAAAAGTCCTATGTCACCTCTAAGGGGGTGAGGGTGAGGATGAGGTGAAGACACATCGCCGCGTGACCCATTCATTGTTCGACCGTTCCCATAGTTGTTGGGTCCGGTCTCGTATCGATGTTCAAGGACATCGTTGGGCAGTTATCTAGATGTAGATGATCTAGTAGTGTTGTGTAGACCAGTAATTCCGGGTCTCTTCGACCGACAATATGGTCTCTCCCTAAAAGTCCCAAGAGTCTCCTTCCGGGAGTGAGGGTGAGGGTGAGGTTGGTTGCGTCGCCGTGTGACCCTGTTATCCATGGATTTCCACCCATGTTTACCTTGAAAGGGAATGGTTTATGTATTGAACTGTTGTATGGTGATTGGTTTCCAACCACTCACTGAGCTTGTAGCTCACCCCTCGCAGACTGTTTCTTTTCAGGGGCAGTGTTGGGCGTGGAGCTGGAGCTTTCCTGTGGTGTGGTCTTATGGGCGTGGAGCGTTCTTCCGGCGGATGACGAGTGCGAGGCTGTCAGCAGTCCTAGAGTCATGTATGTATTGTAAATCGTGCATGTGGCACAGGTTGTATTTTCTTTGGTCTGGACTTGGCTCTCACAAGACATTGATTGTGTATTCGAGTCTGTAATAATGTTTTTGATTTACAGACATTGTTTATATATTATGCTTCCACTTTTCAGTTAGTTATCATTATCCTTGCTTTGTCACTTTGTGTGTTGTGTTGGAGTCTTTATTGACCTCAGGTATTGATAGCTGATATTTTATTATTGCCACGTCTCGGGGACGGCCGCCCTGGGGCGTGACAAAAGTTGGTATCAGAGCCTGGTCCTGTCAGAGCTTAAGTCTAGTCGTATAGATGATGAGTCGTAGGATTGTCATCCGAGTACTCTTGTTTTAGAAGTTATCTTAGGTTGCTGACATGCCTCCTCGCATCCGTTGACGTGGACGTGACCCCCTGGACCCACCCTTAAGATGTCGATTGGGTCGACTGGTTAGGGTCAGTTATTGGATTGCTTGTTGTGGGATTAAGGCTTGAGTAGGAGATTCCAGCCCAGTAGTATGATAGTGATGAATTGGTTGCAATTTCTAAGGTATAGATTGCGTCTCGATAATGGAGCTTCTTTCCCGTGCATCGGTATCGCTGGTAGCCATGGAGTTCGCGTGCGGTGCCATTTCAAGTGTTGAGGATATGGCGTATTGCTCATTAAGGGATGATGTCTTCGTAAGCCTTCCTACTCAGGATTAAGGGGCCTTGCAGGGTCAGTGTTGAGACCCGGGCTAGGGTACTCTGTGTTCCTTGTTTGGTTGTCGGGATATCCTATATCGGGACCTCAGGTGCCCTCCCAAGGTTTCTTTTCCCAGTCAAGGAATACCTTTGAAGCATCAAATTGATGATGGATTTTTCCTCTCACTTGGAAGGTGCTGTAGCGAGTGGTGATGTGTACGATAGGGATTGGGTGCATCCTATTGCAGCTTGGTGGGCGATTGCTTGTGGACTGGGTTCCATAGTGGCATCTGGAGTCGCTTCGATATATCATTGTGTGTTGTAGCTGCCCGGTTGAGGCCAGAGCCCTGTGAGGTGCTCCCAGATACTATGCTTGTTGGTGCGCCCATATGGCAGAGATAGTAGGCTTGGGAGGCTACCAGGTAGAGGCCACACCGGGAGAGTGCTACTAGATGATGTCGAGAGCGTGGACTCCCCGTGATGAATCTGCCCATGGAGTGCAGGATGCTGGAGTTCCAATGGTTATAGATGAGCGACCTATCTCTGGTGGCATGTGAAGCATAGTTATGGATACTGTCGCGTTTTGCCCCACATTGGTCGCAAATAAGGAGACGCGATGCTAGCGTTCGTGATGGGACTCAACCGCCCTATCAGATAGATGACGTCGCATAGGCATTGTCGAGGTCCGACGACCCCTTATTGCGTGTCTTGTGGATTAAGCGCGGTTGAGCGGCTTACCAAGCGTGTAAGTGTCATCATGAGCGTCAGCCATGCTCGAGGAGCAGAATCTGGACTTAATTGTTCGAGGTATTGTTTGATCTTCCCGTGAGGATTGAAGATCAGGTACCCCCCCCCTTGCTGTGAATTGACGATCTATTTGACCAGCTCTGGGAGCGAGTGTCTTCTGTTAGATCGATCTTCGCACAAGGGTACCACAAGTTGAAGATCCGGGAGTTGGACATCCTGTAGATGGCCTTTCGTGACCGTTTTGAGGCACTACGAGTTTTAAGTACTGCTGTCGGGGTTGACGAATGCGCCGGATGCCTTCGTGGATCTCAAAAGTTTTATTGGGCTTCCGTGGACTACTTTGGGGTAGTCTTCATTGAGATTGCTGTGGTGCGATAAAAAGGCGATATGGGTAACCTTGTTTCCCCAGGTTGGCATGCCCTCAGGCAAAGTTCAAGAATCATCATTGAGTGGAAAGCGTCAGTCCATCGAGATTCCTCAGTGGACGTGGGAGTGGGTTATCAGAGATTGTTGAGGACTCGCAAAAGTCACGTTCGGGTCACGACGCCGTCTAGGTGATCATTGACCGACTGACTAAGTCCGCGTTTCCCTCCCTAATCTGACTGATTGAGTCTCTGGATGCCTTGACGAGGGTTTTCACCTTCGCGATTGTTCGTCTTCATGGCACTCCGGTCGGCGCTATTTTTGGTTGAGACGCGAGGGTTACTTTGAGGTTGTGGCGCAGCCTTGGCAGGCTTTGGCGCGAGCCTCCATTTAAGTATAGCGTTTCATCACCGATGGACAGCCGGGCAAAGAGGACGATTCAGACCTTGGAGGACATGCTAAGTGCCTGCGTGCTCGACTGAGGGGTAGTTGGGTGAGGCATCACCCATTTGTTGGGGTATGCCTGCAAGACGACTGCCATTCGAGCATCCAGATGGATCTGTGAAAGGCACTCTACAGGCGCAGTTTTATACCACCCTTGTGTTGGGACGGTTGACGAGCGCCAGTTGGAGGGGCCATAAGTTAGTTGTTTGACCTTGCGGTGGCCAGGTTGGTTCGTGTGTGCATCTGCACCTCCTAGAACCGACAGAAGGGCTACGCAGGTCATCATCGCCAGGAGCCTACCCTTGGGTTTGGCGACCCTGTTTTCGTGAAGGTGTCCCGTTTAAGGGCACCCTATGTTTCGACGTTTGGGGCAAGCTGAGTTGGCCCTTCATCTAACCGTTTCTCGTCATTGAGTGATTGGGGAGGTGGCTTATCATGTAGCCTTTCTCCCACAGCTGGCTCATGCCCACGACGTCGTCCTTGTCTCATGGCCGAGGCGTTATGTCCACGGTCCTGCTCAGTCATTCAGTTCGACCGCCTCATCCTCGAGGTGGATTTGTCGTTCGTGGAGCAGTGGATCGAGGTCAAGGACCAACATGAGAAGAGGCTCCACGCTAAGACCGTTCCTTTGATTACGGTGTGTCGGTAGCGCCAGTCCGGTGCAAAGGCCACTTGGGAGCAAAAGGTCTATGCATGATACTTTCGGTCTTCCCTTTGGGTTTCCTTAAATTTCGAGGACTAAATTTCCTAAGGGGGGAAGAATGTTATGCCTGTGTCATTTGGAGCGCTCTGATTTAAAATTTGGCTACATAATTTTTCCTAGAAGTTATGTATTTCCGATTTGGTATTTGGATTTGATTTTGTTAAAATCCAAGATGAAGAGGTTTAAATATGATTTTATTATGAGATGCTCAGTTTTGAGTTAGCTTTCGTACAAAAGTGGAATTAGATCAACTGGATTCATGTAGTAAAAGTTATGGGTATTTTACCAAGTATACCCCGGGGATGAAAAATTCTGGCAGCAGCCCTGTTCAATGTTTAGCTCTAATTTCGGAATAGCTAGAGGGCTTATTTGATCTTGGCATAAACATGAAAGTTGTAGATAATCTTCTTGGCTTTCCAACGGATTTTGAATTGTGCAATTCGGAGCTATATTGAAGAAGTTATGGCTGTTCTAGTGAAGCATGTACAGAATTTCTAGTCAAGGACGACTTAGTCATTTGATCCCTCTTTTAGATATTTATGTGCCAAAATATCTCTCTCTCTCTCTCTCAAGCACCTTTTCATGGACTCCCCCCCCCCCCTGATTTGCAGCCAAAGGAGGCTGAGGGAGGGTTGAGGAGGTGGTGGTAGTGGTGGTGGTGGTTGGTGGTTGAGGTGGTCGCGGGTGCATCGAGGGCCCCGGAGTCTCCCCCTTTCATTCCCCCTCCAAAGGTGAGCTCTCCCCCTTCTTTTCTTGCTTTCATGGCATAGGGGGCTGTTAGGGTGTTAATGCATGCTATGCATATGGGTTAGAGTGTGTGTGAGGGGTTGGGGAGGGTTAAAAAGAGGTTGGGAGAGGCTGGGCGCGTGTTGGGGGGCAGTCTACGCACGCGTTGCGCGCGCACAAGCGGGCGCTGGTGTTATATATGTGTCACTTTTAACCTTCTGGTAACCATTGGACCATTCTGGCAGTTTTTTGGTTTTTTTCGTTTTTCGATCGGAACCGCTAAAATTTTGGGCTTTTAGCTATCACCCTGAGATTGAGGGCTCCGATTGAAAATCTAACTGCATATTATGTGTCCTGGTGCCATTCCAAGCCGCTCACGAAAATTTCGTCGAATTCCGGTAACGTTTCAGAATTTCGCAGTTCAGGGACGTATCCGGGTTTTGACCGAGCGAGAAGTCATTGGGAGAGTGGACTTGATCAAAGTGGGCCCATGACTTGGTCAACCCCTTTTGTTTTTATTTGTGGTTGAGTTGACCCAAGTCAAAACTCACTTAAACCCTCACTAATCCTTTCTTAGCCCTAATTAAACCTAGTTAGGCTAATCTAAGTGAGGGATTATATATAAGTGAGAGCAAAAATTAGCCCCCCACTATTCATCATCTTCCCCAAATTGTTTTCTCTCTCTCCCTCTCTCAAAAACCTTCTTTTGACCTAGTTAGAGAGCTTGGACCTTAAAACCCAAAGAAGAGAAAGGTAAGGGGAGCTCCCGATCTATCCACCGGTGGACTCGGATTTGATTTCCGAGGTGTTTAGCCCCTTCTCACCCTCTCTTTTCTATTCAGATTTCAGCCCTTCTTTGGCTAGGAGGAGATCTAGGTGGTGGTGGTCCTTGGGGAGGTATTTTGGTGCCCGAAGAGCTCCCGGTTCCCTTCCCTTCCTTTCCTCTCCAACGGTAAGCTCTCTTTCCTTCCTTTTCTTGCTTAAATGCTTGTTAGGGGGTTGTTTTTGGGTGCTGGTGGCTGTGGGTGGTGGTTGGTGGCTGTTGGAGGCCATTGGTGGCCGGAGAGGGGTGGTAGAGTGGCTCGGGCGGGCTGGCAGGCTGTCCCGGGTAGGCTGGCAGGCAGGCAGCGCAGTAGGCAGTGCAGCAGGCGGAGCAGATGGCAGGGCGCGCGCGGGCGTGCGCTCGGGTGGAGCTGGGCGCGGGTGCTGGGCGCTGGCGGGCGCAGTCGCGCGTAGGTGCGTGCTTGCGTGCGGGTGGTCGCGCAGGTGCGCGCGGGTGCTGGCGTGAGCGGGGGTGCGGGCGGGTGCGTGCGGGTGGTCGCGCAGGTGCGCGCGGGCGTGCACTAGGGTGGAGCTGGGCGCTGAGCGCGGGTGCTGGGCGCTGGTGGGCGCAGTCGCGCGCAGGTGCGAGCGGGGTGTGCGCGGGTGCGCGCGGGTGCGTGCGGGCGCGCGCGAGCGTGCGCGCGCGCGGGCAGGGCATTTGGGCACTGCGCCTAGGTGCGGGGCAGGGCGCCTGGGCATGCGCCTGGGCGCGGAGCTGGGGACCAGTGCGTGCGCGTGCTGGGGTGTGCGCGCAGTGCGCGCGGGGGCGCGCTGGGCTGGACGCCGGTGCGCGCGGGCGCGCGCGAGCGTGCGCGTGCATGTGGCAGTGCGTCCGGGCGCGCGGGCTGGGCTCGGCCGTGCATCTGGGGGCGCAGGCCGGGGCTAGGCTGTGCGCCCGGGGCGGGTGGCTGTGCGTGCGGCTGCCCGGGGGGTTCGGGAATGAGTTGGAGTGCTCGGGCTCGCGTGCGTACAGGCCGTATGTACGCTTGTCCGAGTGTTGAGTATTTTTAGGTATTTTTGGATTTATTTGTAGATTTTACTCACCGAATTGATTACCCTATTTTGCAGATCTTGACGGACGGTCACGCGACGACCCGATTACCGGTGAGTGGGACAATCCAACCCAGTAGGGAGGCGTTACATGCACTTGGGCGTGTACCGTCCTCCCCTAGGGCACCATAATTAATGTTAACTTGTGTAATATGAAAACTATGTAAGCATGATAATGTGTAGTATGCATGCCACCCTAGACTTTGTATGCTAGGGACTTGTACCCTTAGGACCCGTATAAGAACCATGCATCCTATTATCATGTTTCCCTACTAGGAAAACCTTGACTTATGCATGTTTCCCACTTAGTTTAATTTTCATATATCAACTGCGAGCATGTGATTGTTGGCATGTCTTAGTGAATATTATAGGGGAGGGGCCTCGCGAGGACAGCGGTGAGACCCAGACTAGGGTACTCCGTGTTCCTTGTTTGGTTGTCGGGATGTCCTATATCGGGATCTCACGCTGCCCTCCCAAGGTTCTTTCCCCCGGTAATATTCCAACCTCTTATTTTATAATATCTGTTCCCCGCATCCTGGTTATGCGCCCTGGAGGAATTCTGAGGAATTCATGACATTAGAGTTGTTGAGATGTGTTTGTCAGCGGATCCGAGTGGATCATATGCGATGGATAGGCTGATCTGTTCCCTTCGTTGGATCCTTTAGAGACTACCCCGGCGTAGAGAGACTGTCCCGTGCAGGGGCTCCCATCAGTAGGCACCTCCTGATCTTGGACTCGGACTGTGCTGAATGTGGGAGTGGCCAAACAGCCTACGGAGTGGGGAGAGACTATCGGTGGACCAAGGGCGACCATCAGCCTAGTCAGTCCCAATATCCTATGTCACCTATTGAGAGGTGGGGGTGAGGGTGTGGTGGGTTGGCGATGTAGCGACCCACTGGATTGTTAGTCCCAATATCCTATGTCACCTATTGAGGGGTGAGGGTGAGGCTTCAGAAAGGCTGAGAGTCCACTCTGCTGGACCCTCGCTGCTGCCTCTAGCCCTGCCTCCCTCTCCTGAGGATCCTGAACTCTGGCCGCCGGAATCTCCACCACGGGGACTGGGGGTGTATCAGGCACTACAGGCGGATCTGCCGCCAAGGGAACCTGCGGTACTGCCTCGCGGGCTGCCCGCAGCTCCCGAATCTCCCTCGCCTGATCTGCCAACACCCTCGTCTGGGTCTCTACCAAATCTGCCAACCGCGCAAACGCGCGCTCCCAGGCAGGAGGCTCCTGCGCTGGTCCTGACCTCTCGGCTGAGGACTCACCAATAGCATCCTCGACTCTGGCAGGTCCGGAGACCTCCAAGGGTCGAGAGGGGCCACGTCCGCGTCGTCCTCTGCGAGGAGGCATATCAGCAACCTAAGAAAACCAGACACTAGGATCAGAATACGCATATAGAAATCCTAGGACTCATCTCTACGAAAAAGGAAGACACTTGGCTCTGACAGGACCAGGCTCTGATACCAACTTTTGTCACGCCCCAGGGCGGCCGTCCCCGGGACGCGGCAAGTGTATATATGATATCAGTAATAGGAAACCAAAAATAAACCACAAACAATCTCTAAAATGACAACACAGATAAAAGCAGGGCTGACATAATATATACACCAAATGCGGAAGCTAAAAGACTGAGTCTGTAGTCAAAACATACTACAGACTCGATACACAATCGTAAGTCCTGTGAGAGCCAACATGTCCAAATATATACACAAATAAAAATCCATACATAATCCAACTAGGTGCCCAAGCACAGAGTATAAATACATACAACAAAAGAAGGGTGCTGATGGCCTCAAAACTCGTGGGACGCGGCGCTACTCCTCTACTGGTGTAGTCGTCGGGAAGCTCCTCCCTCAGAGATCACTGAAAAAGACAATATGCGAGGGGTGAGCCACACGCTCAGTGAATAGCACAACCCATGCATACAGTTCATATTAACCACATTTAAGCAATTCATAAGCCACAAGTGGCATAATATCACAATCCGGGGGCTCGTTACATCGCCGAACCCCATACCCTTACCCTCACCCTCACCCTCCACAGGTGACCTAGGATGTTGGGACTTAGCGGGTTGATAATCATCCATACATAATCCTGTGGGTCGTCGCATCGCCGGCCCACCATACCCTCACCCTCACCCTCACCGGGTGACATAGGCTCTTGGGACTGACTAGGCTGTTGGTCACCCTTGGTCCACCGATAGTCTCTCCTCACTCCGTAGGTCGTTTGGCCACTCTCATGTTCAGCACAGTCCTTCACCAAAATCAGGAGGCGCCTACTAATGGGAGCCCCTGCACGGGACAACCTGTCTAACGCTGAGGTAGTCTCTAACAGGATCCGACGAAGGGAACAGAACAGCCTATCCATCGCATATGATCCACTCGGATCCGCTGACAGCACATCTCTACAACTCTAATGTCTTGAATTCCTCAGAATTCCACCAGCGCGCATAACCAGGATGCGGGGAAACATGCATTTATTAATCATAATACAGGGGAAAAAGAGACCTTGGGAGGGTAACCTGAGGTCCCGATGTAGGACATCCGACAACCAAACGAGGAACACGGAGTACCCTAACCCGGGTCTCAATGTTAACCTCGCAAGGCCCCCTTATATTCCCTAAGCATGCTATCTATTAAAACAGTTTGCATTTAATTAAATAAACCAAACTAATAGGACGCATGCACAGGTCAGGCTTTCCTAGCATGATAGCGAGGTGACAGGATGCACGGCTCATGCACAATCCTAAGGGTGCAAGTCCCTAACACACAATCTAGGGTGGCATGCAATTCTACACACACATCATGCTTACATAGATTATAATTGCAATAATTAATACAACTATACGCCCCAGGGGAGATCGGTACACGCCCAAAGCATGTAACGCCTCCCAAACTGGGTTGGGTTGTCCCACTCACCGGAAATCGGGTCGACGCGCGACCGTCCGTCGAGATCTGCAAGACAGGTATTAACTGGGTAAGTATAATCCACAATGACCCCAAATCACACAAAACACACAATTGAATACCCAAAATCCCAAAACAAAACACCCAACACCCCCGGCACCCCCGCACGGCCACCCGACCGCCCGGGTGCACCGCCGCGCTTCAGCCCGCGCATCCCGCGCTCCGCCGGCCCCTGCCCGCCGTCTGGACACGCCGCCGCACCACCCCGGGGCTCCGCGCGTCCCCTGCGCCCAGCCGCAGCAGCCCGCGCGCGCCCCGAGCACCTCGCGCCGGCCCGCGAGCACCCCGCACGCCCCCGCGTGCAGCTCCTCGCCCCGCGCGCACCTCCGCCGCTCCGCCGCGCCCTCCGCGCACCACTACCGCTTCGCCGCGCCTCGCGCGCACCACGGCCGTCTCACCGCGCCCTCCGCGCGCACTCTGCACACCCGCGCACTGCCCTCGGCCACCACCTCGCGCATGCACCACCCCTGCCCGCCAGCACCTCACGCGACCAGCTCCTCGCGCCCTGACCAGCGCGACCAGCACCTCGCCATCAGCTCCTCGCGCACGGTACCCACACGACCAGCTCCCCCGAGCGCACGCCCGCGCGCACGCACGCGCGCACACCCGGCCAGCCCCTGTGCTCGCTGCCTGTGCTGCCTGAGGCCCCCAGCCCGAGCACGCCAGCACTGCCAGCCCGTCCCGCGCGCCCAGCACGACCAGCCCCTCGCACCAGACCCGCGCACACCCGCGCGCACGCCGCGCGCACGCACACCCGCGCACGCACGCGCGCATGCCCGCGTGCGCCCAGCATGTGCGCTGCCTGAGCCGCTGCCGCTGCTGCCTGCGCCCGAGGACATCTCCCACCAGCCCGAGCACCACCACCCCCAACCAAAGGCCTCCCACGGCCTCCGACCGCCTCCCACTGCCCCCGACGGCCACCCACCGCCTCCGACCACCACCCAACCCTAGATCCACCTCCCTAGCATACATCTATGCAAGAAAAAGAGGGAAAGAAGGCTTACCGAGGGGAGGAAGAGGCGTCCGGTGGCTCTCCGCGCGCCGGAACCTTTCCCAAAAGCTCTCCTACGCCCCGATCTACCACGGCCCTCGAATCGGGCCAAAACAGAGGAGAAAGAGAGGTGGTCGGAGTGGCTAGAGTCGTCGGAATCGGGTTTTGAAAACACCAGAGTGTAGATCGATACCCGATCTACACTTCTCGTGCTTTGAGTTTTTAGTTTTGAGGGGTCTAGGGGGCTTGAAAGTGAGAAAAAGAGAGAGGGGAGAGAGAAAATGCAAGTCGTAGGGATGATGAATAGTACCTCGGGAATTAGATCCCACTTATTTATAGTGCGCGACTTAAAAACCCGGATACGCCCCGGAACTGCGAAATTTTAGTAAACGATGCCGGAATTCGATGAAATTTTCATGAGTGGCTTAAAACGGCACCAGGACACATAATATGCAGTTAGATTTTCAATCGGAGTCCTCTAACTCGGACGATAGCTAACAGTCCAAAATTATGCGGTTCCGATCGAAAAAACACAAAAATTTAAAAACTGCTAAAAATGCTCCAATGGTTGCCAATAGGCCAAAAAGTGACACATATATAACAGGTTAATCGTGCTAGATATTATTAATATAGTGGGAGTAGTATTACAAGACTACCTAAGCCATGCCCTATTCTATACATCCATACATATTACAGAAATACATGCCCATACTAGAGGGGTGAATGCGATACAGTCATTCATACATGAATACAACACATGTAATATAAGCCTAGCATGCAAGATATCTAACATATTATAGCTTAAGCATAGCCATACTACTTATCTACACAAATAGTATAGCTAGGGTGCCCCATCGATGCGCGACGCACGACTACGCGCGTCGAGCGCATCTCGAGGGGCTGGATCGATCCACTCACCTAATGAGCGCACAGCTCGCGAAACGCAAGAGGGCGACAAATTGAATCCAAAGCATGATACCAATCCGCCAAGAATCATCCAATCCCGAAATTGACCAATGGTTTGGATTGGGCTATAACAAAGTGCTCGATATCCCAAAACACACTCTGAACGCGTCCGAACACCGCAAGCACACCACCAAGCACCCCGTGCACACTGCCCACGTACTCCGAACGCATCGGAGAACGCCAAGCATGCCCTCGAGCACCTCGTGCACGCTGCCCACGCACTCTGCACGCATCAGACAACGCCAAGCACGCCCTCGAGCACCTCATGCACGCTGCTCATGCACTCCGCACGCACCGAACAACGCCAAGCACGCCCTTGCGATCTCGAGCGTACGATGCACCAATCCTACACCCCTTTAGCACATAAACACAAGAATGTATGAGGAAAACCATTGGAAGGAGAAGAAGGAGGCTCATGCAAGGTTCACTCACACATACCCACAAATGGGTGGCGTGCACACATACACAACACCCAACAAACAACCATGAGCTTCTCTCCCTTGCCCTCTTCAATTCCATGCACACACAACAACAACACAAAGCAATGGAGCTTCCACTCCTCCCCAACAGCTACAAAAGACATGGCTGAACCCAAACAAGGAGAGCGGGAGGTCCATACGCGGCTCCGGCACGCCCACACGCCACAGCTCCACCGCTATCACCATCGACGCCCCGCACCTCCCTTCAAACAACATACATACCATGACATTAGAAGAGGGGACCTCATCACCTCCTCCACTTTCTCTTCTTCATTTCCATACAAGAAGTGCTGGTCGAGAGTGCTAGGCGAGAGAGACATTTGGGACCATTAAATAGCCAAAAGAGGGATTCAAATGACTAAATCATCCCTGACCATAAATTTCTAGACAGGCTTCACTAGAACAGCCATAACTCCTACAATATAGCTCTGAATTGTACAATTCAAAATCCATTGGAAAGCCAAGAAGCTTATCTACAACGTTCATGTCTATTCCAAGATCAAATAATCCCTTCAGCTATTCCACAATGTGAGCTAAACATTGAACAGGGCTGCTGCCAGAATTTTCTTATCCCCGGGGTATACTTGGAAACATACTCATAACTTTTACTACATGAATCCAGTTAATCTAATTTTACTTTTATATGAAAGCTAACTCAAAACTGAACATCTCATGATAAAATCATATTTAAACCTCTTCATCTTGGATATTAATAAAATTAAATCCAAATACCAAATCGAAAATGCATAACTTATAGGAGAAAAATTATGTAGCCAAATTTTCAATCAGAGCACTCCAACTTTCGCAGGTAGCTAAAAGCCAAAATTTTAGCGACTCCGATCAAAAAATAAGGCTTCGAATGACACAGGCATAACAGGTAAGTATCCTTCTTGGTTTTTCAAGGTGTTTTTGATTGATAATGATCCTCTTGGAAGCCCTTCATATGTAGTTCGATTTTTTAAGTTTTTCAATGGAAAGATTTGGTTTTATTCATGATTTATGAATAATATTGTACGATTTTGGGTCCTTACGAAATAACTATGAAATCATAATGTTTTTATGATATTTTAAAAGTTTTAGATAATGCTATTAGGCCTCCCATGTGTATTTTTGGATTTCATTAGATTCTTGAGTTTTCTTCGTGAGTTTTTCATAGTTTTGATGTATTGCATACAATTTTCGGACCCTTATCTTATAGCCATGAAATCATGGTGTTTTCAAAGTATTTTACAAATATTTCATGACAAAAGAAAGGAGATATGTATATATCATGTCTAGGGTTGTTTATTAAGAATAAAAAGCATGTTTACAATTATTTAAAGTCTTGTTTTGACCCTTATATGCATATATCTGAACCTATACATGTTTTTATGATTATTTTGAGATTTTATCATAGATCTATGTTAGTCGCTTATGCATATAATAGATCTATGGTTTTCGAGGATTTTTGTAATATGGTTTAATATTTTTTATATATGTTTTTTTTATGAATCCTTTTAAATCTAGGGTTTTGAATAGAGGGTATCATGCTAGGTTTAATAATATGTTATCTCTTGCGGTTTTCAAAGTATTTTTAAATGTATATTCAGATCCTTGGGTGTACCAAGAGTTTTAATTTTTCATCGATATTTTTACCGTTATTCTATAAGCTAGGGTTTCGAATAGATTTTCTTATATACGATTTTTTATCTATCTCCTAAATGTTTTGTATCATTTACATATTATATATTGATTTTTGATAGTATGAATAGATCTGAGTTTTTAAAAGTTAAATAAGATTTAATTGGTTTTATATACGTGTTTTGTGAATCCTTATAAACTAGGGTTTTAATTGGATTTCTTACACACGACTGATCTTTGATATTCCTTACTAATTTACGTTGTTTAGAGGACTCATATATGTATGTAAATGATAAAAGGTATGTGGTTGTTTTAATATAAAAAAAAATAGAGTTTTTGGATTGGTTTTAATTGGATTTCTCATACGCATGATTTGATTTTCAAGATGAGTCATTTTCTGTTTTATGCCGTTTAGTTGACTCATGTATGATTTTCCAATGATGGAACGTGTTGGGATGTTATAATAAAAATAGGGTTTCATGCTTCTGCCTTGGGACGGCTCCAGTGAGAGCCGTCAGGCATGTTTCGGATGGCCCATTATGGAGCCGTCGGATTGGTTCAAGACGGTCCCTGTGGGAGCCGTCGGTTTTAGTGTGTACGGGTCCCATTACATTCCGTACTGTTTGCACATATTGTGACTGAGTTGTATTTGTTTAGGACTGGTTAGGTTGACTTAGACTTCTTGTGTTGTTCGTTGGACCAAAGGTGAGTGGGTCTAGTCTCTACGTAGATTTCGAAACTATTTATATTTATATCATGATCGCATCATGCCTATTTTATGAATACAACTGTTATCTTGATTATGGAATACATGAGCATGACATCATGATTTTAAGGTATTATTTTACTTATAATCTATATTGGAGGCTATGTTATTCTTGCATGCAAATTACTGTTTGACAAACTGATCTTGCATGCATATCATCTGTCTGCGTGACACCTGTCTGCGTGACATTGTCAAGGCATTAGAGTTGTAGAGATGTGTGGTCGGCGGATCCGAGTGGATCATATGCGTATGGATAAGCTATTCTGTTTCCCTTTGTTGGATCCGTGTAGAGACTGCCCCAGCGTTGGAAAGGCCGTCCCTTCCGAGGGCTCCCATCAGTAGGCGCCTCCCGATATTTGTGACGGACTGTGCTGAAGTTGTGGGTGAAGGCCAAGCGGCCTACGGAGTGGAGGAGAGGCTATCGGTGGACCAAGGGTGACCAACAGCCTAGTCAGTCCCAATATCCTATGTCACCCATAGAGGGGTGAGGGTGAGGGTGTGGTGGGTCAGCAATGGGGTGACCCACTGGTTGTGGAATTGTGGTCTAAGGATGATTATTAGATTAGTATGTCCCAATATCCTATGTCACCTGTTGAGAGGTGAGGGTGAGGGTGTGGTGGTTCGGCGATGTACGAACCACTGGATTTATGATGTTATGCCACTTTGAGGCTGGTTGTTAATTAATTGTGGTTAATATAGCTGTGATGCATGGGTTGTGCTGTTCACTGAGCGTGTGGCTCACCCCTCGCATATGTTTTCTCCAGTTGCCACTGAGCCGGATCAGCAGGAGGAGCCTTCCGAGGGATTCCTTCAGTAGCGGAGCAGCGCTACGTCCCGTGAGTGTTAGAGGCTATCAGCATCCCTTTTTGGCTGTATGTATTTTATTTCCGTGCTTGAGCACGCGTTTGTGTATATTCAGTTGTATATTGTGTATATTGGCTCTCACAGGACAGATGATTGTGTATCGAGTTTGTAGTATGTTTTATTTACAGATTCAGTCTTTCGCTTCCGCATTTGGTGTATATATCATGTCAGCCTCCTTGTTGTCTGTGTGTCATTCTAGTTGCTTGTTTATGGTATATTATTGACTCCTGTTTACTGATATCATATATACACTTGCCGCGTCCCGGGGACGGCCGGCCCTGGGGCGTGACATGTTATCCATGAAGTAAGAGATCCATGGCCTCGTCTAATAGACTTAAGAATCTAGACCTATAATCACCAAGAATTTCAAGGAAGGATTTAAAAGATACCTGTGTTGGATGAAGAACCCAATCCTTCATGGCGGCCTCTATTTTTTTTTCTTTCTAGGTTGACAGAATATGAAGGGTGATCGAGTTTAAAAAGTGGTATAATCGGTTGCCCTAAAATCGTCCATCAATCCGTTACATAATTCCGCAGGATATGAGATGAAATTTTTTTTTGAAAAAACCCAAGCTAACTCTTTATTTTCAAATGAGTCTTATCATACTTATCTAAGGTCCTAGAGGGATACTTCTACAAAAATATATATAAATATCAGACTTTTAATATTCACAAGAAGATCCATTACCACATGCTCATTTTCAAAAGACTTCAAAACATGACTTCTCCAACTCATACTTTTACACAACCCCACACAATGGTTCTTGAGACCATTATGATATCCAGAAAATTATAAAATAAATATTTCAATTTCATTTAAAAATTTTAAAAATTACAAATGAAATTGAACCTATTTGGGCCTACCTCTATGGGCCAACCTATATGCACATAATGAGAACCCAAAAATATAATAGCTCTATTTATATATTTAAATCAATGTATAAATAGTAAAAGTCTACAAGTGTTACATTATTCCCCACTTAAAGGAATTTAGTCCTCTAAATTCAAAGCATACCTCAAGAAGGAACAAACAATTGTGGATACTTCTCTTGCATCTCTTCCTCGTTCGGGTACTCCAGGATGATATTGCCATTGCACCTTGACCAACAAAATGGTCTTGTTACGTAATCCCTGCTCCTTTCGATCCAAAATTTTCACCGGCCGCCCGACAAAAGATAAGTCATCTTGCACTTGAACCAGATCTGGTTCGATGATATGAGAAGGGTCATACACGTATTTTCTTAGCATTGATACATGAAATACGTTGTGTACATGATCCAATTGTGGCGGCAAGGCCAAACGATATGCTAACGGTCCAACCTTCTCCAACACTTCGAACGGTCCAATGAAACGTGGATTCAACTTTCCCCGTTGACCAAATCGAACTATGCCTTTGGATGGAGAAACCTTTAAAAATACATGATCTCCCACTGTGAACTCCAGCTCTCGCCTTCGATTGTCGGCATAGCTCTTCTGCCTACTCTGTGCTGTTCAAAGCCGATCTCGAACCAATTTCACCTTGTCGAACGTATCTTGGACGAGTTCTGGCCCAACGAGATTTCGCTCACCCAACGAGACTTCGCTCACCAACCTCATCCCAACACAAAGGTGTACGGCAACTCCTTCCATACAACGCTTCGAAAGGTGACATTTGAATGCTTGCCTGGAAGCTATTATTGTAAGCAAACTCTGCCAAGGCTAAGTGATCCTCCCAGCTTCCGCCGAAATCAATTATACAAGCCCTCAACATATCCTCCAAAATTTGGATCGTCCTTTCAGACTGTCCATCTGATTGAGGGTGAAAAGCTGTGCTGAAATTTAACCTTGTTCCCAATGCCGCTTGAAGAGTGTTCCAAAAGCGTGAGATGAAACGCGAGTCTCGATCCGAGACAATGCTGACTGGTGCTCCATGGAGACGAACAATCTCCTGGACATATAGTTTAGCCAGTGCCTCCAGTGAATCGTTCACACGCATAGCTAGAAAATGTGCGGACTTCGTCAATCGGTCCACTACAACCCAAACTGCGTCACGTCCTTTCTTCGACTTTGGCAAGCCAGTCACGAAGTCCATAGTGACATGCTCCCACTTCCACTCTGGGATCTCCAATGGTTGCAATTTTCCAGCAGGGCTTCGGTGTTCCGCCTTAACTTTCTGGCACACTAAGCATTTTGACACAAACTCTGCAATGTCCTTCTTCATTCCATACCACCAGAAATTTAATTTAAGGTTCCGATACATCTTGGTACCTCCAGGGTGTACGGTGTACCGAGACCTATGTGCCTCATCTAAAATTTTCTTTTTCAATTCAGCATCCGCGGGGATGCAAACACGCCCACGATAACAGAGAACCCCATCAGCCCGGATGGCGAAGTCCGGCCTCAACCCTTGGTCCTTCTCCAATGAAACCTTCTTCAACTCTTCATCCACCAATTGCGCCTTCTTTATCTCATCAATGAGATCTGGCTTAACAACAAGTCGAGCAAAGAAACCTTTCTCTGAAAGACGCACCACACTGAATAGATTGGCAGCTTCACCCAAAAGCTTCCACTGGCCAACCATCAAGTATGACAAAACCCCCGAAGGTTGACGACTCAATGCATCTGCAACCACATTAGCCTTACCAGGGTGGTATTGGATTTTACAATCATAGTCCTTCAGAAATTCCACCCATCGCCTCTGACGATTATTCAAATCTGGCTGAGACTGTAGATATGTCAAGCTCTTATGGTCAGTGAAGACCTCAAATTCTTCGCCATAAAGATAATGCCTCCAAATATTTAACGCAATGATCCAAGTCATGAGTGGGATAGTTTAGTTCATGCACCTTCAGCTGACGAGATGCATAGGCGACTACTTTCCCGTGTTGCATCAACACACAACCCAACCCTCGATGGGAAGCATCACAGTACACCACATACCCACCAAGCCCAGATGGAATAGTCAAAATAGGAGCCGACGTAAGTCTCCGTTTCAACTCTTGGAAACTTTTCTCGCACTGCTCAGACCAGATGTATTTGGCATTCTTCTGAGTTAGACGGGTCAACGGAATTGCAATGTTTGAGAAGTCTTGAACGAACCTCCAGTAGTAACCCACTATGCCTAGAAAACTCTGAATTCTATAGCATTCATCTGTTGCTTCCACTCCATCACTGCCTTGATCTTCGAGGGGTCAACC
Source organism: Acorus gramineus (assembly GCA_030737835.1). Lineage (NCBI taxonomy): Eukaryota > Viridiplantae > Streptophyta > Magnoliopsida > Acorales > Acoraceae > Acorus > Acorus gramineus. Next base: position 2,461,393 of record JAUJYN010000016.1, on the reverse strand, counting down.
GCAACTCTGGTCTTAGAGATGACATGACCAAGAAATGTCACGCTCTCTAACCAGAACTCGCACTTGCTGAACTTTACATAGAGTTGATGTTCCTTCAGCTTCTTGAGTACCAAGTGAAGATGTTCAGCATGTTCTTCCTTGTTCTTCGAGTATATTAGAATGTCATCGATGAAGACAACAACAAACTCATCAAGGAAAGGCTTGAAGACCCGATTCATCATATCCATGAATGCTGCAGGGGCATTAGTCAACCCAAACGGCATGACCAGAAATTCATAATACCCATAACTAGTGCGAAAGGCTGTCTTCAGAATATCCTCCCTCTTGATCTTCAACTGGTAATAACCTGACCTTAGATCAATCTTGGAGAAGACTTCAGCTCCTGAAGTTGATCGAACAAGTCATTTATTCTTGGAAGAGGATATCGGTTCTTGATCGTCTTCTGATTTAGCTGACGGTAGTCGATGCATAGACGCAATGAACCGTCCTTCTTTTTGACGAACAACACTGGCGCACCCCAAGGAGAAACACTCGACCTTGCAAACCCTTTCTCTAGTAGTTCCTCCAATTGAGCCTTCAATTCTGCCAACTCTGTTGGCGCCATCCGATAAGGAGCCTTTGATATTGGTTCAGTACCAGGGATTAGGTCAATCAAAAATTCAATTTCACGATCAGGCGGCAATCCCGGTAGGTCATCCGGAAAAACTTCTGAAAATTCTGAGACCACCGCCGTATCTTCGATCTTTGACTTTTTCGCATTGCAGTCTATGATACATGCAATGTACCCTATACAACCGCTTTCCAAAAGATGATGTGCTTGCAACGCCGAAATCAAGCCCAACGGTGCGATGCCTCCATCGCCAACAAAGCGCAAGGTCCGCAATCCTGGAATCTTGAACAACACCGTCTTCAAAAAGCAATCAATGCTAGTGTGATAGGCTGAGAGCCAATCCATGCCAAGAATGACATCAAACTTTTGTATCTCCAACAGCAAATTCGCAACAAGACACTGATCCTCTATCCGGACCATACATCCGCGGTAGACCGATCGAATGGCAATCAATTCGCCAGTAGGAGTTGCAACAATAAAGGGTTTCTCTAGAGGACTATCAACTAAAAATGCTCTTTTTACATATGTGGCAGATACGAAAGAATGAGAAGCTCCAGAGTCAAATAATACGAAAGCATCATGTCCGGCAATTGAAACAGTACCTTGGACGACTTCATCAGTAGCGCAAACATCCCCCACGATAAGGCATGAACCTGTCCATGCTGTTGTGGTTGAGCTGGCTGACCACGTGAACCCGACACTCCTTGTCCTCCTCCAACGGACCCGCCATTTGGCGCCTGCGGATAACCACCACGCGGCTTTTTCGGTTCCGTGCACTCGGCTTGACGATGACCCAGTTTCCCGAATTATAGCACGCACGAGGGTCATTTTGCTTCTTAGGACACACATTAGATTTGGGCCCTGGCTCCCTACAGAAGTAGCAAACGATCTTGCCTCGAACTCCTCGACCATGACCCGCATCTTCATAGTTTCGCTTGCGATTGTCGAACCTCTGACCACCGCTGGAACGAGCATCAGCCTTACTTTTCATCCGAGACGCGATTTCCTTCTTCCATTCGATAGCATCTTGCTCCGTAACGATGGCGCAATCCTTCAGTTCATCATAAACACGGATTCGGAGGTTCCGTAGTCTATGTCGGATGTCGCTCCTTAGTCCTTCTTGGAAGCGACGACACTTCTCGCCCTCATCTTGAATGTATTGGGGCGCAAAGATTGACAGCTCCAAAAACTTCTCCTCGTATTGGGCCACCGTCATGTCTTGTGTTTGGCGAAGCTCCAAGAATGCTTGAACCATGCGATCGCGCTCCGCAGGAGGAAAATACTTCTTATAGAACATCTCCACAAACTCATCCCAAGTAAGTTGCTCGATACCGCGGTCTAGGGACTGCAAATGAACGGTCCACCATTGGACAGCAGTTCCTCGGAACTGATGAACCGCCATGAGGATACGACGGCTATCAGTCAGTTGCATCGACTTAAAGATTTGCTCCAATTCGGTGATCCAATGCTTAGGGGCCAATGGGTTGGTACCAATGCCCTGAAACACTGGCGGATCCATCTTCTTGAATCGCATCACCAATTGCTCCGGCTGGTTCTGATTCTCTCCCAAACGACGCAGCGCCATATCGTTCTGATGTTGGATGGACTGCGCCACCAAATTGGTCAATGTTTGGAGATCCTGACGCAAAGTGTTGTTGTTGTTCGCCATCTCAAGTTTTCCCTATTATAAGAGTAACACACAGTTAGAACGCATCCTATATGCAGTGCAGGCCTATTAGTTCTATCTTATGTCCTTAGCCCTAACAGGAAAAACCTAGGCTCTGATACCACTCTGTAACGCCCCAATAATTTCACTACTCCATTTCGAAGCAATGAAATCGGTTACGCTACTTTACATCCTTAAAATATATAGCTTCCAATTTGAAACTTTTTTTTTAAAATAAATAAGTAAATAAGTAACTAAATAAATAAATAAAAATAAAATAAAATAACTGAAATTTTAGTCAAACATCCAAATCATAAAACTCAACCAGGATCTACACATAGATTCATCCTAAACGCGGATGAGATACACACAAAATAGTTTAAACATAGATCTGTTTTTGCTGAAAGGACTAAGGAAACTACATGCCAAACGAAAGGCTTATTTCAACACCTACAATGCAACGGAAATAAAATATGAGCTTCAACCTCCAACGCCTTAACGAGATTGACAACCACCAATAGCTAATCTGAAAAGTTGAGAAAATAGAGGGATGAGCTACCACGCGCTCAGTGAATGGACACAAGTGTCCCAATAATAATATATTGTACTTTAAAATAATCAGTTATAAAGTGTCTATGGAACAATTGTTATAATATAATAGAAATCTTATAATAAATAAACCATTTAAAACATACAAGGATATAATAACATTTTCTTTTCATAAAGAATCTTCTCATGATTTCAAACTACATGATGTATATGAATGCAACGGACACGCATGCCCGCTTTCCACGACACCTAGCCGCAGAGATTTCACTTTGGAAATCGGGCCACGTAGACATAGCCACCTAGACTTGGGTCAAATTTAGACCGCAGCCACCCAGACTGAGCTACCTAAACGATTTAATGCATGCACAATCAAAACTACTTATTCTTTCAAGTATACAGCATGCGACAATTTTCATAAATCCCATAATTTCAAATGCATATAATATATGACAACATGTTCATATGCTTCATACAAGATAGATTTCATAATCATAAAATAATATGATTATTTTCAAATAATATAGAGACATCCACTCACCTTTAACAAAAACACTCGTGACAAATATCAGTCTAAGTTGTATGAGAATCGCTTGAAAAATAAAAATAATATTTCTAATAAATAAAGGAAAATTGAATAACAATATTAAATAAACTACCTGTTTATTTTAACTCAAATCATCCCAATGAATTTAACTTGACCAACTTAGACTATACACCCAGCATTCAATAACAATTAATTGACAACTCACAATCCAATACTACTGGAACATAAGATTAATTCATGCGGGTCCAATAATCCATCCATCCACATGTGGCCCACCTAACCAACCAAACCTTTAAAACAAAACACATGGGCTGGGTCTTCATCTTCTTCACCCGTTTATCATTCTAAACAACACATGAATATGACGAATCCAAAATATTCCATGCCAATCACCGACTATATAACAGATGCAAACCCATTAAATATATAAAGTCATCAACCCATCTATTCCTCTCATCGGCATTTACACTTGACCTTTTTTTTTTCTTCCTATAACGGCATCGGTAACCTCTCCGAAGACACACAGGAACCTCTCCCTCTCATTCTATTGACACTTCTGTTATCCATGAAGTAAGAGATCCATGGCCTCGTCTAATAGACTTAAGAATCTAGACCTATAATCACCAAGAATTTCAAGGAAGGATTTAAAAGATACCTGTGTTGGATGAAGAACCCTCTCCTTCACGGCGGCCTCTATTTTTTTTTTCTTTCTAGGTTGACAGAATATGAAGGGTGATCGAGTTTAAAAAGTGGTATAGTCGGTTGCCCTAAAATCGTCCATCAATCCGTTACATAATTCCATGGGATATGAGATGAATTTTTTTTTTGAAAAAACCCAAGCTAACTCTTTATTTTCAAATGAGTCTTATCATACTTATCTAAGGTCCTAGAGGGATACTTCTACAAAAATATATATAAATATCAGACTTTTAATATTCACAAGAAGATCCATTACCACATGCTCATTTTCAAAAGACCTCAAAACAGGATTTCTCCAACTCATAATTTTACACAACCCCACACAATGGTTCTTGAGACCATTATGATATCCAGAAAATTATAAAATAAATATTTCAATTTCATTTAAAATTTTTAAAAATTATTAAATGAAATTGAACCTATTTGGGCCTACCTCTATGGGCCAACCTATATGCACATAATGAGAACCCAATAATATAATAGCTCTATTTATATATTTAAATCAATGTATAAATAGTAAAAGTCTACAGGTGTTACACCTATCTTTTCTCTTCTTAGGGTTTTTGGTTTCAACCACCTTAGCTAGGTCAAAACAAGGATTTAAAGAGAGGAGGAGAGAGAAATCTTGGTGGAGAAGATGATGAATAGTGGGGGAAGATATTTTTAGATTCACTTATAAGTCAACCCCACTTAGATTAGGTTAAACTAGGATTAGGCTAGGTTAATTAGGTTTAAGCTAGGTTTGACCCTAGTCAACCCAACTACACAAAAAGCCAAAATCATTTGACCAAGTCAAAGGCCAACTTTGACCAAGTCAAGTCTCCCAATGACTTCTCGCTCAGTCAAAACCCGGATACGATTCGGAACTGTGAAATTCTGAAACGTTACCGGAATCCGATGAAATTTTCGTGAGTGGCTTGGAATGGCACCAGGACACATAATATGCAGTTAGATTTTCAATCGGAGCCCTCAACCTCAGGGTGCTAGCTAAAAGTCCAAAATTTTAGCGGTTCCGATCGAAAAACGAAAAAAATTAAAAAACTGCCAGAATGTCCCAATGGTTACCAGCAGGTTAAAAGTGACACATATATAACAATATATACCATTTGCCGCGTCCCGGGACGGCCGCCCTGGGGCGTGACAAAACCGCCTTCCTAGATGGGACATAATGCAAGCATGATTGAGGTGGATTGTCCCTTCTAGCCGCCCCATCTCAGCCGGTTCATTCTTAGTAACCGACCCAAGCCACCGCTTGTCAGAGATGGGACATATAGCAGGTTATGATGGGGGTGGCTACCTGAGAATAGCTGCCCCTCACTAAGCAGCTAAATACCATTAGCCGCCCCTCACCTGGACACTATCAGAACAAAAGATCTAAGGGGAGGTCAAATCAAGCACCTTATTACCCATTTTGATCTATTGTCCAGTGGACATTCCCATACCCCTTTTTTACTATAAATAGGGGGGAAACCAATTCATATCCATCATAAAATTCTAATCAATACACATTCAATACCCACCAATAACCCCCGACCACCCACATTCCCAACCTTCAAGCCACACCACCACCTCAAACCCTTGAGAAAAAAGTGAGAGAGAAATCCATATCCTACACAAAATCCACTCTCCAAACCCACTCTCCAAAACCCAGGTTAAACCTAGCTTAACCTCTGCCAAACACCTAAATCAAACCCTACCCAGGTTCTGCCCAAATTGAACCAGACACCAGGTGGCTACCCACAACTAGCTGCCCCCCACCAGGTGGCTAAACCCAACTAGCTGGCCCTTCCCCTAGCACACCTGAGTCCCAATTCTCCTTTAGTCAGGTTCCCAAAGCAGAAGAGGATCCCTGTCTTCACCTCTGTGTACGGCATATCCGTGTCTCAGAGCGGAGACCCCACAAACTCCCCCACGAAGGTGATCAAATCCGCCCCAACTTTTCCTGCTTTTTGAGAAAAGCAGGTGGCGATCACAACCACCCCTGAATCCTCCTGAGGACCCGTCGGCCGCCTCAGCCAGGAACGAAAACCCCCACCACCCCTTCCGAGAGACGATCTGACCGAGCCTGCCAAGGCGCAGCTCTTCGGATCCAAGCCTCTGAAGAACCCCAACATACGCACAGACCTACCAGAGGAGGAGCCGAAGAGGAAGGAAGAGAGGTCCTCTACCCTTTCATTCCCCTTTTTCCTTCCAAAATCCGATACCGACACCCATGGGATTTCCTTCCTTCGGCTCATATTTTTATCAACATGGGCTAATCCTTGTTCAATCCTCTCCCTTATACAATCTTATCTTTATTCAACTTCGAATAATTTGGTCTCCCACAACAAACTTATTGGTATTTTATGCTTCTGCTTTTCAGTTAGCTATCACTTATCTTTGGTTTGCCACTTCATATGTTGTATGTAGGAGTTTTTGTTGACCTCAGGTATTGATAGCTGATATCATATATATTGCCACGTCTAGGGGATGGCCACCCTGGGGCATGACATATCTAATCTTTAAAATAAATGTTACGCCCCGGAGCGGCCCTCCCAGGGACCGTAACAATCCTATAATACGAGGAATCATACACAAGAGGTCAACAATGACCCCAAATGAAAATGAAACAATAACCAACAAGGATCGCATAAATAACAAAGCAATCGGGGAGCGATAACTCACAAAAAAATGTGGAAGCATAAAATATAGTTAAGTCTGTAAATCAAAAACATTATTATAGACTCGAATGCACAATTACTGTCCTGTGAGAGTTCATGTCTAGTCCAAATAAAACCACATGTGCGACACGCACAATTACTAATACATACACATAGCTATCGGGTAACAAACATCGATACAATAATGAATTCTCATAGAGATGCATCACTCGGATGCAAGGCAGAGATAACTACTACATTTGCATACTAAAACAAAATATGACCCTGACAACAACAGATCGTAGATATGCCTATCATAGATAAGGCCAAACAATTAAACATACAAACAATTTTCACATGAAAGTTTCTATCGCAACAAGGTGCCTGGACCACATGTCCAAAGAATCTAGCATTCAAGAATTAACCACACTAAGCATCTACTTACACGAAGGCAATACTATTTAAAATCAGGATTGAGTAAAGCTATAGAGCCCCATGGACACGCATATAAGCCTACTTCATGAAGACCCTAACTCTTGATAGTTTCCACAACATGCATAATAACTCTTTGACACACAATCATGCAAAACTGGTATATCTGCTACAACCAGCCCTAAATGTTGATCTCCACAGAACCACAAACACAACCAATAATTCTAAAATAAATCATACACATTCTATGACATGTTGGGATCATAATCCGTGATGCCATCATAACCTGATTTAGCCTCTACGTGCCCGAAACAAAATATTTTTTGAAACTGGTCAGTTCCCACGCGAATCTGGACAGTCCATGCAAAACATGTTCTAACGTACAACCCAGATATCATAATGACACAAACTTTCATATATAACATCTATACATATAGAGGATCATATCACATGAAGACATAAGCCTCCCAATATGCCTTAAGGTACTAGTTCCACAAAGATATTAAGAAGTCATAAATCTGTCTTAGTTCAATATAAAACCACCATCATTCATGCATAAACACAAACACCTCATTTAAGAATCTAAATTCAGGAAGGAGTCAGTACATATAAGGTCACAAAACCAACATGAATAGAAGGGGAAACTTGCAATTCTTTCCATGTTTTCACTCACCACACCTTATAGCAATAGATTTCTTTCACTTCACCTAATATGAACACATGAATATAAAAGCAAGCACAAGTAAGTGAGGAGTCATAAAACATGTGTACATACCCCAATTTTGACCGTCCAAAGAGACGAAAATACTTCAAGTAATATTTAGAAATGGCCACATTTGATCATCTAATAGAAAACTTCCTTAGAAACTGAAACTGGAAACCCTAGTCCAACACTTAGAGAATTCTAAGACCAGGACATGGGCGGCTACTCTTAAGTAGCCGCCTCTCATTGGGCAGGTAGTTTCAACTAGCCGCCCTCTAACCGACCCCAAACCACTTCCCCTGGATGGGACATAAAACAACATTTAATGCTGATGATTGCGGCGGTTTGTTCCCTTTAGCCACCCCATCTTGGCCAGTTCAACCCTAGTAACTGACCCAAGCCACCGCTTGTCAAAGATGGGATGTTTGTCAGGCCATCATAGGGGCAAAAACTTGAGAGTAGCTGCTCCTCACTGGGCGGCTAGTTTCAACTAGCCGCCCCTCACCTCGACACTGTTAGAACAAAGATCTAATGGGAGGTCAAATCAAACACCTTGTTACCATTTTTGATCCATTGTCTAATGGACATTCCCCTGCCTCTCTTTTACTATAAATAGAGGGGGTCCAAAAACATTTCTAACACATCCAAAAATTCCCAATCCACAACATCAATAATCCCCAATCAACACATACAGGCCTATACCCCCCACACCACCATTCAAAACCCTTGAGAGAGAGAGAAAGAGAGCTTTATTTGTGAGTAGAAAACCCATTCCCTACACAAATTCACTCTCCAAATCCACTCTCCAAAACCCAGGTTAAATCTAGTTTAACCTCAACCAAACCCAAACCCATTTCCTACCTAGGTTCTGCCCAAATTGAACCAGGCACCAAACGGCTAACCCAAACCAGCCGTCCCCCACCAGGCGGCCATTTTCCACTAGTTGGCCCTCACCTACACCACCCCATGACTTCCAAACCCCCTTTGTCAGGTTCCCGAGGTTGAAAAGGATTTCTGTTTTTCACCTCTGAATGCGGTGAGCCCGTATCTCAGAGCAGAGACCCAACAAACTTCCCCACGAAGGCGATCAAATCCAACCCTAACTTTTTCTGCTTTTTGAGAAAGTAGGTGGCGATCACTATACCCCCTGAATCCTCTTGAAGAGCCGTCGGACGCCCCAGCAAAGAACCACACCCTTCCACCCTTCCGAGAGACGATCCAGTCGGGCCTGTAGTGTGCAATCGGATCCAAATCCTGAAAAGACCCTCACACACGCCAAGAAAGAAGCCTGAGTCTTCTTTCTCCTTTTTCAGAGGTCTCCCAACAACTGGAGCGGACCTCAACCCCCGAAAAATGACAACCGACAACCTGGCGATCACGATGGGACATCCCACGTGAAATACAGCAAAAGGTAATGCTTTTCTGCCTCCCTCCAAAACTTGACAAAACCCTACCACCCTTTTTTTTTTTTGGAAAACCAAAATTTTCCACCCTTCAAGTTAGGCCCTCCTCTACTTTGCATCATCACATCCTTTTACTGCTTTAAGCCGCACACAGCTGCGCACCCTTTACTACTTTAAATCACATCCTTTTACTGCTTTAAGCCGCACACAGCTGCACACCATTTACTGCTTTAAGCCGCACACAGCTGCGCACCCTTGTACAACTTCAATCACATCTGTTTACTGGTTTAAGCCACACACAGCTGCGCACCCTTTACTACTTTCATCACACTCTTTTACTGCTTTAAGCCACACATCAGCTGCGCACCTTTTACTGCTTTATCACACCCTTTTATTGCTTTGCATTCATTCACGCCCCAAAGTATTCCATATCATGGAAGGTTACACCCAAGATGATATAGTAGAGGAGGAGGACAACCAGGGAAACAAAACCAAACAATTCCTTAGCCATCTAGAAGAGAGGATGGATACCTTAGGATATTGATCGACCTCCGCCAGGCCAAGACCTTGAAACAGGAAGCCCCTGTCAAGACCCCCAAGGCTTGCCCTATCCCCAAAACCCCACCAACACCCAACTTTTTGGTCAACCCGACCCCATTTTCATTTACCTCACCTTCCCCTGCAAGTCCAATGTTCTAAACACTTTCTCCCCCAAGCCCCCATCAGGCCATATCAGGCCTAGGGCCACTAAACTGCCCACCCCGGGCAGAAACTTTAGATGAAATCATCTGGAGAATCCTCTCTGAGACTGGCCCTTCTGCTCCCAAACACATGTCTCTACACAATATGTGTCACGCCCCAGGGCGGCCATCCCCGATACGTGGCAAATATATATAATATCAGCAGTCTATACAGGAGATCAATAAAATACTCTAAACAACATCGAAAATGACAACACAATCAATAATGTAGCTGACATAATATATATACATATAGCGGAAGCTTAAACACCTGAGTCTGTAATTCAAAGACATATTGCAGACCCGAATACATAATCAAGTGTCCTGTGAGAGCCAATATAAACAATGACATCCAAATACAAGTGTTGTGCCCAAGCACGGATAACAATACATACAAGCAAGAAGGGGATGCTAATGGCCTCTCACTCGCAAAACCCAAAACGTGACGCTGCTCCGCTACTGCTGTGATGCCTCGGGGAGCTCCTCCTTCAGATCCGACTCAGATACAACTGGAGGAAAAGAATATGCGAGAGGTGAGCCACACGCTCAGTGAGTGGCACAATCTATGCAACACAACTCATATTAACCTTAAATAATTAAAGTCCCTAAACGGGAGCAACTACACAAGCTAGTGGGTCGTAACATCGCCGACCCACCCCACCCTCACCCTCACCCCTTAAGGGGTGACATGAGCCTTTTGAGACAGACTAGACTGCTCTCCACCCTTGGTCCACCCGGTAGCCTCTCCCACACTCCGTAGCCTCTACCTGGTATACTCCCATGATCAGCACTGTCCGATGCATCGGAGGTACCTACAGATGGGAGCCCTCTGTCAGGACAGCTTTCCAACGCCGGGGAGTCCCTACTCGGATCCAACGAAGGGGAGAAAACAGCCTACCCACACGGATACGATCCTCTTGGATCCGTCGACAACGATTCCTAACATTTCTAATGTCATGAATTCTCAAGAATTCTTCCAGGGCGCATAACTAAGATGCGGGGAAACATATATTATAACTTCAAGGTTATAATATTCTCTAAGGCATGCTTATAACAATATATTCTCATTTGATTTAAATAAATTAAACTAAATGGGAATCATGCGTAGGTCAAGGCTTTCCTAGCATGGGACATGGTGTCTAGGCATGTATGGGCCTCTATGCATGATATATGGATGTATATCCCTAGCATACAAGGTCTAATATGGCATGGTTACATCATATTAAAACATGCATACACAGTTTTTCATTTATCACAAGTTAATATACAATTATGGTGCCCCAGGGAAGGGCAATGCATGCCTACGTGCATCGAACGCCTCCCTACTGGGTTGGATTGACCCACTCACCGAAACCCGGGTCGCTGCGTGACCGTTCGCCAAGATCTACAAGACATGGGCATTCAATATGGTGAGTAAACTACACAATTACACATGAAATTTACTAGAAATACCCAATAATCGGACAAGCATGCATACGGACTCGCATGCATGCGAGCACACACGTACGCACGCGAGTGCAAGTGCCCCGACTGTCACGCCCCACGGCGGCCGTCCCCGATACGTGGCAAATATATATAATATCAGCAGTCTATACAGGAGATCAATAAAATACTCCAAACAACATCGAAAATGACAACACAGACAATAATTGTAGCTGACCTAATATATAAAAATAGCGGAAGCTCAAACGACTGAGTCTGTAATTCAAAGACATATTACAGACCTGATACATAATCAACTGTCCTGTGAGAGCCAATATACACAATGACATCCAAATACAAGTATGTGCCCAAGCACGAAATACAATACATACAATCAAGAAGGGGATGCTGATGGCCTCTCACTCGCAGAATGTGACGCTGCTCCGCTACTACTGATGTGCCTCGGGGAGCTCCTCCTTCAGATCCGACTCAGATATAACTGGAGAAAAGAATATGCGAGGGGTGAGCCACACGCTTAGTGAATAGCACAACCCATGCATCACAATTCATATCAACCTTATATAATTTATAGCCCCTAACACGGGAGCAACTACACATTCTAGTGGGTCCTTTCATCGCCAACCCACGTCCCCCCCTCACCCTCACCCTTTCCGGGGGGTGACATGGGCCTCTTGGGGCATACCGCTCTCCACCCCTGGTCCACCCGGTAGCCTCTCCCACACTCCGTAGCCTCCACCTGGTATACTCCCACTATCAGTATAGTCCGACGCATCAAAGGTACTTATGGACGGGAGCCCTCTGTCAAGCCAGCCAACGCCAGGGAGTTCCTACATCGGATCCTACAGCCTACTCACACGGATACGATCCTCTTGGATCCGTCGACACCGATTGTAATTCTACTAATGTCATGAATTCTCAAGAATTCCTCCAGGGCGCATAACTAAGATGCAGGGAAACATATATTATAAAAACGAGGTTATAATATTCTCTAAGGCATGCTTGTAACTATATGCTCTCATTTTGATTTAATTAGATTAAACAAGATGGGAACATGCATAGTTCAGGGATTTCCAATCAGGGGACATGGTGACTAGGCATACATAGGCCTCTCTATACATGATATATGGGTGCATATCCCTAGTATACAAGTCTAAGGTGGCATGGATACATCATATTAATTCATGCATGCATAGTTTACATTTGTTACTAGTTAATATGCAATTATGGTGCCCCAGGGGAGGGCAATGCACGCCTACGTGCATCGAACGCCTCCCTACTGGGTTGGATTGTCCCACTCACCGAAACCGTGTCGTCGCGCGACCGTCCGTCAAGATCTTCAAGACATGGGCATTCAATATGGTGAGTAAACTACACAAATACATAAGAAATTTACTAGAAATACCCAACACTCGGACAAGCATGCATACGGACCCGCACGCATGCGAGCACGCGCGTACGCACGCGAGTCCGAGTGCCCCGACACCCTCCCAAACCCTCGGGCAGCCATACGCATGGCCCCCCGCACGCGCACGCACGAATGCGCACGCCCGCACGCGCCCCTGCGCCCCTGGCGCACTGCCGCGCTTATGCGCAAGCTCGCGCGCGCCCAGCCAGCGCGTACTCGTGCGCACTGCGCTCCCGTGCAGCACCCCACACGCACGTCCGCGCGTCTGCGCGTGTAGACGCGCGCGCACGCGCGCGGATGACCCCGCACCCGCGCCTGAGCCCTTTCCACCCCCTCCTCAGCCCTCCCACACCCCCCCCAACACCCATGCATACATGCATAACCATTTACACACCCTAAACAAGCATCTAAACAAGCATAGGGAAGAGGAAGGCTTACCCGAAGAGAGGAAGAACAAAGGGAGGAACTCGGGTGCCCTTTGCGCACCAACTCGCCACCACCAAGACCACTCTCAGCCCTAACAATGGCTGAAAACAGGGGAGAAAGGGAAACCATGAGAGGAGGTAGAGAAAGGGGAAATCAAAAACAAAAACCATGGAGAGATAGATCCCAACCCTACCTTTCTTTATCCCTTCTATGGCTTCCTATTTCTTCTCCTCCTACTAGCTCTAATGGAGGAAAATAAGAAGAGGGAGATGGATTTGGGTTTGTGTGTGAGAGGGATGAAGAAGAGAAGAGAAGAAGAAGGGGTGGACGCCCACTTAAAGGCCACACACACACACACACACAGTCACACACTCACTTAGGGTTTTTGGTGGGGATTAACTTTGAGTCAACCCAACCACACAAAAAAACAAAAGAGTTTGACCAAGTCAATGGTCAAACTTGACTTGGTCAAAGTCTTCTTTGACTTGGTCAAGTCCCCCCTTTGACATTCTCACTTGGTCAAAACCCGAATACGATTCGGAACTGCCAAATTCTGAAACGTTACCGGAATTCGATGAAATTTTCGTGAGTGGTTTGAAATGGCACCAGCACACATAATGTGCAGTTAGATTTTCAATCGGAGTTCTCAAGCTCATGATGATAGCTAAAAGTCCAAAATTTTAGCGGTTCCGATCGAAAAAAAAGAGATAGTTGAAAAACTGTCAGAAATATCTCAAAGGTGCCCAGAAGGCTAAAAGTGACACATATATAACATTCTTCCCCCCTTAGAAAATTTTGTCCACAAAATAAATACAAAAACATCTAGGAAGGGAAAAGATGTGGATATGCGCCACGCATGGCGTCCTCGCGCTCCCAAGTGGCCTCGGCACTAGAACGGTGCTGCCATCGCACCTTGACCAGCTGGACGGTCTTGGTGCGGAGCCTCTTCTCGCGGCGGTCCAGGATCTCAATCGGCTGCTCCACGAATGACAAGTCCAGCTCGAAGACGAGCGGCTCGAACAGAATGACGTGAGCAGGATCGTGGACGTAACGCCTCAACTGTGAAACATGGAAGACGTCATGGGCCTGAGCCAACTGTGGGGCCAGGGCTATGCGATAGGCCACCTCTCCAACCCGCTCGAGGATGAGAAACGGCCCAATGAAGCGCGGACTCAGCTTGCCCGCACACCGAAACGGAAGATGCCCTTCATCGGGGACACCTTCAGGAAAACATGGTCACCAACCTCGAAGGCGAGCTCACGGCGACGATGATCGGCGTAGCTCTTCTGACGGCTCTGAGCGACTCGGATACGCTCGCGAATCGTCTTGACCATCTCTGAGGTCTGGTGGATGATCTCTGGTCCCTCCAACTGGCGCTCTCCGACCTCGTCCCAACACAAGGGGGACTTGCAGCTGCGGCCATAGAGCGCTTCGTATGGTGCCATCCGGATACTCGAGTGGTAGCTGTTGTTGTAGGCAAACTCCACCAACGGAAGATGCCTCTCCCAACTGCCCCCAAAGTCGAGAACGCAAGCTCGCAGCATGTCCTCCAGGGTCTGAATCGTCCTCTCCGACTGACCATCGGTCTGCGGATGAAGCGCTGTACTGAAATGGAGGTTTGTACCAAGGGCGTGCTGGAGGCTACGCCAGAACCTCGAAGTAAATCTCACGTCTCTATCAGAAATGATGCTGACGGGAGTGCCATGGAGACGAACAATCTTGGAGACAAACAACTGCGCCAGGGTGTCCAGAGAATCGGTGAGTCGAATGGGGAGGAAATGAGCGGACTTAGTCAGTCGGTCGACGATTACCCAGATGGCATCGTGACCCGAACGTGACCTCGGCAAGCCCGAAACGAAGTCCATGGTGATCTGCTCCCACTTCCACTGAGGAATCTCAATGGACTGCAGCTTCCCCGCAGGACGCTGATGTTCCGACTTCACCTGCTGGCATACCAAGCAACGGGCAACGAAACGGCCAATATCCGCCTTCATCCCGCGCCACCAGTAGCCACG
Organism: Acorus gramineus; assembly: GCA_030737835.1. Taxonomy (NCBI): domain Eukaryota; kingdom Viridiplantae; phylum Streptophyta; class Magnoliopsida; order Acorales; family Acoraceae; genus Acorus; species Acorus gramineus. The sequence continues at coordinate 2,446,119 of JAUJYN010000016.1, read as the reverse complement.
ACGAAGGCCCCTGTACATCTTCGTGCCACCAGGATGCACTGTGTACCTCGAACGATGGGCCTCGTCCAAGATCTTCTGCTTCAACTCTGCGTCGTCAGGAATGCATACTCGACCTCTGAACCGCAGGATTCCGTCCTCACGAATCTGGTAGTCTGGATGCTCGCCCCGGGCGACGCCTTCAGAGAGGACTAGAAAGTGAGGATCCTGCCCCTGAGCCGTGCGGATCTCGTCGAGAAGAACGGGCTGCACCACTAGCCTGGCCAAAAAGCCACCCGCAGGTGTCTCTCGAATGTTGATCCAGCAAGCGGCCTCCTCTAGAAGCCTCCAACGACGTACAGCCAAGTGGGCGGCCATGCCCAAGGGCTGCCTACTGAGAGCATCGGCCACGACATTCGCCTTACCCGGATGGTAAGCGATGTCACAATCATAGTCCTTCAGGAACTCGACCCAATGTCTCTGACGCATGTTGAGCTCCGGCTGGGACTGCAAATAAGTCAAGCTCTTGTGATCAGTGAAGAGCTCGAACTCCTCGCCATAAAGGTAGTGCCTCCACATCTTCAGTGCAAAGATGATCGCTGCTAACTCTAAGTCGTGGGTGGGGTAATTCTGCTCATGGGGCTTCAACTGACGCGACGCGTAAGCCACAACCTTACCGTACTGCATCAGGACGCAACCCACACCCAGCCGCGATGCATCGGAGTAGACTGTGAATCCACCACTCCCAGACGGAATGGTAAGAACTGGCGCTGAGGTGAGCCTTCGCTTCAACTCCAGGAAGCTCTCCTCGCAAGCTGGGGACCACTCGAACCGGACATCCTTTCGAGTGAGGCGGGTCAGAGGAACAGTTATCTTCTAGAAACCCTCGACAAACCTCCGATAATAACCCGCTAAACCCAGGAAGCTCCGAATCTCTGTGGGGTTCGATGGTCGACGCCAATTCGACACGGCGAGCGTCTTGTCCGGGTCCACAGATATGCCCTCGCCGGAAATCACGTGGCCCAGAAAGGCCATACGCTCCAACCAAAACTCGCACTTACTGAACTTGGTGAACAACTGATGTCGGGCCAAAGTCTCCAAGACAGTGCGGAGATGGTCAGCGTGCTCCTCAAGACTCCTCGAGTACACCAGAATATCATCGATGAAGACTACTACGAAGGAGTCGAGGAAGGGCCAAAACACCCGGTTCATCAGATCCATGAAGGCTGCCGGCGCATTCGTCAACCCAAACGGCAGTACTCAGAACTCGTAGTGCCCATAACGGGTACGAAAGGCCGTCTTCGGAATATCTGACTCCCGGATCTTCAGCTGATAGTAGCCCGAACGGAGATCGATCTTAGAAAAGACACACGCTCCCTGGAGCTGGTCAAACAGATCGTCAATCCGTGGCAAGGGGTACTTGTTCTTCACGGTCCGCTTGTTCAGCTGCCTGTAATCAATACAAAGCCGCAGCGAACCGTCCTTCTTCCGCACGAACAAAACAGGGGCTCCCTGTCGAGAAACACTCGGACATGCGAAGCCCTTCTCAAGCAACTCCTCCAACTGCTCCTTGAGCACCTTCAGCTCTGCTGGGCCATCCGGTACAGAGCTCTCAAAATTGGCTCGGTCCCCGGAATTAGATTAATCTCAAACTCGATCGCGCGATCCGGCGGTAATCCCGGAAGATCATCGGGGAAAACCTCTGATATTCCACCACGATCGGAGTCTGACTGATATCTGCCCGCAGTGGTGCGTCCTCCTCAGCAATATACGCCAGAAAGCCCTCACATCCTCCCTGAAGGAGTCTCCACGCCTGGATAGATGACACGAACCCCAAAGGGGCTATGTCACGATCGCCCACGAACTGGAAAGACCTCCGACCCGGAAGGTGGAAAGACACCGACTTCACGAAACAGTCGATGCTGGCGTGACTAGCTGAGAGCCAATCCATTCCCAGGATGGCATCGAAGTCCGTCATGGCGAGCTCTACCAACTCTACTGGAAACTCATGCTCCGCAATCACCACGGTACACCCTCGGTAAACAGAACGGAGGAGAATACGGTCTCCGATGGGCAATGATATCTCCAGCATAACATCAAGAGGGGCGGACGCCACGCCCATCCGTCTCGCAAAAACAGGAGACACGAACGAGTGCGTGGCTCCGGAATCAAATAACACATATGCAGGGAGCTGGGAGATCAAAACAATACCTCGGACCACGCTACCCGAAGCCTGCGCCTCCTCGGCCGAAAGTGCTGCAACTCGGCCCTGAACAAACTGCGGCTGAGGAGCAGGGGCACGCCTCGCAGGCTGCACTGGCTGCCTCCTCTGGTCAACTCGGCCACCCTGTGGCTACTGCGGCTGACGCTGTGGCTGCTGCTGCTGGCGTGGCTGCTGCTGCTGGTACGGCTGCTACTGTAGCTGCTGCTGTTGCGGGCGTAGCACACGGGGTCGGCCAGCATCAGGGCAATTATATAAAATATGCCCGACGCGCTGACAATGGAAACAGCGCCGCTTCTCCGGTTGCCTGGCCTGGACTGGTACTGCCGCAATGGGTGCTGGACCTCGCACTGGCACCACATCGACTGGAGTAGCGGCGGCCGCTGACTGATCAAAGCGAGGCCGCTTCTTCTTGCGATGTACCTGGTCCTGGCTCCTGGGGGGTCTCTGGTCTGCAGAAGGGGTTGGAACCCCCAAAGGGACCCCAAGGTCTCGCTCGACTGTCTTCGCCCGAGACACCAAGTCTGAGTACCTCGTGAACGCCTGCGAGGTGACATGCACCCGGATGGTGCTAATGAGACCCATCTCAAAACGACGGCATCGCGTCTCCTCATCCATCACCAAGGCGGGGCGAACCTGGAAAGCCTCGTGAAGCGTGTGGAGTAGTCAGCGACTGACATGGAGCCCTGCGTCAGCTGCTCGAACTCTCGCATCACGATCTGGCGTGTCAAAAACGGGAAGTACTCCTCCAGGAAGTATCTCCGGAACCCCGCCCATAGAAGTCGCTCCACTCCCTCGGGGATGTCCACCGATCGGGTAGCCCACCAGTCGGCGGCGCTACCCTTCAGCATGAAGGTGGCCAGGAGACACGCTGGCGGTCGGTGCAGTGCATGGTCGAGAAGATCTTGTCTACCTCCATCAACCAACGCTCAGGGGCAAGGGGGTCCGCCGTCTGGCCATGGAACTCGGGAGGGTGGAGCTTCAGAAAGGCAGTGAGGCCGCTCTGATGCACTCGTGCTGCAGCCTCTAGCTCCACCTCCCTCTCCAGGGGATCCTGAACTCCCACCACCGGAATCACCACGGGAACAGGGGGTACGTCGGGCACCACCGGTGGATCTGCCACCAAGGGGACCTGTGGAACTGCCTCGCGGGCCGCCCTCAGCTCCTGGATCTCTCGTGCCTGATCAGCTAACGCCCTAGTCTGGGCCTCCAGTGCTCTAGTCTGAGTCTCCACCAGATCTGCGATACGAGCGTAAGCACGCTCCCATGCAGGAGGCTCCTGCGCCGGTCCTGGCCTCATAGCCGAGGACTCTCCAGTAGCATCCTCGCCTCTGGTAGGTCCGGGAACCTCCAAAGGCCGAGAGGGACCACGTCCACGCATTCCTCTATGAGGAGGCATATCAGCAACCTAAGAAAACAGACACTAGGATCAGAATACTCATATAGAAATCCTAGGACTCATCTCTAAGAAAACAATTGGCTCTGACAGGACCAGGCTCTGATACCAACTTTTGTCACGCCCCAGGGCGGCCGTCCCGATACGTGGCAAATATATATAATATCAGCAGTCTATACAGGAGATCAATAAAATACTCTAAACAACATCGAAAATGACAACACAGACAAAAGTAGCTGACATAATATATACAAATAGCGGAAGCTTAAACGACTGAGTCTGTAATTCAAAGACATATTACAGACCCGATACATAATCAACTGTCCTGTGAGAGCCAATATAACGACATCCAAATACAAGTATGTGCCCAAGCACGGAATACAATACATACAATCAAGAAGGGGATGCTGATGGCCTCTCACTCGCAGAACGTGACGCTGCTCCGCTACTGCTGATGTGCCTCGGGGAGCTCCTCCTTCAGATCCGACTCAGATATAACTAGAGAAAAGAATATGCGAGGGGTGAGCCACACGCTCAGTGAATAGCACAACCCATGCATCACAATTCATATTAACCTTAAATGATTTATAGTCCCTAACACGGGAACAACTACACATTCTAGTGGGTCGTTTCATCGCCAACCCACCTCCCCCCTCACCCTCACCCTTTCCGGGGGGTGACATGGGCCTCTTGGGGCATACTAGACCGCTCTCCACCCCTGGTCCACCCGGTAGCCTCTCCCACCCTCGTAGCCTCCACCTGGTATACTCCCACTATCAGTACAGTCCGACGCATCGGAGGTACCTACGGACGGGAGCCCTCTGTCAGGTCAGCCAACGCCGGGGAGTTCCTACATCGGATCCAACCAAAAGGAGAAGACAGCCTACTCACACGGATACGATCCTCTTGGATCCGTCGACACCGATTGTAACTCTACTAATGTCATGAATTCTCAAGAATTCCTCCAGGGCGCATAACTAAGATGCGGGGAGACATATATTATAACAACAAGGTTATAATATTCTCTAAGGCATGCTTGTAACTATATGCTCACATTTTGATTTAATTAGATTAAACTAGATGGGAACATGCATAGTTCGGGGCTTTCCAATTAAAGGACATGGTGACTAGGCATGCATAGGCCTCTTACATGATATATGGGTGCATATCCCTAGCATACAAGTCTGAGGTGGCATGGATACATCATATTAATCATGCATGCATAGTTTACATTTGTTACTAGTTAATATGCAATTATGGTGCCCCAGGGGAGGGCAATGCACGCCTACGTGCATCGAACGCCTCCCTACTGGGTTGGATTGTCCCACTCATCGAAATTCGGGTCGTCGCGACCATCCGTCAAGATCTGCAAGACATGGGCATTCAATATGGTGAGTAAACTACACAAATACATAAGAAATTTACTAGAAATACCCAACACTCGGACAAGCATGCATACGGACCCGCACGCATGCGAGCACGAGCGTACGCACGCGAGTCCGAGTGCCCCCAACACCCTCCTGAACCCTCGGGCAGCCATACGCATGGCCCCGCGCACGCATGAATGCGCATGCCCACAAGCGCCCCTGCGCCCCAGGCGCACTGCCGCGCCCCTGCCCGCGCACCCAGCCAGCGCGTACCCGTGCGCACTGCGCGCCCATGCAGCACCCCACACGCCCGCGGATGACTCTGCACGCGCGCCCGAGCCCTTTCCACCCCCTCCTCAGCCCTCCCACACCCCCCCCCCCCAACACCCATGCATACATTCATAACCATTTACACACCCTAAACAAGCATCTAAACAAGCATAGGGAGGAGGAAGGCTTACCCGAAGAGAGGAAGAACAAAGGGAGGAACTCGGGTACCCTTTGCGCACCAAATCGCCACCACCAAGACCACCAACACCAAGACCACCCTCAGCCCTAACAAAGGCTGAAAACAGGGGAGAAAGGGAGACCATGAGAGGAGGTAAACAAAGGGGAAATCCAAAACAAAAACCATGGAGAGATAGATCCCACCCCTACCTTTCTTTATCCCTTCTATGGCTTCCTATTTCTTCTCCTCCTACTAGCTCTAATGGAGGAAAATAAGAAGAGGGAGATGGATTTAGGTTTATGTGTGAGAGGGATGAAGAAGAGAAGAGAAGAAGAAGGGGTGGACGCCCACTTAAAGGCCACACACACACACACACACACTCACAGACTCACACACTCACTTAGGGTTTTTGGTGGGGATTGACTTTGGGTCAACCCAACCACACAAATAAACAAAAGAGCTTGACAAAGTCAATGGTCAAACTTGACTTGGTCAAAGTCATCTTTGACTTGGTGAAGTCCCCCTTTGACATTCCCACTTGGTCAAAACCCGGATACGATTCGGAACTGTCAAATTCTGAAACGTTACCGGAATTCGATGAAATTTTCGTGAGTGGTTTGAAATGGCACCAGGACACATAATGTGCAGTTAGATTTTCAATCGGAGTTCTCAAGATCATGATGATAGCTAAAAGTCCAAAATTTTAGCGGTTCCGATCGAAAAAAGAAAAAGTTGAAAAACTGTCAGAAATGTTCCAAAGGTGACCAGAAGGCTAAAAGTGACACATATATAACATGATATATGGTTACATCACAGATGGGCGCCCTCTGTCAGGACAGCTTTCCAACGCCGGGGAGTCCCTACTCGGATCCAACAAAAGGGAGAAAACAGCCTACCCATACGGATACGATCCTCTTTGATCCGTCGACAACGCTTCCTAACATTTCAAATGTCATGAATTCTCAAGAATTCCTCCAGGGCGCATAACTAAGATGCGGGGAAACATATATTATAACAACAAGGTTATAATATTCTCTAAGGCATGCTTATAACAATATATTCTCATTTGATTTAAATAAATTAAACTAAATGGGAATCATGCGTAGGTCAAGGCTTTCCTAGCATGGGACATGGTGTCTAGGCATGTATGGGCCTCTATGCATGATATATGGATGTATATCCCTACCATACAAGGTCTAATATGGCATGGTTACATCATATTAAAACATGCATTACACAGTTTTTCATTTATCACAAGTTAATATACAATTATGGTGCCCCAAGGGAGGGCAATGCACGCCTACGTGCATCGAACGCCTCCCTACTGGGTTGGGTTGACCCACTCACCGAAACCCAGGTCGCTGCGTGACCGTTCGCCAAGATCTGCAAGACATGGGCATTCAATATGGTGAGTAAACTACACAATTACACATGAAATTTACTAGAAATACCCAATACTCGGACAAGCATGCATACGGACTCGCACGCATGCGAGCACGCACGTACGCACGCGAGTCCGAGTGCCCCGACACCCACCCGAACCCTCGGGCAGCCACACGCATGGCCCCCCGCACGCGCACGCATGAATGCGCACGCACGCATGCGCCCCAGCACCCCTGGCGCACTGCCGCGCCCCTGCCCGCGCGCCCAGACGTGCTGCCGCGCGCGCGAGCATGCTCGCGCGCGCCTGCTTGCACCGCGCGTCCAGCCCGCGCGTACCCGCGCACACTGCGCCCCCGCGCAGCACCCCGCACGCACGCCCGCGCGTCTGCGTGTACGCACGCGCGCACGCGCGCAGATGGTTCCGCGCGCGTGCCCGAACCCCTCCCACCCCCTCCTCAGCTCTCCCACACCCCTACCACCCATGCAAGGCATGGTTGACCAATTATAAACCCTAACAATCATCTAAACAAAGCTAAGGGAGGAGGAGGACCTACCCAAGGAGAGGAAGAACAAGGGGGGAAAAACTCGGGTGCCTTTTGCGCACCAAACCACCTCTTTTGCCACCACCAACGCCACCACCTCCTCAGCCACTCTCAAGCCCTAAAAATGGCTGAAAACAGGGGTGGGGGAAGCCATGAGAGGGAGATAGAGAAAAGGGAAAACAAAACAAACACCATGCAAAGGTAGATCACACTCTTACCTTTCTTTTTCCCTTCTAGGGTTTTCTTCTTCTTCTTCTTCTACTACTTCTAATGGAACAACAAGAAGAGGGAAATGAGTGATGGAGTGTGTGAGAGGGAGATAGAGATGGGGAAGAAGGAGGGGACGCCCACTAATAGGGCCACACACACACACACACACACTCACACACTCACACACTTAGAGAACTATTAGGGTTGGTGGGGATTGACTTTGAGTCAACCCAACCACACAAAAAAACAAAACTATTTGACCAAGTCAATGGTCAAATTTGACTTGGTCCAAGTCTTCTTTGACTTGGTCAAGTCCCCCCTTTGACATTCCCACTCGGTCAAAACCCGGATACGATTTGGAACTGCCAAATTCTAAAACGTTATCAGAATTCGATGAAATTTTCGTTAGTGGTTTGAAATGGCACCAGGACACATAATGTGCAATTAGATTTTCAATCGGAGTTCTCGAGCTCATGCAGATAGCTAAAAGTCCAAAATTTTAGCGGTTCCGATCAAAAAAAGAAAAAGTTGGAAAACTGCCAGAAATGTCCCAAAGGTGACCAAAAAGGCTAAAAGTGACACATATATAACAATATGAGACAGATCCCGTCAGTCAACCTACGAGAGGGATTAAAAATCCCAAAATTTTGCCAGTATAATGGTCGTGGAGACCCAGAAGTTCATTTAACTGCCTGTTTATCTAGATGCTCAACCTTTTCTAGATGGTCAACCTCTGTTAGTCTTCCTTTTCCAGAAATCATTGGAAGGAGAAGCACTACAATGGTTCTCCACACTCCCTATAGACCATCTGTCGGATTTCTCGGCTCTAAGCAAGAAATTTTTAGGCCGCTACGGTTACCAAAGGGTTAGGACCCCCTCTATCTCAGACCTAACCGTATAAAGAATGAGGCCTACGGAGGAATTTGAACAGTATGTGTCTAGGTAGCACACCCTAGTCCATAGAACTGGCCTACAACTAACGGAATGTCAAGAAATTGACATGATGTTACAAAGCCTGAGTCCAGAACTTCGTACGAGTCTTTCATACGGGGACTCCACCACGTACCAGCTTCTAATCGACCGCCACAACACGATTTCCCGTTGTGCAGCCCCAGTAGTCCAGACCCAGATCCCACGGTAGAGGGGATCGCACCACAAGTTTTGGCACTCTACTCGAATGGAGCGCGAGTCCCTAATCGAGGACCAGCTCCGTGAAACTTTGCACCCGGTTCATCCGGATATGTGCCGCCTCAGCAAGCTACTTATTCCAACACCTTTACTCCTCGACGGGTGCCTGATTCTCTGCTGTTACGAAAACACCCTATAATCCAAAGCCCAATCAGGCCCCTCCCCTCATACACGGGAGAAGTACTCGAGCCCATCCTAGTTCATCCCATGAAGGGAGGTCCCATCCGACCATTGAGCTATTTCTCCCAAGCACAACCTAGTAAGGCCTATAGCAATAGAGCCATAGTTCCTCCTGCCTGTCCCCTTGCAGCACCGAGGACACAAGACTTTGTTCCTCAGCAACCACCCCAAAGGAAATACACTGCCATTCCACCCCCATCGACCTATGAATCTCCAATACCTGAAGTTATAGAACCTATAGAATGTCCCAAGCAGGACTTTGACAATGGTGAAGAGTTTTTTGATGGAGAATTATCTGAACTCTTTTACCCTACTCCAATACAACCTGAATCCACCATCCAAAACCTACAATTGACTGAATCCCTATTGTCTCTACCTACTCAAGATCAAATCATATCAATACCCATCAAACCTATCTTGATCATCTCAGATAACTCACTTTCTGATTCATCAGATTCTGAGATTGACACAGATCTAGTACAACCAATTGTACATGATCTAAAATTTGGAACCACTCATATTTAAAAATGTACAATTTGAGGGAGTAGTCAAGCCATCCCAATTGCAAGATTCACTTGACTTGCCTTCCCATATGTCAAAGGAACCCCCTCTTTCGAACTTCCCCACCATATCCAAATCAATTATTCCAGATCTGGTCCATGAGCCCCTGACTACACCAACTGATGAGTCTTTACTCTCACCATCAATAGGACCTCAACATTATGGTGATCCGTGCTCCCTTGCACCAGTTCAGTCAGTAGTCACCCCTACGACTTGCTTTTCCACATCCACATCTTTATTTACTGACCCCCCTTTGAGGAAAGATTCTCTTCCTATTAAGGGTCTATGGTAGATCAAGTGCCACCCTCACTTTCGACAACATTCATGCTTTGACATTCTAATTGATGCTGTCAGAATAAATGCTGAGCAGCAATGGTTGAGAAGGCATCAAACACGCTTCAAGATAGAGGAGAATCAACACACAAGCAATGATACATCAAAGACTTCAAGTATCATTCCCTTGAAGATCCTTCAATTTGAGCCTCTATGAAGGACTCATGTTGCACCATCATTTCCTGGAGGCCACTCTCCAGTACTATACGTATAATATCTTTTACATACTTTCCTATTTTCGAACATTTGTTTATCAACTTTCGCTTTCAAACTCCTGTGAATATTTGTTTCCATGCTTTATTAAACAAAACAAATCCAAAAAAATTGTTTATCAGCTTTCATTCCGAACTCATGTACATATTTGTTTACATGCTTTCTCAAAACACCAAATTTTTTTTTTTTTGCTAAAACAGCTTTCATTCCAAACTCCTGTGAATATTTGTTTCCATGCTTTCTTAAACAAAATAATCCAAAAAAATTGTTTATTAGCTTTCATATTTGTTTACATGCTTTCTCAAAACACCAAATTTTTTTTTTGCTAAAACAGCTTTCATTCTGAACTCCTGTGAATATTTGTTTCCATGCTTTCTTAAACAAAAAAAATCAAAAAAATTGTTTATCTGCTTTCATTCCGAACTCATGTACATATTTGGTTACATGCTTCCTTAAGACAAAAAAAGGGGGAGAAAAGAACCACAAAACAAAGATCCAAAAAAACGAAAAACAAAAAGAGGTTAAGAGCTGCAGACCATGCCCAGGCCTACCAAAGGAGGGTGGCAAGGGCATTTGAAAAGAAAGTAATAGAGAGAAAATTTAAAATTGGGGAGCTGATACTTAAAGCAAATCATGCCATCAAGATAGCCCCACTCCAAAGGCAAGCTACAACCCACATGGGACGGACCCTATGTGATCACCCATGCCTACTCTAGGAATACCTACTGCCTGGTGGATGCCAAAGGAGTCGAAGTCTCAGGTTCGTGGAATGCCCTTTATCTGAAGGAATTCTATGCATAAAACTATCAATACTTGAGAAATATTATTCTTTCTTTCTGCGAATTCCAGCGTTTAGTACTTGATAATAGAATTATAAGACTCTAAAAGATGAGTTGCATTTTACTTGAACTCATACTCACCAACCATGCCACCTCCATCACACAAGTGTGAGTTAGGGATTGGTCTACCTGATAGAAGAAAAAAATGCCTACCCTATAGACCGGGACAATTTTTTAAACCCCAAAGCATATCCCCTTTATTTTCACTATTATTCAAATCAACCTAAAGACAAAATGAGGAATTACCCTAGACCTAGCATATGTCCCAAAACTGACTCTGGCACCATACAAAAACTTATAGAGGGGAAGGAAGAAAAGAATCGGGGTAAAAAACAGAAAAGCCCCCCCCCCCCCCCCCCCTCGAAACAAAAAAAATCAGGCAAAAGAGAGGCCAACAAAAGAAAATACACCCAAACAAACGGGAAAACTCTCTATTTACAAGCGTAAACGCCTTTACACACAATATACGCTGAACAAAAGGCTATACTTTATAGTACACATCCAAACAAACGGATTGTACTCTCCACCCAAAACACGGGTACATGCTCGGTGGGCTGTACCCCCCCCCCCCCCCCCCCCCCAAATAAAGAAGTGGTAAAGAGAAGAAAGCCAAAGGGACCTAGAAAGTAAGACATATGCCAGACCGAGAAAATTCTAAAAATTTGCCCCAAGGTAGATATTACTCTCGCCTCATTCACCCTCTCTTTTATTTTCTGCAATGGAGTTGGAGTTGAACTATGTCTACTTGGAAAGGTGAAATTTCAGCCAAAGGTAGAACTTTTCCTATGTTTACAACAACACACACTCACATGAGTTCATTTAAAGTCTTGCCTATCTAAAGGAAGCTTATTTGATTTGATTCCTGGTACATTCATGGATTTCCCAACATGTTTAGAATAATATGATCAAGCATTTGAGAACCATGAACTTTAGAAATTGACACCTAAAGCCAATACCTTTCAAATACAATCCTGGTCATGACATAGGTGACCACAAGGGCCCCTCCTCAAGGACTTGATGGTATCTTTTACTTTAGGAAATTGAGAACAATGCCCTCTCACATGAAAAATCAATTGAAGAATTAAAATGCTCCCTTATGTCACTCACACTTTTGCATAAGCTTGTATTTTTCTTTTCCAAACACTTAAGCACTAAATTTTAGTAAAAATATCAATTGCGCCCCCCCCCCCCTCCCCATATCAAAAGAAATTGCACCAATTACTTTCATTTCATGCCCTTATGCATACACTTGAGAAGAAAAAATTGCCCCACTCTCACATACCCTAACACTTAGTCACCTAGACTCCCTTTTTTTATACCAAGCACAGCCTCTCACACCTTTTTCCTCGCTTTACTTTTAATCACCTTAGATGGGTTGTAACCCTTGAAATTTGAGCAAGAGGGGACCGAAAGACAGTGCAGGGGCACAATCTTATTAGATTTAACACTTGGTTCATGGAAAGAATGTTTTTACAAGCTTTAGAGATTGACCAAATACTCACAAAAAAACATTCAACAGTAGATAGATAGCAAAATCAGAAAAACTCCCCCAGGCAGAGGGCGGCTACTCCCAACATGCTGTCCCAATCCATTTTTCCAAGGTATGTTCAGTTTATAGACGGCTAAAACAAATTAGCCACTTGAACCAGAGCGGCTATTCTACGCATGTCGCCCCTTACCTACTGCCCATCTGCTCCTGTCAGTCCCAAATTCAATCAACTCTTCGACCCTTCAAAACCTGTCAAAAATATTTTCTTCCAAAACTTGTTCATACACACTCCATATGCATACACAATCCCAAAAACTGTATAAATACGAATCAAACAGCAACCAAAACCAAAATCATATACTAACCCTTGCATTCATCCACCCACAACACCAAAACCATATGAAACCGTTCCACATATACAAACCAAATTAAAACCAATGAATACCCTTTCGAACCAAATTAAAAACCACCCATGTCTATCCATACACCAAAAGAAAGGTATAAATTGTTCATAAAGGGAAAAGCAAATATAAGTTAAACTAAAAGGGAGTCTTTCAACTAAAAGCAAATGATAAATAGGTAGAGTTCCATCCAAAGCTTCAAATCCAAAATTCTTGAGCTGTGCGTCATCAAAATAATCACCTGAGCCAAAAGAAAAGAAGAAAGCATGAGTTTCTTGCCATAGATACAATTCTTCTACCAAGACCAAGACAAAGTAGACCTTGGAGTGTCATCATCCGCAGGAGGCTAGGTCGAAGGAGGAGCATCCTGGCCTGGCTGAGAAGGTGGCAGTGGCTGAGGAGAAGACTGAACCTCTGGAGCATCTGGGACAGCAGGAGTCTCTCGGACCAAAGACGCCACCCTTGTATACCTCCCACGGCTCTGGGTCACCGAAGGACGCCAGAGGTGGACCTGCTGGATGTCTTTGTCTCTCCTCTCCAACCTCTGGCGAAGGCGTGCCTCCACCCCTCTCGATCAATCCTCGACCACCCTCAATCTCTCCTCGAGCTCCCTTGCTCTCACCTCTGTAGCCCAGAGCCTCTCCTCACTCGGCCAAAGCACATCCCGGTCCCTATCTCCAGCCGCCTAAAGGGAACGGATCAGATCTCCCACCGAGCCACCGAGAACGCTCGCCGATGCCTCCAACTCCGACACCCTCACCTGGAGGGAGTCTCGCTCACGGCGCAGGATGGCATACTCCTCTCTCGACACCATCTCAGACCTCAGCTGGCCCATATCCTCCTCAACCCGGGTGGCTGAATCGCATTCGAGCCTTGTGGCATGAGACGACGAGATGGTATGACGCCCTAAGGCCGGAGGAGAGGAACCTAGTGGATGGAGCTGGTTTTTGCTCCTTCTTTCTGATAGAGCCGTTCCATGTCCATCGTCCTTATCTGGAGGCATTGGCGGAGTGATGGGATCCAGAGAGTTGCGCCTTCATTCTCCCTACTGGTGCGGTGATGCCAATGCTCAAGGATGTGGAGCGAATCAGAGGCCTCCCGGTCTTGGGTGAGGTGGTGATAGCAGCCACCAGTCCTGACTATAGGGCGCTCTTCCGAGAGTTGATCAGGGATTGGGAGTACGTGGAGCGCGAGAGGTCACTGAACCGGATTCCCCTTGGACAGCTTTTGAGATAATATGGCCTTGGCTTCTTCACGCGGCGTCAGAAGGGTGAAGCTGTAGCTAGCTTTGAGAGGAGACGGCTGATGATTGAGGCGAGAGAGGCGGCCGTGTGCCCACAGAGGGCACGAAGGGAGTTGAGGGCGTTCTTCCTCTATTTCTTCGGCCGGGTCCTCTTCTCGACGGCCTCCAACAAGGTCTCCTCTCACTCTCTGCTGCTGATGAGGGACCTAGAGGCCATGGGACGCTTTGCCTGGGGAGCGGCCATGCTTGCTCATCTCTTCGTGGAGCTATCGAAGAAGGTGAAGAGGGTCGGGGGCAAGAATCTTGGCGGTTTCACAGCATTTCTGCAGGTATAATTAGTGAAGATAGAAATCATTTGATTTAAGTTCATTAACTTCACCTGACTTTGGTTTTGACTTTCTTTCTACAGATTTTCGGGTATGAGCACTTCGCCATTGCTAGTCCGACCCAGCTGGTCTTTGACCATGCCCTCCCTTGGGCTTATGAGATGGGCGCCTCTAGGGGCTTCTCGCTTGCGTCGCCTCGCTCAGTTTCTGGAGGCATTCCGTGTCTTGAAGGAAGAAGAGGTATATATCATTTGGATTTCTAGCTTGTACTTGATTTTCTTTTGTCCGAGCTCTCTTCTTTATTCCTTGGTGTCCTTTGTAGATGACCTGGAGGCCTTATGTGGAGGAGGCGATCCCGGAGGCATTGTCGAGAGACATCTGGCTGATCTTCTTCAATGAGGTGGTCTTTCACGCGATCAGTCAGGTAGTCCGCCAGCTAGGGTACCATCAGTGGGTGTCGGATCCTCTGCCGAGGCATCCTCTGATCTCGGTGGCTGGAATTCCTTGGGATACGAACCTCTCGAGGAACTATGCAGTGTATGTGCGGGGATGGGTCGAGAGAGGGACTTTGGTTGAGGGTCATCCCGAGGTGGTTGGCAGATAGGAGTATATGGCCTAGTTCCGCCAGGAATGTGTCGACATCCTTGGGACTATGGAGGCGGAGATCCTGGATGCTTACGTAAGAAAAATCCTTTCTCTTTTCTCTCCTCGCTTCTTCTCTTTGTGTTCTAAATGATGTCTTCTTTTGTAGGTTGAGCTAAATGAGTTGGAGAAGAAGCTCGAGACCGCCAACGAGCACCTCCAAGCACGGGCTTAGGCAGGTAGAGGGGTTGCGGGTGCAGAGGCAACGCTTGCAGGACCAGGTTCGGGTCCTTGAGGCTCAAGTGGATGCTTTGTCGAGAGCAAGAGCTGATGGCGCTTCTTCCTCCTTTGCTCCTCCTTCGTCCAGCGCCGCTGATCAAGAGCTCGAGTTGATGAACAAGCTGGGCATGATCCGGAGTGAGCTTCTGGCTACCCGGATGGAGTTCGATCAGGCGAGGGAGAGGGCCACGAGGGCCGAGGATGAGGTGAACCTGTTGCAGTCCAAGAGAGATCTGAGAGAGGGGGAGATGGATCAGGTGTGGTCCCACATCGTACTGAGGGAGGAGGAGTCTTCCATTCTGGGCCATGAGCGGGACTCCCTCTAGGCTAGAGTATTGGAGTTGGAGGCGTCGGCTGGCGTGCCTGGTGGATTGATGGGAGATCTGGTCCGTTATCTTCAAGCAGTGGGGGACAGGGACCAAGAGGCTCTCAGGATCTCGGAGGTGAGGGCACGGGAGTTGGAAGAGAGGTTGAGGGTGGCTGTGGACTGATCCAGGAGCATGGAGGGTCGTCTTCACCAGAGGCTAGAGAGAAGAGATCGGGACATGGAGCAAGTCCACCTCTGGGAGGCCACCATGAGGGGGAAGCTGGTTGGCGGAGGGTCCATGACGAAGGTGGACCTCGACCTTCTCCCTCTCGAGCCTGACCATTCGGTCTCTACATCCCTGGCCACCGGAGCTTCTTTGAGCAGAGCTTCTCGCCCATCAGCGACTCAGAGCCGTGGGAGATACGTGAGGGCTGCTTCTTAAGTGAGGGAGACTCCTGCTACTCCAAACTCTCCAGAGGTTCAGTCTTCTCCTCAGCTACCGCCTCCTTCTCAGCCGAGTCAGGACGTTCCTCCCACTTGGCCTTCCAGGGATGACGACACTCCGAGGTATAATTTTTGTTGTGTCTTGGTTTTGGTAGAAGAAATGTATATATGCAAGGGATTCATGCTTTTCTTCTTTTCTTTTGGCTTAGGTGATTGTTTTGATGATGCATAGCTCAAGACATCGGAGTTGGAGCTCTTGGTGGACCTATCTTTTCTTTTTCTTTATAAAGACTTTTTCTTTGTGCGATTTAGGGACAATTTATGTTTGTTTATTGTATGATATATGTATTTAAACATAAGTGTTTTAGTTTTGAAAGTATTTTGATTCTAATTTTGATGATTGTGTATGTGTGTATGTGTGTGGTGAATGGTTTGGTCTAAGGTTTGATTTATGGATGGACACATGATTTTGAAATATAGTTGTTTTTGAAGCATATTTATACAGGTTTTATGAATGTATATGTGTATGAAATGCGTGCATGAAGTTTTTGGGAAGAAATATTCCTAATAGGTCTCAAAGGTTTGAAGGGTTGATTTAAAACTGGACTGACAGTGCAGAGTGGGCAACAGGTTGGGGGCGGCTAGTTGTTCTTAGCTGCCCAGTGAGGGGCGGCTAGTTGTGTTTAGCTGCCCCAAGACCGGTAGATTTTACCTGTAGGGCGATGGCTAGTCTATTTCAACCATCTAATGGCGGCGACTAGTCGGGTTTAGCCGCCGCTGTCCTGGGACAATTCTTCTAATTCCACTGTCTTGCTGTCATTGCTGGGAGTCCTGTGGGTAATTGTTCAACCTTCAAAACCTGTAAAAACATTCTTTCCATGGACCAAGTGTCAAATCTGTCTGGATTGCGCCTCTGCACTGACTTTCGAGTCCTTCTTGTTCAAATTGTCAAGGGCTGCAACCCATCTAAGGTAATTGAAGTAAAGAAAAGCATGCGAGAAGCCGCGTCCGGTATACAAAGGAGGGAGCCTAAGTGACTCTAAGTTTGAGAATATGTGAGAATGAAAAAGTCTCAGGTATGTATGAGAGTGGGGCAGTTTTCCTTCTCAAATGTGTGCGGAAGGGTATGAAATGAAAGCAATAGGGGCATTTTTCCTTTTGGTATGGGAGTTTAATTGTGGTATTTGAGAAAATTGGATGCTCAAATGTTTGGAAAAGGACTTATGCATAAGTGTAAAAGACATAGGGGAGTATTTTAGTTCTTCAACGGATTTTTCATGTGGAGAGGGCAACGTTTTCAATTTCCTAAAGTAAAAAATGCCATCAAGTCCCTGAAGTGGGGTCCTTGTGGTCAACCCATGTCCAAACAAGGATTGTATTTGAAAGGTGTTGGCATCAGGTGTCAACTCCTCTAATTCATGGTTCTCAAATGCTTAATCACATTATTCTAAACATGCTGAGAAATCCATGAATGCACCAAGATTTAAGTCAGATAAACTTCCTTTAGATAGGCAAGTGCTTCAAGTGAACTCATGTGAGTGTGTGATGTTGTAAACATAGGAAAAGGGTTTATCTTTGGTTGAGATTTTGCCTTTTCGAGCAGACATAGTTCAATTCCAACTCCATAACAAGAAATAAAAGGGTGGGGGGTGAATGGGGTAAAAGTAATATCTTCCTTTGCGGCAATATTTTAGAATTGTCCCAGTCTGGTATATGTCTTTACTTCCTAGGTCCCTCTGGCTTTCTTCTTTTTACCACTTCTTTATTTGGGTGGAGAGTACAGCCTGCTGGGCAATTACCAGTATTTCGAGTGGAGAGTACAATCCGTTTGCTTGGATATGTACTAGTATAGCCTTTTGTCCAGCATATACTGTGTGTAACGGCGTTTGCGTCTGCTAAAGTAGAGAGTTTAACCCGTTGTCTGGGTGTTGTTTTGATCTTTGGCCTCTCATTGCCTTTCTTTTGTTTTGTTTTGTTTTGAGAGGGTCTTTTCTGTTTTTCACCCCTGCTCTTTTCTGCTTTCCCTCTAGAAGTGTTTATATAGTGTCAGAGCAAGTTTTGGGACATATGCGAGGTCCAGGTAATTCCTCATTTTACCTTTGGGTTGATATGAGTTGGGGCGAGAATAAGGGGAGATGCTTTGGGTTTATAAAATTGTCCAGTCTATAGGGTAGGCAATTTTTCCTTTTATCAGATAAACCAATTCCTAAGTCATACTAGTGTGATGAAGGTGACATGAGTGGTGAATATATGAGTTCAAATAAAATACAGGTTATCTTTGGGAGTCTTACAATTCTATCGTCAGGTTTAAACACGGGAAATCACAGGAAGGAAGAATAATATGTCTCAAGTATTGAGAGTTTCTATGCATGGAATTTCTTTAGATAAAGTGCATTCCAAGAACCTAAAACTTTGACTCCTTCGGCGTCCACCAAGCGGTAGGCATTCCTGGAATAGGCATGGGTGATCACATAAGGTCCCTCCCATGTGGGTTGCAGCTTGCCTTTGGGGTGGGGCTGCTTTGATGGCATGATTTGCTTGATTACAAGCACCCCAATTTTGAATTTTCTCTCTATTACTTTATTTTCGAAACTACCCAGCGTCGAAGATGTCCTATTTGGTGCCACCACTTGTAGCTGCAACTAATACGTCTCATGGTACACATCTGGCTGATGTACCGATCGTGGAAGGCTGACAGGTAGAGGCTAAGCGGGAGAGGGCTACCGGATGATATTGCGAGTGTGGATTAGTTCTCCCCTTTGATTGGATCCGTGTTGAAGCTGCCTGGCGTTGAAGCTGTCCTGACAGAGGGCTCCCACCTGTAGGTACTACCGATGCATTTGACAGATGTACTGATCATGGGAGTATACCAGGTAGAGGCTACCCGGGAGAGGGCTACCGGATGACGAAGGGTGTAGAGCATAAGGATTATCCCAAAAGTCCCTAGGGTCACCCCTCCGGGGGCTAGGGTGAGGATGAGTTGAAGTCACGTCGCCGCATGACCCATTTCATTGTTCGTCCGTTCCCATAGTTGTTGGGTTCAGTTATGTATCGATGCTCAAAGACATCATTGGACAGTTATCTCGATGTAGATAATCCAGTAGTATTGTGTGGACCAGTAATTCCACGTCTCTTCGACAAACGGTATGGACTCCCTTCGGGAGTGAGGGTGAGGGTGATGTTGGTCGCGCCGCCTCATGACCTTGTTATCCATTGGCTTTCTACCCATGTTTTTCCTTGAAAGGAAATTGCTTTAGTATTGAATTGTTGTAATGGTGTTTGGTTTCCAGTCACTCACTGAGCTTGTAGCTCACCCCTTGCATACTGTTTCTTTTGCAGCGGTAGTGTTGGGCGTGGAGCTGGAGCTTCCCTGTGGCGGGGTTCGAGTGCGTGGAGTGTCCCGTCCAGCGGTTGGTGAGTGCGAGGATGTCATCAGTCCTAGTGTCATTGATGTATTTGAAATCGTGCGTGTTGCACTGGTTGTACTTTATTTGGACTAGACTTGGCTCTCACAGGATAGTGATTGTGTATTCGAGTCTGTAATAATGTTTTTGGTTTCCAGACTTATTGATATTTTTATGCTTTCGCATTTTAGTTGAACTATCAGTTATCATTGTTTTTCCATCTTTGTGTGTTATTTATTGGAGTCATTGTTGACCTCTCGTAATTGATAGCTGATACTTTATATATTGCCACGTCTCGGGGACGGCCGCCCTGGGGTGTGACAATGGTATTGACAGTAACGTGCAGTGCTGGCCCTGGGGAGTGAGGGCATAGCAGCAGGGAGGGAGATGCTATTGGTGTCCATCATTACCCTAAAAATCCTCGTTAAGGTTTCTGGGAGGGGTGGGTAAGAGTCCCTCTTTGCCATCCGTCTTGGGCCATAGGATGTTGGAGAGGAAACTTCGTTGTAAGAGCTTTGGGTAGGCTGCCTAGGGATTAGGTTTTGCGCTCTCGGGGGAGCGGAATAAGCAGGGGGGGTCCTAGTTTTGCCTTGGATTTGAATTATGGGGCTCTGGATTGGATGACTTTGGACTATTGGGTTTTGTCGTATCGGCACGGGGGCGGGTACTGATCGAGGAATGAAGTTTTGATTGGCTTGCCGAGGCGGCACATATCCAGACGAACCGGGTGTATACTGTCTCGGAGCTAATCCTTGATCAAGAGCTCGCACTCCGTTCGGGTAGAGTGCCGAAACTTTTGTGATCCCCTCTACCGTGGGGGTGTGCGCCTTTCTCGGCGGTTGTCCAACCCTATGGCTGATAGGTGGGGACTGGGTTGGACTACTGGGGTTGCACAACGGGAAAACCTGTTGTGACGGTCAATGAGAAGTTGGTACGTGGTACAGTCTCCGTATGAAAGACTCATACGGAGCTCTGGACTCAAACTCTGCAACATCATGTCAATTTCTTGACATTCTATTAATTACAGGCCAGTTCAGTGGACGAGAGTGCGCCACCTAGACACGTACTACTCAAATTCCTCCCTAGGCCTCATTCTTTCTACGGTTAGGTCAGAAATAGAGGGGGTCCTAATCCTCTGATAACCGTAGCGGCCAAGAAACTTCTCGCTTACAGCCGAGAATTTTGACAAATGATCAGGGAGGGTGGAGAACCATTGTAGTGCTTCTCCTTCCAATGATTTTTGGAAGAGGAACACTAGTAGAGGTTGGTCATCTAGAAACGGCCAGGCGTCTAGATAAAAGGTGGTCAAATGAACGTCTAGGTCTCCACGACCGTTGTACCGGTGAAATTTCAGGATTTTAAATCCCTCCAGTAGGTGGACTGACAGGATCCGTCTCAAGTTGTGCAGAGACATGTGATTGGGGGTGGAGGGGCCAGTCTTGGAGAGAATTCTCCGGATGGTTTCATCCAACGTTTCTCCCCTTGGAGGGCTGTTTAGTAGTCCCAGGTTGGAGGTAGCCTGGTAAGGGCTTAGGGCAGAAACGATTGGGAATATTGGATTCGCGGGGGAAGGTGGGGCAAAGGAAAAGAGGCTTGGACTTGGATTTACCAAGAAGCCGGGTGTTGGTAGCGTATCGGGGCTGGGGCAAGCCTTGGGGGTTTTAACAGGAGTTTCCTGCTTCAAGGTCTTGGCCTGGTGATAGTCGATGAGGTCATTGAACATGTCCTCGACCGATTGGTATCCTAGGGTAGCCATCCTCTCCTCTAGGTGGCTGAGGAATTGGGCAGTTTGGTCTCCCTGGTTGTCTTTCTCCTCTACTATTTTCTCCTGAGTGTAGGCTTCCATGGTGTGAATATGGAAAAGCCTAGGTGTGAATGAATACATAATTAAAGCAGTAAATAAAGCGGTAAAGGGGTGCGCAGCTGTGTGCGACTTAATGAAGTAAAGGGGTGCGCAGCTGTGTGTTGCTTAAAGAAGTAAAGGGGTGCGTAGCTGTGTGCGGCTTAAAGCAGTAAAGGATGTTCTAATGCAAAGTAGAGGAGGGTCAGACTTGAGGGGCGGGAAATCTCAGTTTTCTTATAGGGGTGATGGCATTCTAGTCAGGTTTATTGGAAGGAAGCAGAAAAGGATTACCTTTTGTTGTCTTTCATGAGGGAGGTCCCACAGTGATCGCCAGGCTGTCGGTATCGGATTTCGGGGAAAAATGAAGGAAAGGGGGCTCCGGGAAGCCTTCCTCCTTCTCTTCTTCCTCTCTCGTCCTCCGGTGGTTGGGCGTGTGTGGGGTTTCTTCGGAGGCTCGGATCCAGAGAGCTGTGCCTTGGCAGGCTCGGTCGGATCGTCTCTCGGAAGGGGTGATGGGTTGGTTGTTTGTTCCTGGCTGAGGCGGCCGACGGGTCCTCAGGAGGATTCATGGGTTGTTGTGATCGCCACCTGCTTTTCTCAAAAAGCGAGAAAAGGGGGCGGGGGGTTTGATCGCCTTCGTGGGGGAGTTTGTGGGGTCTCCGCTCTGAGACACGGATATGCCGTACACGAAGGTGAAGACAGGGATCCTTTTTTGCTTCGGGAACCTGACTAAAGGAGAATTGGGACTGAGGTGGGCTAGGGAAGGGCCGGCTAGTTGTATTTAGCCGCCTGGTGGGGGGCGGCTAGTTGTGGGTAGCCGCTTTGTGTCTAGTTCAATTAGGCAGAACCTGGGTAGGGTTTGGATTTGGCTTTCTCTCTCACTTTCTCTCTCAAGGGTTTTTAAAGTGGTGGTGTGGGGGGTATGGGCTTGATGGTTGGGAATGTGGGTTGTTGTGGGTTATTGATTATGAATAAATGCTTAGAGACCCCCCCCCCTATTTATAGTAAAAGAGGGGTATGGGAATGTTCACTAGACAATAGATCAAAATGGATAATAAGGTGCTTGATTTGACCTCCCATTAGATCTTTATTCTCTGACAATGTCCAGGTGAGGGGCGGCTACTCTCAGGTAGCCGCCCCCATCATAACCTGCCAAACGTCCCATTTCTGATAAGCGGTGGCTTGGGTCGGTTACTAAGGATGAACCGGCTAAGAGAGGGCGACTAGAAGGGACAATCCGCCACAATCATACTTGCTTTATGTCCCATCCAGGAAGGCGGTTTGTGGTCGGTTTATGGGGTGGCTATTTGGGACTAGCCGCCTGATATAGGGCGGCGAACTTCCCACCGGCAAGTCCTTGGTCTTTGTCGCTTGCTCCGGTCACCTGCAACTCATACCAGTGTGGTGTCGGCTAACAACAATCTTACACTCAAGTTAGTCTCACAGTTTCAGTGAAATCCTACTTGAGTCTTAGAGAGTTCTTGTAGGAGAAGTGTGTGTGTGTCTGTGTGTACCTCTCAGGGAAGATGATATCCCCCCTTTTATTCTCAAAGAAGGCGCGCCGATTTCACTCTTGGGGAGTGAGGTTATCGTGAATCTAGATGGAATCTTCCAAGTGGCCTCATGATCGGTTGCCATGTATGATCTCAGAGCATAACCGATCCTCGATAGTCGCCTGCCACCATCGTGTCAGGAGATATTCCCTGCCCTTTCTGTTATCTTCTTGAGGTGGATGTGCAAGCGCTTTTCCCTTGCTAGGCTAGACCCCGTGGTTTGGCTTAACCTAGGCGGATAAGGCTATAGCGACTGGTCGTCCTTAGTCGGGTCGGGTGGAAGTTAGGTCTTCCCTGGCCAAGTCGGGTGACTGCCTCATCTCCTGGTCATTCCAATCTGGTCAGATCCCCGACAGTCCCCCATGGGCCCGTCCTGACGGACGACGCTAGGCTCATTCTTAGGACGAGGTGGGCCGGATAGCAGCAGCCCCTCCATGGGCTTTCTAATCAGATAGCTCTGTTAGCCAACGTGGTCTTGCGAATAGGCCTATCTCGTATCTTATTCTCATCTGATTCTAATTCCCCCCCCCCCCCCCCCCATATCTTTATTCCTAATTCAGTTACGTGCATATTTGGTCTTCCACATATACCATTAAAAATATGGTATTTATTTTTATATCACCATAAATATTTTATTTATTTTTATACCACTACAGTTTTTCTTAATTGTAAAATGTGCTCATATTTTATCATTTTAAACCAAAATGAACATTGACTATAGTTAGTTTCTTAATCAAGAAGTAAAAATGATAAAAATAACCTTAACATATAATATTTTTGTAATAATGTAAATAATTAAACATAATAACCCAATTAATTTTATGTTCTTTTTAAATCAACCGTGAACCATTCAACTTTACCCTTTCTTTCCTTTTCCTCCGATCAAGATCTATTTTTTAAAAAAAAATTGGTATTTTGATATATATGAATAATTGTTCTCAAAATAATTTTATTTTATTTTTACTGATACAAATATTAATAATTATTATATCTTTGCTAATAAATAATTTACATGATTAATTTTTATGTTTTTTGATTTTAGAGGAAATTTATCATTTTAATGCTAAAATTAATATTTTTATTTTTATAAATATTGCATTTGATAAGGTTAACTATAAAAATAAATAAGGATAATTTGGTATTTTCTTCAAGGCTTTAATGGTTTTAATGAAAATTTGGATAGAAATCAACTAAAATGGTAAATGTGAATAAATTCTATATTTTTCAATGGTATAAAAATAAAGAGGTTATTTATAGTGGTATAAAATTAAATAGTATGTTTTTAGATGATATACATGCTCCTTCCCTATTTTTTAGAAACAATTATTGTTTCAGAGGTAATGTTCAATGGTTGGGGGTTTTGAGTCTGTTACCTGTGCTATGGAGAGCATATGCATCACATAAAAAGAAAAAAAAAGTCCATCAATCGGAATTACATATAGATTACACTTTGGCAAATTCAGAATTTTAAATTAAGTTTAAGAAATGCATCAATTATAGTTTATACTTTTCTTAAACAAGTATAAATTACAAGAGCATCACCCAACACCTCTTGAACACTAGTGTATCCTGGATGGATGATTTAGTCTATCTCATTCCATGATATCCATGTATATAACCTGGTACCGGAAAACCTTATAAAATTGGGGAAAGTTTTGTTTCCCAATAAATTTATCTCCTGGGCCATGCTGGAGGCAAGACATTTTTGAGCTTCCTTTTGAAAAATATTATTAGTGCTGGCCCCACCAATGGCCATGTGGTTATGACAGCAATGTACATGAGAAACCACATAGATGTCTTGTTCTGCTTGAAGAGCTGTTTCATGCGCTTATTTACAGGAGCTGTTATATCCTTCACATCATTAACAATCTGATTTCTCTGCTCAAACTTTAAATATGGGATTGCCTCATTTGTACAGCTTGGGTTTTCTTCCATTTTCTGTTCTTCTGATTCCACAACTACAGTTGTGATCTCAGTTTTCTCATCATGAGTTAATAGGTCTTCTGATGTATCTTCTGTTTTGTCAATTTGTGTTCCTTCATCGCACATCGCATTAACCATTCCGTCATCCATCATATTCAGATATGGACCCTTGTCAATGGTAGATTCCGTCAAAAAATGCTGACAAACACGTGGGTCCTACAATACAAAGAAAATTCACCATCAGTATCTTGGGTATGGATAATACTATGGACACAGAAAGCAGAGAACAGCTAAGAAAGAAATTGCACCTTTTTTTGGCCATGCATGAATGGACTAGAATGCAGGACACCAAGAAATTCATCAACAGCTCTCACCCACCTGCAAATAGTTATGTTCACTGCTTACAATGTGCAGCTTATTAAAGACACCACAAAAACCAAACTAAGAGGTGTACAGAGGCAGAAATAGATGGATAAAGCAACCTACTGAAGCAGCTAGGAATCCAAAATCTTGACTATTTAACAAAAGCTTATGGAAATGTTATGAATGTTTTTATGCAACATTAAGATTCAACATTGCAAACTACCATTGGATGTATGAAGAGCAACAAGTCACAATTAGAGGTAGCAATTGTGAAATACAACAGCTTGGTAAAATGGGCTATATTCTGAAGAGTCAAGAAAAATGATTAATTTCTTGAATATTCAGAAAAAAAACAATAAACCTACAAAGTATAGAGATTCATTCAAACCTGTTGAAGCATTAAAGTTGCTGAAAAGTTTTATAAGCGGCTTCTAAATCCTCTGGACATCTGCTTTCATGCTGCCAAGGAACACTATGAAATGTATTGAAAAGCTATGGGAAATTTTATGGAGTGGTCGAAAGATGAAGAAAGAAATTACATCATGTGAACTGGAGGCAAGTTTACTTATAAGAGTGGGGGTGGACTGGGTTTAGAAAACTGACTGGGCAAAAGTGGCTATGGTAGCTAGACTATGGAACATTGCGGCAAAGGAATGCCTGTGGGTGAGATGGATGCATTCAAAATGATAACACATGGACCATTTGCCCCTCTTCAAAATATGCTGGCATATGGCATAAAATTATATCGGCAAGATAATGGGTGCAGCTATATATTATATTCTATGGATGCCATATTAACTTGTTCTATGATCCTTGGTTGAAAGGCACTCGCTCGGTGAATGGTGTAAACTATCTGTTTGGACCTCCAAAAAAGGCTACAGTTGCTAATTTAATACAGAATGGTCGCTGGAAAATGCCCCAAAGACAGCCCAATCAATGGAGAACTGTATGGGAATCCAATGGAAATAAGGGGACAGTGTATGGATTTAGCAGCATTGATGGTCAACTTACTATCAGAGAAGCTCAAAATTTCTGAAAAGCAGTAGTGATATGACAAATGAATAAAATGGTTATGGCAAAGATACCAAACACTAAAGCACTCTTGCTGTATGTGGTTTGCTTGTCTCCAGAAAGCACCGACTATGGTGTCACTTTACGGAAAGTATTTGGTTCCAATCTGTATGTTATATGCAAATCTCATGCTAGATTGATAGATTTCATTAAATGGCTTTCAAGAAAATTTTATGTTGGTGCTCCAAAGGTGTTAAAGGCTATTCTGGAAGGAATGAAACTCTCGAATATTCATAACAAGCAGACGAACAGATCCAATTTGGTCAGTAACCACTTTTCTTCTGTCAAGGAAGCTTTCTCATGACATGTTCTGCAAGATGTATTGTTCCAAAACTTCAGGTTATAGCTGGAAATTGGGGTATACTAATCTAAAACCTGTCAAGTAAATAAAGGTTAACCCCCGCACACCACCAACCCCAACCACGAAAAAAAAAACCGAGGGTTGGCTCAAATCGAACTCTGATAGAGCACTTTCTGACTTTATAGCATGTTATGGGGTTGTGATAAGGAATAACAGAGGGGAATTCATTGCAGCACATAAGTAAACTATTTCAATCAATATACTAGAATTTATATGCAGGAGTTCAGATATGTAAAAATCTGGGTGCCTCTAACATTTGGATAGAGGCTGACTCAAAAACAACTTTAGCATGTTGGCGTAGCAGATTCTGTGTTCCTTGGAAGGCTTTTCAGAAATATTGATAAGAATCATTCTTCAATGAATCAATAGAAAATCCACTCATGTAAACGGGGAGGGAAACAAACTTGTTTTTTGCAGGATGGCAGAAACAAAAACATATTTAGATGATCACAGCAGATGAAATCTGACCACAGTTGGAGGAGGCTCTGTCAAATGATGCACAGGGTATCATCTACAGCAGAACAAAGTAGTTTCAGATAACTTAATTGTATCACTGCTTTCTGTAGACTGTGTATGCAAACCTGACCCTGAATTCGTATATTGTGGAATTCTCTTTACAAAAATGGGGATTCTGTTCAATTTGACTAGATTTCCCTCCCATTTACTAAAAAGAAACAACCCTGGAGAGAGAACTTTGCAAATTCTACAATTTTGGACATGCTCTAATAAACATAACCAAAACAATTCATATATAAATAGAAAAAAACTCTTCAAGAATAAGCAACTTGTTTGAACAGGTAAGATCAAAAGAACTAGTCAAAGGCAGATTATTGAAATTTTCTTTGAAAAGTACATCCACCCAATAATGATGGAGTGGAACCTGTCATCTGCATCTCCCACCTTCCCTCTCTCTCTCTCTCAAAGAAAGACAAACAAATGCACATAAAAATCCAAATTTCTATTGACCACAGAGGAAATATTACACAGAAAAGAAGATTCATGACAAGCTCACTCTATATATGATATTATACATTGCCCGAAAATGCTGTTTTCTGCTGAGGGTATCCCATACTAGAACGGTGATCAAGTGACCAAACATGAAAAAATGCAGAAACAAACGCAATACTGAGATGGAAAAAGGGTGATGTACCATAATCTGTCCCCCAATATCCCTTCAAAAAAACCTAGATGTCCTCCATGTCTTGTAGTGGCCAAGATAATGTTTCTATTCGCCCTGAGATAAATGATGACAGTGAATCAGATACTTCCTTGATGAATGGATGACAACAAAATTGGTGGAAAATCACCTTCAGTAATATGAAAAGAACCCGATACCTGCATTCATCCCATGGAATGGCTTCCTTCGTGCAAACAGGATCATCCAAAGCACTGATACAGAGCAGTGGAACAGCTACGTTCCCTACATAACTTGCACTACTACAGTGGCGATAGTATGTGTCTACAGTCTATTGCAATGCATTGCCTATATTACTAACTCATAAATAAGGAAACTAAAAAATAGCAAAATGCAAATTTCAATACCTCAAACTTTTCAACAAGGCAAGTTGCATAGTTGTCAAAATCTCGAACAGAACGAGACTGTCAAAGCACCAGGATTACCGGTTAATGAAAAATAGCAGCAAAGCACACAGAAACAATCCACACATTAAATGGCATTCACATGAATTGCATTTTGTATTTAAAGTAATCATGAATGCAAGACATCCTTGATGTTAAGCATGTTTGCATACCGTAGTATTTTCCAATTCTTAGTAGTTATTCTACTTCATTGCACTATTTATAGGGATTCATGCTCTCTAATAATAATGAAGCTTTTATCTATCTAACAGGGTATCAGAGCAACCCCTAATATCATAGGTTTTCCCATGTCATCAAAGATAGAGAGCACAACATAGCATTCGGGCCTTGCTCCATCCCTCAAAAACCTGTTGAAATTTGGAAGCACACATGGTCCTCATGATTGGGAAGGAGAGAATGGGAGTGGAGAGCGACAGAGGAGATGCCACAGCCTACGGGAGAACTTCAAGATGGATTGATAGGAACAGAGATAAATAATAAGCTTCTTCAGGGGAAACCTAACCTTCTAAACTCTTCGAGGGAGCCAAACGTCCTGCTTTATGGTTCAATTCTATGACTTATTTAGAAAATATAGCCTTTAAATAGACTTTGGTTTACAACTAATTACCTAAAGTCTAGAAGCTAAATAACAAACGAGTAACAAATTCTATTCTAACAAAATAGCTAACCTAACAAAATAGATTGATCTAGAGAAACGTCGTCCTTATTGTTAGATATTTAAAAGAACATATTTTCATATGTTTTTAAGAGTTGTTTTAGAACATTTCCCTATGTAATTATTCATATATACATGCATATTAGGGAAGTTTCTATTCTTTATATTCAAAGCATATTTTGCACAAATTGACAATATTTATACAATTAATATGCATTATCATATTTTTCATATGGAGCCATATTTTAGAATTCAGAAATCTAAATTTGACAGTATTTAAATTTGACAGGTTATAAATTGGAGAAGGAATTAGCATTCAAAGCTTCATCAAAACTTCTAAAAATGATCCACCAAATCAATAAAATCTTCAATCAAATCAGCTTTGACATCTCCAACAAGATCTCTAACAGATTTTGCAATTATATCTCTAACATATTTTGCAAATCAGCATTAACAACTCAAAGCAAATCAGCATTTACAACTAATTCAACCCTCAAAACCCCTATAAAAAAGGTACTGCAGAGAGAGAGGAGGCATCTCTTCATTCAGCCAAGAAGGAATTTATTTTCAGTTTTTTTTCTTTCTTTTCTGTTTTCAGTTTTTTTTTGTTTTTAGTTTTTGTTTTTATTTCTTTAGTATTAGAGACAGATTTTCTTGTGTTTTTAATAAAGTGCATTCTTATTTTATGGAATATTTTTATTTTTATTCTCGAATTTCATCAACCATGTTAGACTAGAAAATCCTTCCATCAAGGAGAGGATTCCACCCTATGAGATTGAGTGATTGATTCTTTTCTTTGTGCATTGATGTTTTCTGATTTGTTCTTCATGTTTATATTGTTTCTTCAACTCAGATTTCTTTTGATTATGGGTATTTTTAGATCTTCCGTTGTTCTACTTAGATGGGATACGGTTGATGCTTTCTAAACCCTATTTTTAAATCGAGTAGAAGTGAACTGCTTTTGAAATATTCTGTTTTCATTTAATGCAAAAGAAAGAATTGTCACGATACTCGTGGGGTGGATTTCCAATCCTTATTGGTCTTTTTTATACATTGGTTTCAACTTTAGCTTTTAAATTAGTTTTCTTAAATCAATCATTGATAATTTGTTTTTAAACTTTTTTGCCAAAAATCGATAATCTTTTACTTTTATTCGTTTGCTTCAATAGCCTCCCTGTGGATTCGACCCCTTGCTACCACTTTCTACCTAGGTAAGAGTTTTATAATTTTGTTGGCAAAGACGTGATTTTAACGACAATCAAAGCCACCAACACTTATCCAGGTTGATCAGGATTTTTATCATTACCCCCACCTTCAAGACAAACCTTGTCTTCAAGGTTTTCTAGGCCATTAATGTCATTGATACACATTGAAGGATGAAGGCTTGTTGGATATAATAGGGTGCCCTGGTGCATACTTTTCATCACGATTATAAGACAAGTCCTTCTGTTTTTGTTTTGGCATTTTAGTCCATGTCAACTTTTTGACAAGCAAGCAATAGTAGTTGTAAGTGACCGAATTAATCAATGTCAAATAAGCACAAGGGATGGACTAGGAGCAGCCCCTGTTGGTAAAAATATTGGCCAGAGGAAGGAGAGCCCATGGCCCAAAAATTCACCAACGGCACGGATAAATCCGCTTTCCTTTGAAGGTCGAGCAGATGATTAAGCCCGACCTAAAAAGGAAACCATACGCTGTTAGTCTCAGGACGGGAGTCAAACATTGCCTGACCTTAAAATTAAGCCGACCAGAGGACAGTGCCCGAGTAAAAGGCAGGTCGGCAATAGGGCCCTCCTCTGCAGAAGAACGGTTAGTGAAGGGAATATTCCCTGACACTGGAAAAGGACAGGTTGTAGAGGAACGGTTATAGTATGATGATGATCCTAGGAGCCACATGTCCAAGGATCCTGAGGCCACGTGGAGATTTCATATCGTGATATGATCACCCTGCAAGGCCAGGCTCGGCACGCCCTTATGGAGTATAAAAGGGGAGACTTCCTCTCCTCGAGGTATGCAAACACTGACTCTCCCTCCTACTAAGACTGAATGACTCAAAGTTCCTCTTCTTCCCTAGAGGGAGAGATCACTAACTTGAGCGTCGAAGGGGCGTTAGCCAGCACCACACTGGTGCGAGTTTCAGGTACCCAAAGCCGAAGGGGAAGGAAGGAGGAGCCAGACGATCAAGAAGGCTGCAGGCGGTGGCGAACTGACGCGAAGGGAAGAACCAGCCCACGCCATCTCGGGTCTACATTTAAAGCCCGGATCAGCGAAGTTCCGGCCCAAGAGGGGAGAACCGGATTTCATCCCCCACAAATTGGTGCCGTCTGTGGGACGCGAGCGAAAAGCCGTCCTAAACTTCAACCTAAGAAGATGGTGTTGACAAGGACTCAATCGACAGTTCATGAGCAAGGTGGAGAAGGAGAGCACGTGACGCCCAATGACCCACCCCCGCCGAAGGGCAAGGAGACAATCGACGGATCCACTTCATTAACTCAAAGTGATGAATCAGACCCCGGAGGCGGGCCGCGACTTCGTTAAGGAGCTCGAAGTGATGAATCAACGATACAACCATCTGGAGAGCCTGATGGAAGAATTCTTGAAGCGGAAGGAGGCGGGCCGCGACTTCGTTAAGGAGCTCGAAGTGATGAATCAACGATACCACCATCTGGAGAGCCTGATGGAAGAATTCTTGAAGCGGAAGGAGGTCACGCCACCACCACCTCCCCCAGAAGCACGAAACCAGCAAAACCCAATGAGGGCGGGAGTCGAATCACGAGATCGCGACCGTCAAAGCCGACAAGCCAACAGGAGGAGCCATGAATAGGTGTACTCCTCCGGCGGAGGTCACAAGCAACAGGATGACGAACCAGAACCCCCAGACTTTCCCGCCGCAGAGAATCGGGCAAGGCACGAAAAAAAGGACCGCCGTGACTACTCCCCGCGTCGAGAACAGACAAGCATGCCACTTCTCATCATCAGGCACGACGAGGATGGCTCCGAAGTCCCAGTAAATACTCGGCATCGGACAACGATTACGAGGAGGACCGTCCTGAACAGAAAAGCGAACCTACAGAAGTGAAGTGACGAACGCCCGAGATCGAGAGTTCGTTTCGAGAGCGCTGAGGGGATTTGAGTCCCCTTTCGTGCAGCATGTCTTGCACATCACCCCACCCAAGAAGTTTTTCCAACCCAAGTTTCGATTATACAATGGGACCACTGACCCATTCGATCATGTGTTGGGTTTCCGGCACGCAATGGCCCTGTACGAACAATATGACGAGCTCATGTGCAGGATGTTTCCTCCAAGCCTGGAAGGAGCAGCACTCAGCTGGTTCCATCAGCTTCCCGGATGATCAATCCGGTGTTTTGAAGAACTCGGCACACTGTTCGCCGAGCACTTCATATGCAACAGAAAACAGAGGAAGGATCTCGGCAACCTCATGAAGGTTCACATGCAACCTCGAGAATCAATTCGGTGTTATGTGGACTGCTTCCACCTCCTCATGTTCGAAGTCGACCGATGCGATCCAAACGCGGCCATCATGGCATTCAGGAACGGTTTACCCCCAAAGCACGAACTGCGAAACTCTCTGGTGAAGAAGGTCCCAGAATCGCTAAGCGAGTTGATGTGCTGTGCAGAGAAATACGCGAAGGTCGAAGACGAGGCCGTCCCTTCCCGACCACAGGCAGTCGCGGTAGTCTCCAAGAACCCCCCGACAAAGGAAGACAAGGGACGGCAAGGGCAACCCGACGACCAACGAAGTCAGAGAGCACCCATACACCAAGTTCACCTTGCCTCTTGTTCAAATCCTGGAAAGGATAAAAAAAAGCCTCATTCTTCCAATGGGCACCCCCGATGAAGAGCGATCTTGCCACTCGGGATAAGGGTCTCAATTGTGACTATCACAGAGACTATGGGCATCAGACGAAAAGCTGTCAAACACTCAAAGGATTCATGGAGACGTTGGTCTGAAAAGGGAAGCTCAGAGAATTTATAGACACTCAGGAGGAAAGGGAGCCCGAAAAGCACGTGGTCGCCATTGCCCCTTCAAAGGGGGCCTGAGTTATAGACATGATCTACGGAGGACTGCCTGTCTTGAGAAACCCTAAGTCGGTCCAACGGACTGTGAAAAGGAGTGCGGATCATATGGAGATCTTACAGATCAACCAGGAAGCCCGACTCATCCCCAAAAGGCCAAAGGTGGAGTACCCCGGCTCATATCCTTCACCGACGACGATTTATCTAACGTGTTAACACCTCACAGTGACGCTCTGGTCATCACCCTGCGAATTGCAAACTACGATGTGAAACGAATACTGGTCGACATGGGAAGCTCGGCTAACATCCTATTCATGCAGCCTTATCTCAAGATGGGCCTGAAGCCCTCTAACCTTGAGCCAATGCGGGACCCGCTGATCGCGTTCAATGGGAGCCAGGCAGTTTCGGCAGGACGGATAATTTTGCCTATGCGGGCAGGTAAAGAAACTGTCCTGACCGAATTCACTGTTATGGACCTCTCATCCCCCTACAATGCCATCATGGGCCGCACCTAGCTGGGGGCAATTAAAGCCATACTGTCAACATACCATCATAAGTTGCGCTTCTCGACTCCGTGTGGAATCATGGAGATATGAGGCGATCAGTCCGTAGCGAGGAGGTGCTATGCCATCGCTACCTCTGGTAAGGCTAAGGCCGAAGAGCTTCCCGGGAGTGTAGACGACATACATCCCAAAAGATAGCAATTACTGAAGGACCGGGTGAAAGCCATTGAGGCCAAACTCGGTCCAGCCCAGCGGGTAGTGGAAGACCTGGAGAAGATCCTCCTTGATCAGCTCGAACAAGAAAAGTACTTTCTTATCGACACCGCGCTGGACCAGATCGAAAGAGCAAATTTGATCAAGTTGCTCCATGAATACGTGGATGTGTTTGCGTGGAAGCCGTCAGAAATGCCCGGCATCGATCCAAGTATAATTTGCCACCGACTGTGTATCTCGCCTACGGTGTGACCCATCAAGCAACATCAAAGGCAAGTAGCTCCAACTCACGCCGAAGCCATCAAAGAAGTGGTAGAGAAGCTCCTCGTTGTTGGGTTCATTTGGGAAGTCCAGTATCCTGACTGGCTAGCCAACACGGTGGTAGTACCCAAGAAGAATGACAAGTGGTGAGTGTGCGTCGACTTCACCGATTTGAACAGCTCTTGTTTGAAGGACAACTTCCCCCTGCCAAAAGTAGACCAGTTAGTAGATGCCTCCTTGGGAAACGAGTTGATGAGCTTCATGGACGCATATTCGAGATATCATCAAATTCCGATGTATGAACATGATGTCGAAAAAACGGCATTTATTACCCCAATGGGCACCTACTGTTACAATGTCATGCCCTTCAGGCTAAAAAACGCGGGGGCAACATATCAGAGGCTCATCACCAAGATGTTTGAGCGACAGATTGGCAAGACTGTGGAAGTTTATATAGATGACATGTTGGTAAGAAGCGACAAACGGGGCGACCATCTCGAGCATCCCAGGGCAGCTTTTGAAATTCTCCGGAACTACCGCATGAAACTTAACACGGCTAAGTGCTCCTTCGGGGTAGAATCAGGAAAGTTCCTCGGGTTCTTGACCACGCATCGGGGTATAGAAGCCAACGCCGATCAGGTCAAAGTTGTGCTCGAGATGAACCCACCAAGAAACAGAAAGGAAGTTCAGAGGCTGACTGGGTATCTCACATCGCCTCCGCTGCTGATGAAGCCAAACCATGGAGAGCCGCTGTACCTTTACATGGCGGCCTCTGATCATGCAGTCAGCTCGGCCATCATAAAAGAACACGAAGGAGTACAGCGGCCAGTCTACTATGTCAGCAAATCCTTAGGCGGACCAGAGTCTAGATACATGTACCTATAAAAGGTTGTCTATGCCCTTCTCATATCATCCCGAAAACTCAAACATTACTTCGTCGCTCACTCAGTCAATGTGTTGACCGATTACCCACTCAAGCTTATTCTTAAGAAAGCCAACATCACCGGATGAATGTTGAAATGGGCGATCGAGCTGTCTCCTTTTGACCTCCAGTACATTCCGAGGAGTGCAGTGAAAGAAAGGACAAGTAATCGCTGACATTGTAGCTGACTTGACCCCACAGCCCGACAAAGTGTTCATGATCAACAACCAAAAGGCCGAGGCTGGGCCCACATGGACCCTGAACGTCGATGGAGCATCTAACTGAAAAAGCAGACGAGCAGGACTGGTTTTAAGGAACTGTGACAGACTTTTGTTTGAACATGCCATTAAATTAGGTTTTCGAGCATCTAACAATGAAGCGGAGTACGAAGCCCTTGTTGCAGGGTTGGAGCTCATAATTCACCTTGGCTTCCAGGTCATTGACATCTACAGTGACTCACAGCTGGTAGTGTTTCAGAGCACCGGAGAATATGAAACAAGGGACGAACGGATGATTGCATATCAGGAGAAGGTGCAGTTCTTGCTCTCCCAATTCAGATCGGCAAATATCCATTAGATAGAGAGAGAACTCAATGTTTAAGAGGATGCCTTAGCTAACCTTGCATCAGCCATCAGCGAAAAACCGACCAGGAGCATTCAAATTGATCACTTAAAGATCCCGAGCATTGAAAGAGCTGATCAGGTCTTAATGGTTGCCTGCGCGGAAGACTCACCCAGCTGGATGACGGACATCAAATGGCACCTCTCGGAAGGATTCCTGCCAGAGAGTAAATTCGAGGCTAGAAAGCTTAAGCAGAGAGCGGCTAGGTTTTGGATGTCATCTATGGGAATCCTCTATAAAAGGATTTTTCAGGGACCTTATTTAAGATGCGTTGGACCCAAGAGGCGCAACGGGTGCTGAACACTCTCCACTTGGGTTTGTGTGGGGGACACATCGGATCTCGGTCTCTAGCCCTCCGGGCGTTATCAATCGGGTATTTTTGGCCGAGCTTAAAAAGAGATTCCGTGGACCTTGTTCGGCAATGCGAAAATTGCCAAAGATTCGGCACACTCATTCACCAACCAGCAGTAGACCTTGTTCCACTCAAGAGCCCTTGGCCATTTGCCCAATGGGGACTGGATATTATCGGACCTATGCCCATGGCATCTCGGCAAAAACGCTTCCTTCTGATAGCCACTGATTACTTCACTAAATGGGTCGAAGCGGTGCCTCTGGAAGCAAGGATACCGAGGTTAAGGCCTTCTTGTGGAAAGAAATAGTGTCGCTTTGGAGTTCCGCACTCCATCATCTCAGATAATGGCAAACAGTTTGACAATGCCCGGATAAAGGAGTTCTGCGAAGAATTGAAGATACAACATCATTTTTCCACTCCGCGATATCCCCAGAGCAATGGACAAGCTGAAATCACCCTAGATACCAATTTACACTTGCAGATGCCCCGAAGTAAGGTAGTTTTCCCACTCACCATATATTCTTCCATGAATTCAGCATAATCCATTGGGGAACTAATGTTGGGAATGTAAAACACAACCAAATGATGATGTTTCATAAATATATAATCCATATATGCCAACACTATTACATGATGATGTTTCATAAATATATAATCCATATATGCCAACACTATTACATGGGATGATGCTAGTTGGTTATGGTAGGAGACATTTTTAAATTGCCAAATAATTAAAATTTTAAAGTTTATTTATATATTTTATTGAGCTGAACCAGAGTTTTGGCAGTATTATCAAGGATTTATGAAGCCAAATTTGGCTTGCTAATTGGTTGGATCAGAAAAATGAAGATAATGTAAGTAATATTTGCTCATTTGTACTGGTTTTTCTTTGTTGGATTATTTACAATTTGAAAGTAGAAGTACAATTATAATAAGAATTCTACTTAGTGTTGGATACTAGTAAATACGGGTGAGGCGCAATCTTCAAGACTAGGAAGTGGACAGCCACCTGGAGATTCTGGAGGCTCTGCAGAGAGTGTCCATGGTTCAGGAGGTTAAGGATGCTGTTAAATTGGGACCAAATCCACGGTAGGGATTCACCATCCACAGCTGCTATGAACGGTGGAGGAAAGACAAAGCAATCACTTTGGTAACTGCACAAAAACACAAGGAAAACATGGGGTTGCAGGATTCCTTTGAAAGCCAAGGCTTTTATCTGGACTGTGTACTTGCGCAGGATACTGACGAAGTCCTATAGAAATCAATGGGCAACAGATGGGGACATTCTGTGATTTCCGTGCAGAGAAGAAGAGACAGTGTAGCATTTGATGATCATGTGCCCCACAGTGAGATGTGTATGGGGTGGCTAAGGGAGGCAACTGTGATGGACTGCAACTTCTCATCCCTTGAAGAAGCGAGAAAGCGCTTGAGGAGATCAAGAGATGGGACTACGTGTGCAAAGATATCTCTGCCGTTTGTACCAACAATAATCTGATCCACCTGGCTTATCCAAAACCATTCCCTTTTCGAAGGGAGCGAGCACCCCACATGCGGAGGACATTTGGGAGATGGTGGTCAGATTGCATTCCGGAGTGGGGAAGATTTTGCGCAGGGGTGAGTCAGATACGTTTGTGTGGTCCCTTGAAGGACTCATAGACACATCTTCTATGGGATATCGGTTCAAGGATTCCTTGTATGCTTTTATTTGTTTCTTGTATTTCTCATTTTGGGCTCTTTCTTCTTAATAGAAGGGTAGATTAGATGCCTACTATTTTAATAAAAAAAAAAAGTATTCTACTTAGTGTCTTAAAATGAAAGGAGGATAGACATTTGAAGTTTGTCATAGTCTAGATCATGGATAACTAACGCAAAATGAGTAAAACCGCAAAATGCAATTTGATCTCAAAATAATGGTGCTCTTTTTTGGGCTGAATTTTGTATCTAGATTTTATTGTCCAAGCTACGTGGCATCAACCCACACAGGATTGACCATTTGGCTAGAGTCATGGGTTTTGCTCTCCATAGGTCTCGTATTCAAGTCCTCCCGGGCATACCTAAAGCATTTGTTGTTGATTATGCGCATCCACGATTTTCCCAACTTTCAGAAAAAAATTAATGTGGGGGTTCTGTCAGCCACAAAAAAAAAAGGCTATGCAACATTGTTGATTTTGTGTCGCAACAACTTTTCCAAATGTAATCTCAACTGATATTGTGGGTCGGACTTATTAGTGTCTTAAAATGGAAGGAGGATAGATATTCGAAGTTTATCATAGTCTAGATCATGGATAACTTACCCAAAAGGAGTAAAACCGCAAAATGCAATTTGATCTCAAAATAATGGTGCTCTTTTTTGGGCTGAATTTTGTATCTAGATTTTATTGTCCAAGCTACGTGGCATCAACCCACACAGGATTGACCATTTGGCTAGAGTCATGGGTTTTGCTCTCCATAGGTCTCGTAGTCAAGTCCTCCCGGGCATACCTAAAGCATTTGTTGTTGATTATGCGCATCCACGATTTTCCCAACTTTCAGAAAAAAATTAATGTGGGGGTTCTGTCAGCCACAAAAAAAAAAGGCTATGCAACATTGTTGATTTTGTGTCGCAACAACTTTTCCAAATGTAATCTCAACTGATATTGTGGGTCGGACTTATTAGTGTCTTAAAATGGAAGGAGGATAGATATTCGAAGTTTATCATAGTCTAGATCATGGATAACTAACCCAAAATGAGTAAAACCGCAAAATGCAATTTGATCTCAAAATAATGGTGCTCTTTTTTGGGCTGAAATTTTGAATCTAGATTTTATTGTCCAAGCTACGTGGCATCAACCCACACAGGATTGGCCATTTGGCTAGAGTCATGGGTTTTGCTCTCCATAGGTCTCGTATTCAAGTCCTCCCGAGCATACCTAAAGCACAGTATTTGTTGTTGATACTGCGCATCCGCGATTTTCCCAACTTTCAGAAAAAATTAATGTGGGGATTCTGTCAACCACAAAAAAAAAGGCTACGCAACATTGTTGATTTTGTGTCGCAACAACTTTTCCAAATGTAATCTCAACTGATATTGTGGGTCGGACTTATTTGTGTCACTGCTCATTCATAATATTTCCAATTACTAAACAGCAAGCCAACCCATCTTTAACTTAATATTTCCAGTTACTAATTAACTTTAAGGTCTAGAATTCCAATCCATGGAAAAATGAGAGTGGAAACACTACATGAAATCCTCCTTTTAAACAATATACATAGAACAACAATCTTTTCACTAGTTGATAACTAGAAAGCATCCATGGCAAAGGAATGACGGTAAAACATAAAGAAAATAATAATTGTATCTGCCAATGAAAGAAAATTCCAAAAAAAAAAAAAAGTACAAGAGGTGAACAATTATAAATTCATGAATTGGTTGGCAAACCTTTTTTATTCCTTCCCAATCTGCAAGTCGAGAATATACAGTTTGATGTCTGCAAGGATAGCAAGATCATGCAATCATCGAGACAACTCTATTAAGCTTAAAAAGAAAAGTAAAAGATGAGAACCAACTTTATTGTTAATATATATCGTATAGTTAAGACTTGCTGCCAAGGTTGAATAACTGTAAATGTACTTGACAAAAAGATTTCCACAAGAAGTCAACAGGTACATACATTTGAGCATAACCTTGAAGGCCAATTGTGAGAGCTCTGTCATAAAACCTTTGGATGAGCCTTCGAGTAATAAACCTGTCACAAACCTACAACAATGACAGAAACAAAAAGAAGAGCACATTGAAAGGTAATCCGAACAATGCATGATAAATCAAGATAACGTCACGAGATCATGGCAAGCAAAACTAAATGAACAACTTGCATGCAAGCACAACTTGGGTGAGGGAAGAAGGCTCAATTGTTGTTGAGGAAAAATTTTCTTAGCTGTCTTTATTGGGGTGATGATATTCCTCGTGTAATGAATCTTATTTTATTTATTTCAATTTTGATCTCTTCTTCTTTCTTCAATATAATGCATCAGGAAGTCTGTCAATTTTTTTAAAAAAAAGATAGGCACCGGTTCATTTAAAGTATAAAAAAACTGCCCAATGCTCATATGAATAGAAAATGGCCACCACCTAGAACTAACTCATATAAAAAAAGATGTTAGGATGGGAAAGATCGGATATGGTCCTAACCATTGAAAGTTTTTATACAAACAGACCACTCCTAGGACTTGAACTTAGCCGAAATACTTTACTATTGCTCGAATCAATAGCTTAAGATACGATAAATCATGTTCATGGCAAAGACTTCTTGGATAATCAAAAGAGTAGATAGCCCAGCAACCTGGCTAATTTATCATTCATTGAGGAAAAGCGTCACTGTCAACCAGGTTTCCATGTTCTACATGAAAATGCAAACTCAACATTAAATTTCTTAATAATCAATTGCTTCCAGCAAATTTTATGAAGCAGGGTTCAATACTCCATCTCAGACTACCTGTTTTCTAATAGGATCCTTGTAAATTTCAAATTAAACATATTGATGCAGTTCCGGTTTTATTAATGCTCCACCAAAACTATTTTAAGATAGCCTTTCTTTCTTTTGCAAAAATAATAAACAGAAAATTGAGGATGCCAATTATTAAGATCAAAGTAACCCAAATTGTTCCCAAATTATTAACAAAGGTATTAGTTAGATGATAAAATAATGCCTACCATAAAATTGATACAAGGAAAAGAGAGCCAATGCTCTGGGCATATGTTAGATATTCAAAAGAACATATTTTTATATTCTTTTAAGATTTGTTTTGGAACACTTTCCTATGTAATTATTCATATATACATGCATATTAGGGAAGTTTCTATTCTTTATATTCAAAGCATATTTTGCACAAATTGACAATATTTATACAATTAATATGCATTATCATATTTTAAAATTCAGAAATCTAAATTTGACAGTATTTAAATTTGGCAGGTTATAAATTGGAGAAGGAATTAACATTCAAAGCTTCATCAAAACTTTTAAAAATGATCCACCAAATCAATAAAATCTTCAATCAAATCAGCTTTGACATCTCCAACAAATCAACAAGATCTCTAATAGATTTTGTAATTATATCTCCAACATATTTTGCAAATCAGCATTTACAACTAATTCAACCCTCAAAACCCCTATAAAAAGGGCACTCCAGAAAGAGAGGAAGAAATCTCTGGATTCAGCCAAGGAGAAAACTCTTCATTCAGCCAAGAAGGAATTTATTTTTAGTTTTTGTTATTTCTTTTCTGTTTTGAGTTTTTGTTTTGTTTTTATTAGAAACAGATTCTCTTGTGTTTTCAATAAAAGTGCATTGTTATTTTGTTTTCATGGAATATTTTTATGTTTATTCTATAATTGCATCAACCATGATAGGCTAGAAAATCCTTCCATCAAGGAGAGGATTCCACCCCATGCGTTTGAATGATTGATTCTTTTCTTTGTGCATTGATATTTTCTGATTTGTTCTTCATGTTTATATAGTTTCTTCAACTTAGATTTCTTTTGATTATTGGTATTTTTAGATTTTCTGTCGTTCTACTTAGATGGGATACGGTTGATGCTTTATAAACCCTATTTTTAAATTGAGTAGAAGTGAACTGTTTTTGAAATATTTTGTTTTCATTAAATGCAAAAGAAAGAATTATCACGATACACGGGGGGTGGATTTCCAATCCTTGGTGATCTTTTTTTATACATTGGTTTCAACTTTAGCTTTTAAATTAGTTTTCTTAAATCAATCATTGATAATTTGTTTTTAAACTTTTTTGCCAAAAATTGATAATCTTTTTACTTTTATTCGTTTGCTTCAATAGCCTCCCTGTGGATTCGACCCCTTGCTACCACTTTCTACCTAGGTAAGGGTTTTATATTTTTGTTGGCAAAGACGAGATTTTGACGACAATCAAAGCCACCAACAAATTGGCGCTGTTGCCGGGGAGGCAAGGTAAGTAACGGTAAAGGTTGAAGGTATCAAATTTTTTTTTTCCTTTTCTTAAAAAAAAAAAAAAACAAAAAAACGAAAAATAAATAAATAAATAAAAAGTATTTTTCTTTTATTTGTTTTGAAGGAAGAAGAGAGAAGGATGAGGAACATAAAGCTCAAGACTCATTGATCTAATTCCACTTCAAATTTTTGGATTTCCAGAGTGA
Source organism: Acorus gramineus (assembly GCA_030737835.1). Taxonomy (NCBI): domain Eukaryota; kingdom Viridiplantae; phylum Streptophyta; class Magnoliopsida; order Acorales; family Acoraceae; genus Acorus; species Acorus gramineus. The sequence goes on along the minus strand of JAUJYN010000016.1, from coordinate 2,404,344 downwards.
ACATACTCCGTAGGTAAGTTCTCCATTGACAAAAGCTCTTGTTTTAATATTTGTTGTGCATTTAGCGTATTCATTTGCATAAATCAACTTAAGGGCAAAATTCATTAAAAAAAAAGATAAGGTTGGCATTTCATCAATCGTCCTTGGCCCAAAAATCAACTACATTGCATGATTATCCCAAGCCAATTAAAATAAAATCATTTAGACGTTGGGCATAGGATTCTTGAGCTCATTAACGCGAAGACCACCAAAAGTTCCACCAAATGCGCTCTGTGATCATGTTGATGTCTAGGAAAGCCTTGTCCCTCTAAGGGAGACACTTTGTGTTCTAGGAGGGTGGTACTTAAGTGGAACCATTGTAACCCCACCACTACCTGGAGGCTGACCTGATCAATGTTTCATAGGACCGAATTGGAGGCTTAGGTGTACTTTTCAAACCTGTTAGGAGCTGTCTAATCTAGGAGAGAGGTTCAAACTTTTTTGTTTCTAGTGCATTCACGGCAGAAGATCTAATAGGGGAGAGTTAAAACCTTTAGACCTTGAGATAGAGAGAATCTTTCATCTACATAGGCGAGTCCTTGACCAGTCATCACCCTTCACAATGGGTGAACGTGCCAAAACCCTAAATGAGCTATATGCTCCTGCATCTTCCGATCCACCAACTTGCATAGTGTTGCCGGCCACCACTGCAATCCAATTTGAGATTCGACCGGCAACCATCAATATGCTTCCCAAATTCCATGGGTTCAAGAGTGAGCAACCCTATATCCATCTAAACAAATTCTTGACAATTTGTCAAACATTCAAAAATCAAAACCTAGATGAGGAAGGTGTCAAATTGAGGTTGTTCCCCATGACTTTGGAAGATCATGCAGCTGCATGGTTGTATTCCCTCTCCACCAATTCAATTTCAACATGGGAACAACTCTCTAAAAAATTCATGACAAAATTTTATCCTATGGCAAAAACTGAGAAAATCAAAGATGCCATTAGAACTTTTAGGGGGAGAGCTGAAGATGAATTTTCTCAAATTTAGGAAAAATTTCATGATTTGTTAATCAAATGCCCACACCATGGGCTTGACAAAGCCCAACTAGTTCACTTTTTCTATAAGGGACTACCTCACACACATAGGAACATGATTGAGTCCATGCACAAGGGTAAGTTCATGGATCAGACCCCTGATGAAGCCTATGAGTTCCTTGTAGATTTAGCTGAGAATGCCCAGAATTGGAGTAGCTATGACAATGAAGTTGATGATAGAGGATCTAGAAAGTCAGGTATTTATGAAATAAAAGCAAATCCAGATCTTAAATATGTCATGACCAACTTAGTGGATGGGGTGAACAAATTGAGCAAGAAGTTCGATACTTTTGCGGTAACAACAAACCGGAACTCAGAGAGAGATCCAAACCCCATAATGAATGTGGAACATGAGCCACACAACATGTCTCATTTGTGATAGTTCAGAGCATCTAGTGGAGTGTTGCCCTAGTTTGCGAACCATCAAGGCTGAGCAGGCAAATTCGATTAATTCATATAATGCCTTCAAAAAGCCCACTCCTAATTCTTTTGGCCCAGTTTACCATCCTGATAATAGGTTTCATCCAAACTTCTCTTATAGGCAAAATGAACCTATCCAACATCAAGGTGGTCCACCGGGGTATCAAAGAAATTTTTCTAGCCCAAGCCCGTCACAAGCTCCTCAGCTGAACCAACCTTTGGTTCAACCTCCTCCTTCTTATGTTGCTCCCACTCCTCAACACCCTCACATTTGGAAGCCATGATGGCTAACATGATGAAGCAACAACAAGAATTCATCCATCAGCAACAGCAAACCAATTTGTCACAAACCCAGACTAATCAAATCCATGCACAAGCAATTGCAAAACTTAAAGTTAGTCTAAGCCAAATAGCCAGTTCTCTAGTAGATAAGAAGAAGGGTGAATTACCTAGTCAACCAGTGCCTAATCCTAGTAGACAACAGAGTCAAGGCCCAATAGGGCAGTATCAGGTTTTAACTCTAATGAAAACTCATCCCATGAAGTCCAGGCCATTACCACCTTAACATATGGCAAGCGAGTGGACAAGAAGGTCCAACTCCCCAAGGAAAAAAGTGAAGAAATCGCGGTCCATAAGACTGTTGACGAGGAAGAGGGTCAGGAGACCAAAGAGAAGGAAAATGAAACCCAGGAAATAGCACCAAAGCAAGTATATGTCTACAAACCCAAAGCTCCTTATCCTCTTAGATTGCAAGAACCCAAGAAAAGTTCTCATTTTGATGATATCATGGAAGTATTCAAAAATGTTCAGATCAATATACCTTTCTTAGATGCCATCAAACAGATTCCCTCCTATACAAAATTCCTGAAAGATCTCACCACGGTGAAAAGGAGAACCAGTGTTCCTAGGCATGTTGTGATGGCTGCACAAGCCTCATCTTTCATTCAACAGCAAATTGCCCCTAAATATAAGAACCCTGGTTGCCCCACAATTGCGATCAAAGTAGGAGAGACTGTCATCCAAAGAGCCCTCCTAGATTTAGGAGCCATTGTGAATTTGCTACCCTATTCTGTGTACAAGGAGTTAGGTTTGGGGGAGTTAAAACTCACAGGCATTACCCTTTCATTAGCAGATAGAACTGTGAAATATCCAAAGGGAATTGTGGAGGATGTGATTGTCAAGGTGAAAGAATTCTATTATCCTGTGGATTTTGTAGTCTTAGAAACTGAACCAGTGAAAAACCCAGGTCGCCATATCCCTGTGATCCTAGGCAGACCATTTTTAGCCACATCAGATGCTGTTATTAGATGTCGGAATGGTATAATGACTCTAGCCTTTGGAAACACGACTGTCCAACTCAATGTTTTCCATAGTAGCAACCAATCACCTAATATGGCCCATTTCGGTGAAGATTTTGATGAAGAAAGTTCGATTAGGGAAGTGAATGCACTTTTAGATTCCACTCTAATCATGGATACTAGCATATGGGCAACTCAGTTTAAATCATTGCCCATATCTGAATCTCTGCTGGTGTCATCGAGTGTCAATTCACCTCAGTTAGAGTTTAAGGATCATTTCCCTGTACCCTTCATTGACCAAGTCCCTATTTATGGCAAGGCCTACCATTTACCTGTCAAATTAGAATACAAAGCATATTGGGTAATGAAACGCCTCAATTTTGATCGCGACAAGGAGAACATAGGAAACTTCAACTCGATGAGTTAGAAGAGATTATGAATGATGCTTATAACTGTGCCAAGAGGTACACGGACCGCATGAAGATCATGCATGATAAGATGATCCTTCGTAAGGAATTTTTCCCCAGTCAGAAGGTCCTTTTGTATAATTCTAGACTTCATTTATTTCCTGGAAAATTGAAATCTCGCTGGACTGGCCCATACACAGTTGAGAAAGTTCATCCACATGGGGCGATTGAAATCCATAATGCCAAGGATGGTAGTACTTTCCAAGTCAATGGACATCGTTTGAAACCATATTTTGAGTATCTAAGCCCAGAAGTTGAGGAGACACTTTTGGAAGATCCTGTGTATCAGGATTGATCACTTTGTACATCTATGAGATTTTTAGGTTTAAGGTTAAGACATTTTTCAATTTGAGTACATATTTGTCATTCCTATGTTTCTGTGCAGATTCACTGAGCTATTTTGTCACAGGATAAATTATAAGAATTCACATCAAATAAGGTATGCAGTCTCAACCTTCTTTATTTATTTCTATTGTCCTTTTCATTTTTCAGCATCACATGCATCATTTTGTAGTTGTCATTCACATTGAAGACAATGTTCGATTTAAATTTGGCAGTATTCACATTGATCTTTCCTCGTATCATGTCATTGTTCCCACAGATCCTATACCTCCAGATGCTTCCACATTCCCAAATCCTCTTAAAGCTAAGATTGCCAGTCTCGTGCCAAAGTTCCAATACATGCACCTCTGGATGCTCCCATACTCCCAACTCCTCTTCATGGTCCTCAGGCAGATCGTGGATTCCCTGTGAAGCATATATGGCGTAATTGATTAGAAGATGACTTTGAGGATGATCCACAACCACCAAGGTTCCCTTAACATCCTATTAGGTGTCATGTACTCTATAAAAGGGAAAGTCCAACAACACTTTCCTCTGTTTTCCATAACAATCAAAATGATTTTTGTTAGGGAATCCTTTTCCCTTTTCTACTTTGCATACTCAGTGAGCCCTACGTGAACCCATAGAATTTTATCTATGCAGAGATCATGGTGCTCAATTTTGTTCGATTCCACCAAATCGACTACACCAAAGTGATATCAAAGTTACAACTACAATCATGGTAACAAATGAAAAATTGAGAAGCCTTACACAACAAAATAATTCAAATCCCTTGGGGAGATCATTCAACAACAATTGGTTAGTCACGTACATCTCTTGACTACATCCGGTTAGGAAGCATTAGGACATCAATGACACCACCCGTGTGAAGCAGAGAAGGGATCTTATTCACCGTAATCCTTTCATTAGACAATGAACTCGATATTACAGCCACTCATGATCAAGAGCATGATCACAAAGCGAAGATTGAACTCCACACATTTACCTATATCATCAGTTATTTTATGGGTTTACCTGTATCATCCTGCTCAAGTTAAACTATAGTATCTCACCCATGTACCCTTTTGTCCGCTAGGCGCATAATAGCATCATGGAAGACATAAATTATGATCAAGCAAAATAATTATATCTCTTAATAAATTCAGCATATCATCCCCTACATTTCATATCCACTAATCAAGACTAACCAATTCAGCAGAAAACTACCGTACTAGCATTTTCCACCCCAAAAATATTAAACAAAACTTCACCCATAATAGATAAAATTTATATGCAGCACATTCACTACTCTCAGATCCAACAGCACTTTATGCACACTGCATGTCCGAATGCTGAACGGCTGGGCTGACAAATGTGACGATGAATAAACTGATGCCTCATGACACACTGCAGCTTGCTTCATTCAAGAAGGAAATATGGGGTCTGCAATGGCATAATTCTAGCGATGATTCTGTAACCCTACAAAGACCAGCTATGACCAGAATACATCTAGCTGCAGGCTCTCAGTATATAAATCTTCCAAGTCCATATCTGGACAAGTTGTACCAAAAGATTGTTTCTGTGAATGAGAATAAATAGAATGCCAGGATCTGAGGGTGCTTAGCTACTCGTTATTATATTTTGGAAATATCCTTGACCAAACTATGATCATTCTAATCACATGCTGGTGAAGATCCACTTATAACACAAACTTGCTCAGAGATATGTTTATTCACCTTAAAGAAAATATGATAATTCAGAAAGGGAACACATAACAGAGAAAAACTAAAAATACGCAGAATTACGTAAGTGACACAGGCTAAAGATGGATTCTTTCTTTGTAGACTGCTAAGGAAATTCTTGTAATGTTAGAAAGATTCCAAGCTCACCACTAGATCCCAAGGTGAGCAAATAGAAGCAGCACCAGCAATGGGTGTTTCCTCTCTGTTCTCTCCAAGATACTTCACCTGAATTTAGTTTAACAATCAAAATGTCAAAGTTGAAGAAATTGGATACTGTGAAACAGCAACGCTGAAGCTTAAGCCATTATTTCAGTATAGTAGACAATGTATTAAAAAATCAAGAAAAATCTGAAAAGTAAATTGGTCAGAACCACTTGCAGAAAATAGGAGATGAAATAGTAAGCTAAAAGGATAAAGGAAGTACAAGAATGTTAGCGCCAATACTTGTCCCCACAGCAAATAATGGAGATTTTGGATGCTCTTGGTGAAGATAGTTGATGACTCTCCGCACATCCTCCGTCCATCCAGCATTATAAAAACAATCAGACTGACCAACATTGGCATACATTACATACTTCTTGGGTTAACTAGAATTTGAAGAGAAAAAAAAAAGCCACGCTATAAAATAGTGACAAAATCTCAAAGTTTGGACTTGGTCACCATATCTTGTATGTCATACCAATCGGATAGTTATAAACTTTTACATGCTCTAAGTTGAAATGACACAAAGGAAAGGTAATGATAGGTTGGTTGATTAAGAATGAATCATATATGGATGTCCATGGGATAGGAAGTTCCTATCACTGGTGTCAAATTATGATGTGCTATGAGATGTGTGTGTGTGTGTGTGTGTGTGTGTGTGTGCATATAACAACTTTTCAAAAGGCTTACAAACATTAATATATAATCAATATCAGTTGACCTTGAGATGGACAATTGAAAGTCATTGTTCATGATAAAAGAAAAATTAGCTGAAGGTCTTTAATTTCCTATCAGATGCTAGTGCGTTAGCCAATACAATAGTTAAAGGATATATGGAACAGAAAGAAATATTCTGAAATCACCATTAACCTACTTGCCTTTTATAGTATCATGGGTGACTAATTCTCTATAATTCAGGATTAACTTGGTGCATATTAATAGAATAACATAATGTTTTTCGTATAAAAAAATATTGGGGTTGTTGAACTAAGACATGTAGGAATGCTGGCTTCCAAAAGCCTATATGTTTGTGGAAATAATAAGAAACCCAACAACAGAGAGATAATTTGGTGTTTCAAAGTAATATAATTGATGGGTCAGATTTTTTATACAATATCTCTAGTGGTTTAGGGGGTCAGAATTGCATTTTATTTCATGTGTCCTCTACAATACTATCATGCAATATTTTAGATGGTAAATTAGGAAAATGATATGTCCAGACCTGTATGCAACCCCATCGCAACCCCATCGGCAGCCCACTCCTGGTTTATCTTTTTCTAAAAAACTATACACTCGCCTATTGAAGTACATATAACATATGAAGTATGACTGACCATTAGGCCTTTGACCTAAAGTAGAATGAATGAAGTTTTAAGAAAACGAAATATGACAAAAGATCTTATCAAGAAAAGTTCAGTAGTGAGTCAGTCAGGCTACGTATGGAAGTATACACTAAGATACACTAGTGCATTTAAATATATATATATATATTACAGCTCCATACACTACTATAGAGCTCATACACAGTGATGCAATAGTGCAATGTACGGGGCTGCAACTCCTAAGAAAATGTTTATGGAGATGACTAGATGGAAGCTCACTGATTTGGAGCCAGCTGGTTAAGGATAGATATGGAAGTAGTGATCCTAGTGGGGATGATTCTCTCGCATCACCTCGAGGATACCAAAAATCTGGAGGGGTATGTTGAGGTGGCCGAAGACTTCAAGGAGGCAATAAAGTGGAAGGTTGGGAATAGGAAAAAGATACTCTTATGGCAGGGGACCCCTTAAGATCAAATTTCACAGGCTAATCGAGATCCACTACTTAAAGATGGCACGATTGATCGCTTTTGGGTGTTTGACGGGCAGGATATATATAATATTTTCAAGATATATATAATATTTTCAGCCTACACACACCTTTTTGGCACACGAGGGACTTGACATATTTTTGGACAAAACATCATTTTTCATTTACTCTCTCTCAAAGGAATTACACTTAGCCGGCTGCTTCACACGCATGCCCAGACTATAAATAGGCTTTAAAACTGTTCTGCCCTCGCAGGGCCACTACAGCAAGTTTACATAACCGTTTTGCCCACACAGGGGTGTAACTACCGACCATGATCCTTCGTGCTCACGTGTAGTCCTTGCGCCCCACGTAGTTGCCCACGCACGCACCTCACCCACTTCCGCGTCCAGTGCAACCATCTACCTTGTGGCGCATGTAACTACCCACCAAAGCGCGTCTAAGTGCCAACTACCACATTCCTTGCAACTGTCCATGTTCTTGATGAGCTCGCGTGTGGCTATGTTGTGCTGTGCACCACGTCACCCACGTTCTCACAAGTCTCGATGGTTGTGTGCTCGCACAAGCCATTCCATGCTCGTCCATGTCGGGGCACGCCCTTGCTCGGTCACATTCGGTCGTTGCGCCCCAGGTGTCCTGCACCATTGCTCGTCTTTTGTTTGCTCCCACAAGGCTTCGCGGTATTCCCAAACAGATTGTCCGAGTGTCTCGGGCATTCCAAAATGGTTGCCGAGCATTCCAGGCTGAGATGCCTGGGCATACTCGGGTACATTCCCAATACTTGTGTCCGAGCTCGCCCTCACTTAAGCACATCTTCAAGCAACCCACCATGCACGATTTTGCCTAGGCACACCCACAAGTCAAGCCATCTCGTCCCCCACGGTGCGCCGCTTGTGCTCTTTCATGTCTGGGCCTTGTAGGGGGTGTGACAAGATACGCCTGGATCAGGTCTTCGAACTTCCATAGCGTAGTGTTCTTTTCCCATGAAGCTTCTTCTACTATGGTATTCTTCCACTTCACAAGAAAAAATGTTTATCGGTTCTTCTTCATTTGGCCTTCTTGCCTGTGATCAAGAATGACCTCTGCCTCCTAATCAAACTGCGTCCTGATGCTTGGTGGTAACCACTTCAAAAGGGACCGTTGGGGATCACTTGGATCTCCACTTCAAGAAACTTACATTGAACACAAGATGGACCTTTATTTTGCTAAGCAAGTCCAACCAACATGCAAGGCGACCAATCCGTCTCATGATCACAAATGATCCATCGCAAGGGGGAATGAGCCCCTTGTGCACCGACTTCTGGTTGATCTTCTTCAAGATTTGGGGAGTGATTTTCAACAAAACCTTCTCCTCAACCTGGAACTCGATCGATTGTCAACGCTCATCTGTCCACTTCTTCATCCTCCGCACTGCATTGGCCAGACAGTCCCACGCCTCCTCAATCTGTTCTTGTTGCGCTCTGGCAAACCGATACACCTTAGGGACCTTGCTCCTTTTGCTTAGCAACTTCTCGTGGAGTGAGTGGTTGTCAAAAGGCTAACTCGAACGGACTCTACCAATGGAGGAGCTTTGCAGCAAGTTGTAGTAGAATTGGGCAACGTCCAGCAATTCCACCCAATTCTATTGGTTTGTCAACACATAATGCCACAATTACTCCTCCAAGAGTGCATTGGCGCGCTCTATTTGGTCGTCAGTTTGCGCATGGTTGCTTGTAGATAAAATTGAATTAGGTACCCAACATCTCAAAGAGTGTCGTACAAAACCGTATAATAAAGCGAGGGTTGAGATCACTGACGACGGAAGCCCCCATTGCTAGACCACATTATGCAGGAAAAGCTTAATTGTGGTTTCTGCGAAGTATTCTTTTAGCACCGGGACGAAGGTAGCACATTTTGAGAAGCGATCCACCACAACCGGGATGGACTCGAACTCATCCACCTTGGGCAATCTGTTGACAAAGTCTATCGATACACTCTCCCACAGCCTGGTTGGAATAGGTAGATGCTCAAGGGTTCCTGCTAGTCTTTGCCTCTCAATCTTGAGTTCGGACGAATGCCTCGATGTCCGCATCCATCTCGGGCTAGTAAAAGATTGAGGCCAGTAGCGTGAGAGTGCTCTCCTGTCCCTCGTGGCCTGCCCACATCCCAGGCCAATAAAAGCGTGCTCTGATATCACTTGTCACATGGGAGAATTAGAGACCTGAAATTTGTTTCAGTCCTTGTGCGGCACTAGCGCTCTCAAGCACTAGCTCATCCTCTCTCATCGCTTACAAACCAAGAAAGCTGGGGGCGTGCTGACTGTCTGGGCCCAAGATTCCGATTTGCCTCGGGTGTGTGTGCCACGTCATCCGACAATCAGTTCCCACCCCTGTGAGATCCACGCACGTCCCTCTGACCATTCCCCTCTAGAACCCGACGTCCCCTTTGGAGCAGGTACGCCTGAATGAGATCTTCAAACTGCCATAAAAAAGTGTCCTCCAAGATTGCCTCATCTGCTCCCGCCCCCTTCCATTTTTCACAAGGAAAAATGTCCACTGGTTCTTTGCTATGTGTCTCTCCACCCTGTGTTCCAAGATGTCTTCAGCTACTCAACTAAACTGTGTCCATATGGTGGGTGGGGCAAGCTTCATGGTGACATGCTACAAGTTCTCTCGGTCTTCCTGGTACCTCTTCACGAAATTCACATCGAAGACCGGGTGAATCTTCAAATGACTTGGTAAATCCAATAATTACGCAAGACGTCCCACCCTCTTAGAGATCACAAAGGGCCCATCAGACCATTGCACAAGCCCTTTGTGCGCAGTCTTACGGCTGATTTTCTTCAGGATTTGGGGAGTTTTGGCATCACTTGATCCCAACCTAAAATGCCGTGGGTCTTCTTCGCTTTTCCACCCACTTCATCATCTTTCGTCTCACCCATGCCAAGTAGCCTCAAGCTTTCTCGACCTGCTCTTGCGGCGAACGGGCAAAGCGATAAGTTGTTGGGCAGTCTCCTCGATCCCTTTGTTTGGCCACCTCTAATGATGTCAGCAATTGCTACCCTGTGGTCAATTCAAAACGGGGTTGTCAGGTAGAAGAACTCTACAGCAGATTGAAGCGGAATTGGGCGACATTGAGTAAGTCGACCAAATTGTGGTGGTTGGCCAACACATAGAAGCGTAGATTCTCATCCAGTAAAGCATTGGTTCGCTCGGTTTGCCAGTCCGTTTGGTGGTGGTTGTTGGTAGAAAACTTCAATTGCACACCAAGGAGCTTGAACAAAGCTCGCCAAAATAGACCCGTGAAACGAGCATCTCGATCACAAACAATGTCCCAAGACACGCCCCAATATTTGATCACATGCATAAGGAATAGTTGGCAGTAGTCTCGGTGGCTGAGCATTCTATTGGTGAAACAATGAAGGTGTCATATTTAGAGAAGCGATCCACCACAACTAAAATGGATGTAATTTTCCCCACACCAGCGTCTCCGTTTCCCCACAGCTGAGGAAATCGATCCTACCCGAGGAACAGTCTGAGGAGGGAGAAATCCATCCTAAAAGGTAGCAATTACTTCAGGACTGAGTCAAGGTAGATGAGAGCCGACCCAGTCCCGAAGAAAGGATTCTTGAAGACCTTGAGCAGGTCCCTATAGACGCTTTTGACCCCAAGAAATTCGTTCTCGTCGGGAGTTTACTTTCAACTAAAGAAAGGAGGGCGATACTCAACCTCCTTGTCAAAAAACAAGGATGTCTTCGCCTGGAGACCTGAAGATATGCCGGGAATCAATCCCGAGGTGGCGAATCACCGGCTATTCATCTCACCCACCATTCACATAGTCAGACAGAAGCAGTGACGAATGGCCTCAATGCATGCAAAAGCAATACAGGACGAGGTGAACAAATTTTTGGCCGCCAGATTCATTCGTGAGATGCGACATCCTGACTGGCTGGCCAACAAATCAAAGCGATTATAGAGATGGAGCCTGCGTGAAACAAAAAAGAGGTTCAGAAGCTGACTAGGAGGCTGGCCGCTCTTAACCGGTTCATCTCCAGAGCCATTGATCGATGCCAGCCATTCTTCTTGTTGCTGCGAAAGGCCCAAAGGTTTAAATGGACGCCAGAATGTCAGAAGGCGTTTGAGGAGATCAAAAAATACCTCAGTACGCCACCCCTTCTGGTATGCCCTTCACCCGGAGATATCCTTCTCCTTTATATCGCAGCTTCCGAGCATACTGTCAGTTCTGCGCTGCTGAAGGACATGGACCGGGGACAGTGGACGATTTACTATGCAAGTAAGGCGTTAAACGGGGCAGAAGCTGGGTACTCTCGCATCGAAAAACTTGTGTTTGCCTTGCTTATTTCTGCCCGGAAGATACGCCATTATTTTCAAGCCCATTCGATCAACATCATCATCGACTCGCCTCTCAAAGCTGTATTGCGAAAGGCGGACGTCGCAGGATGATTGTTGAAGTGGGCATTGGAATTATCAGCCTTTGATATCAACTATCAGCCCAAGAATGCAATCAAGGGGTAGGTGGTTGCAGAAATCATCGTCAACCTCACACCCATGGAGCAACAGGTCTGCATCGTCTCTCGATTTCTTGGACACCCCATGTCGATGGGGCGTCCAATCGAAGAGGGTCAGGAGCGGGGCTGATCTTGCGAAGTGAAGACGGATTCCTGTTCAAGCATGCAATCAAGCTTGGGTTCAAGGCCTCTAATAACGAAGCCGAATATGAGGCTCTGATCGCAGGTTTAGAGTTCGTTGTAGATCTTGCCGTGCGTAAATTGGTGATCTATAGCGATTCTCAGCTCGTGGTCTGCTAGAGCACTAGAGAGTATCAGACGAAAGACGAGCGCATGGCTGCCTATCAGAGCTACGCACGTATCCTGCTCGCACAAATCGGTGATTGGAAGATCCACTCAATCGATCGTGAGCAGAATACTCAAGCGGATGCCTTGGCGAATTTGGCTAGCTCCCTGGAAGGAGAACCATCTCGAGAGATCCAGGTCGAGATTCTGGGGGAACCAAGCATCGCTCGACTCGAGCAAATCATTGCGATAGACTCGGAACCCCAGGAAGCTACCTAGATGGATCCCATTATGTCATATCTAAAGGACGACGTCCTCCTGCCAGAAAAAGAAGAGGCCTGAAAAATTAAGAATCGAGCTACTCGGTTCTTAATTTCTGATCAAGGTGTTTTGTACAAGAAGAGCTTCAGCGGACCGCTCCTGCGATGCGTCACCCTCGAGGAAGCCAAGGAAGTGCCGGAAGAGATGCATTCAAGAATATGCGGGAGCCATACGGCCTCCAGATCCTTGGCTCGCCGCGTATTGACAGCCGGATATTTCTGGCCGACCCTCGCGAAAGATTTATTTCATCTGGTGAGAAGATGTGATAAGTGTCAGCGATTCAGCTTGCTGATCCACCAACCTACTGGGGACTTGAACACATTTCAAAGTCCCTGGCCGTTTACTCAATGGGGGTTTGATAGAGTCGGACGAATGCCCGTGGCACCATCTCAGAAGTGGTTCCTCCTAGTTGCCACTGACTATTTCACCAAATGGGTAGAAGCTGTGACCCTGGCCAGGATTCGTGATGTCGAGGTGCGAAGCTTCCCGGGGACGACACAGGCGGTGCGCGTCTCGGTTCCTCCAATCCAAGCAGCTCCCACCATAACCGGTCTGGATACTCCATCGCACGGGAGATGTCGCTCATGTTCACCTCTTCGATCTCCGGCTTGGGGGCATCCACCTTTGGTTTCCGGGGACGACACAGGTTGCGGCGTGATGAATCCCAACAATCCGGCATCCAAGTACCACGGACCCGGATCCGGCGACCATGCGAGTCAAATATGTCACCCCGGGACATGTCGAGGACCAGCTCTGGCGCCCTAGCCCGGCGGGAGATATAGAAGGAAGGGGACCGCCTGGAGGTTGAAGCCTTGACCCAGTAGATCCAGCAGATTTCTGACATGCCAAATTCAAACCCCGTCCTCCTTCCCAATGCGACCACGCAAATCAGGATGTGGTACACGTTGGGGACTACCAGAATGGGGTGGAGGCAAAAGAAATCAAGAAACTCTACCACACTTGGCAGAGGAATGGAAGACCCCCATCCTTGAAATAACTCGGATGGAGGAGAATAGTGCCAAGGTAGAGAGCACAGACTTCATCCTCAGCCAATTCGTCCACCACGTAGTCTGAGGAAATACCTATCTCTCTATGAAGGGCTGTGGTAATGGCGATTTTTTGCATATCCATGGAGTTTTCAAGAATCAAAGAAAGGACGAGATGGGATAAGAGGCACTTCCCACTCGGCCTTTATATATTATCAAGGCGACGCTTCGAAAGGGCGGCAGCACTTATTCGTTGCGGATACTGAGGTGCAATCAATGCCTTGAAAATGGGTTTCACGAAATCCAAAGAGGTGTTGACGTTTGGGTTTTTCTAAGAGAAGACCACGGGAGGCCACGCGCCATTAACGCTAACACAGCAAATCAGCCATCAAATCCTCAACACATCAGAAAATCCCGAGTTGACAGAATAACCGTATCTCTTCCCAAAAGGCGGAGGCGAGGCGATTTTTTCCTAATCTTTTGCTCTCTCAACAATTCAAAAGAACAGGAGAGGGGGCATCTGAGGAGGTAAAAATCCGCACCATGACACGTGTCACACCAAGACGAATATGGGCCATCACTCTTGGGGCCTACAAATCCGGATCCGAATCCATAAGGTCATGATGATACTCCTGAATGCGCTGGCACGATTACATCAAGGGTCTAGTCGAACAGTCAGACACCTCGTGGAAGAATGTCACCTCGAGTAGTTAAGGCACGATCACGTTAGAGGTCTGGTTAGACAACTTTACTCGTCACGAACGAGCGGGGAAGACACGACTAGACAAAAGGTTTGGTCAGGCGAACTTTCACACCTCGGAGACGAACTTGAAGACACGTAACATATGGACGAGCAGGCCAAAGGGCCACAAGCAGATTAAAGAAACGACCAAAGGACTATAAACGCCTGTAACTGCCAGGCGGACAAAGACGGACAATTAAGGCCCGCTAATTGCGCGATGTGAGAACGACGTGCCTCATTAACACATGGGGGTTTCCACCAAAATCGCCCACTAAGTGATCAATGAGGAGACAGTTATAACAGTCAAAAGACAGTGGAAGCGGCAACTAGCCGAGGTGACCCTATAAAAAGGGAAGTAACTCAAAAAGCTAAGATATCAAATCAAATCTGATTTACTACTTTCAAGCCACAAAAAATTTGAGTGAGTTTTGTATTGAATCCTCGATTGATACATCTCTTCGGAGGGCCTTTGGCTGGCACCACACTGGTGTCCCCCTGATTTCTTTGTAAGTGCCGGACCAATCTTATTTGGGTCCGGGTTAGTGAAGGAAAGCTCCGAAGACTGATAATTTAACTAAAGAAGAAATTATCCACCTCAAAGACGATTTTGAGTTGCGCTTCAAACCTAGTTCTTCAAACCAGGTGGCCGAATCTTTGAGCCATCGGGTGGAACCAACGGTGATAGTAGCCGCACTTGTAACACGTCCCCAGGCGATATTCTGGAGCGCATAAAAAGAAAAGGGACGTGACCAACACGTGAGTAACAAGTCATTGATTGAGTGACTTGACGTATCTGACTAGAGGAAGGAGCTCTCTATGCACGGGATAGGCAACCCTACATGCAAAGAACAAGCACGCTACGACAACTACTACGTGAGGCACACGACACTAGGTGCGCAAGTCATCCCGGACAGGAACGCATGCTAGCATTCTTCAGTGCTAGTTTCTATTGACCAAAGATGGAACTCAATGTGGAAGCCTATGTTCGGACTTGTCTTATGGGCACTGGAACTGGAAAGAGAGATTATGGAACTTTTGCCGATTCCAGAAAGGCCATGGGAAAGCCTATTCCAAAAGGCGAGGAAAGAGACAGCGGGGACACTGCAACTCTTGCCGATTCGAGAAAGGCCATGGCAAAGTCTATTGATGGATTTCATTTCGGGATTCCCGAAGGTAGGTGAGTTTACATCCATCTTAATTGTGGTAGATCGCTTGTCCAAATATGGCCGATCCATTACTGCACCAAAGGAACGCTCGGCCAAGACTACTAGACTAATGCACAACTGCTCCTTAAGCACGTGATCAAATATTGGGATGTGCCTCAAGACCTTGTCAGTGATCAAGATGTTCGGTTCACAGGTTGATTTTGGACGGCTTTCTTCGAGCTCCTTAGTTCGCAGCTGAAGTTTTTCACCAGCAATCACCCGCACACGGACAGGTAAATTGAGTGAACCAATGCCTTACAAGAGGAGTATCTATGCCACTATGTGTTCGCCAACCACAACTAGGTCAACTTACTCGATGTCGCCCAAGCCTACTTCAATCTGTAACAGAGTTCCTGTACCGGACAGTCCCCCTTTGAATTGGCCATAGGGCAACAACCGTTGACACCACAGGAGGTGGCCAAACAAAGGGATCAAGGGGAATACCCGACAGCTTACCGCTTTGCCCGAGTGCGGCAAGAGTGGGTTGAGGATGCTCAGGGTTGCCTGGCACGGGCAAGCCGAAAGATGAAGTGAGCGGACAAGCGAAGAAGACCCATGGAGTTCAGGTTGGGATCGAGTGATGCTAAAACTCACTCCCCAAGTCCTGAAGAAAATCAGTTGTAAGACAACGCACAAAGGGCTTGTGTCACGGTATGATGATTCTTTTGCGATCACTAGGAGGGTGGGACATCTTACGTATCGACTAGATTTACCAAGTCATTTGAAGATTCAGCTGATCTTCCACGTGAATTTCTTGAAGAGGTGCCACGAAGACTGAGAAAGTTCGAAGCACGCCACCATGATGCGCACCCTGCCGACCATATGGACACAGTTTAGCCGAGCAGCTGAAGCCATATTGGAACACAGGGTGGAGAGACACCTTAAAGAACCGGCAAACATTTTTTCTTGTCAAATGGAAGGGAGCGGGAGCAGAGGAGGTAAATTGGGAGAAGGACGCTTCTTTATGGTAGTTTGAGGATCTCATTCAGGCGTACTTGAAATATGCTCCAACGGGGACGTCAAGTTCTAGAGGGGCGGGAAAATGTTGGGCTAGGATCTAATCCTGGTCTAGGCCTTGGGCTCATGGCTCAGGCACGAGGCATGAGGAACCTAGGCACAACAGGGGTCCAAGTGGCACAGTAGGTTCCCGCATCAAGCAGGTATGGCCAAGCTAGCCCGAGTACATGGCCATTAGCAAAGTGACAATGCGGAGTGGTTAGAAGGACGTGCGTGGATCTCAGGGGTGGGAACGGGTCGTGGAATGGTGTGGCACATACGCCTAGGGCATATCTGAATCATGGGTGCGGACAGTCAGCATGCCCAGAACATGGGCACTTGGTGTACCCACGACAAGACAACTCAATACAGAGTGGTGGAGTGACCCAAGCAAAACTAGGGACCCAAGCAGACTAGGGACTCGAGCACTATAACCACTCAATCATGGGAATGACTAAGTGGATTAAAAGGGCATTGTAACCGCTTGGTCATGGGGAAGACCAAGTGGAATAGTGGGACTACAGACTTGTAATCCATATAAGTCTGAAGCCAAAGGAAAAGAAAGACAAGTTGTATTCGTTGGGTAAAAGCAACAAAGATAAGGGTTCTGCCTAACTTTCCCGAAGTTAAGCGACGAGGGAAGCTAAGCTAGTACTTGAGAGCGCTAGTGCCGCACATGGACTAAGGCAAATTTCGGGTCTCTAATTTTCCCTTATGACAAGTGGTATCAGAACCCCCATCTGTTCTTCCAAACACTCTCACCAACGAATTTTCAATATGAAGATGTCGTCTGGCCACGTATGGAGGCAATATTTCAAAACTATCAAAGAGGACAATGACATTCGAGACGACGTGGAGTTCGAGGAAGTCCCTCGACATGTAAACATCAAGACCGTTCAAGGGCATTCCAGGCTAGGCTAGGTTCTCCGCCCAACATCTTCTAGCGGTTAACTTTCATCTTCACCCATCTTTCATCATCTTTTTTTTTTGTGTCTATGCCTGATGCAGGTCATCCCGAATGTTTTTCAGATCTTGACCGCCATCATGTTCCTAAAAGTGACCCACAACATGAACCTAGGACTCTTCGACGTCCTCTTCTGCTATAACCTGGCAATGATCCAGAATGAGAGGGACAAGTACCATATGCTCACTTGGAAGGACTGGGGCTTGGTTGCCGAGCTTCCTGATCCAGGTAAGAATTGGAAGTCGAGGGAGCACCAGAAGTCCCCATTCCAAGCCATTTCAGTCACTATGGTGAGTCCTTCCCATCGAAAACTATGTTTTGACATTCATTTGTGATGACCCCTTATCTATTCTCGCAGGGCCTCAAGACTCCGGATGTTGTCTTCCTATCTTGTGTAAAGTTCCTTGAGGATAACATTTTCGATTTGATGCCCCTTCGATGGGAGGAGGTTTGCTTTGGGCTTGAACAATCAATATGGCATCGCCTGGACGTTTGAAAATTCGATGCTTTCACTTGACAAGGTCCTCACCATGGCTAATCGTTCAAGATGGGTTCAAGATGATAATGTTACTTATGAGCTTCATGGTTTGGAAGAGAATCAAGAGACCATCTCTTCTTTCATTGTCCCTATAGCAAAAAGATATGGGTAAAGGTGGGATTGGCCTTAGAGTTTCACTGCTCCTTTACAGATCGAAGAAATGTGAATTTCGTTCCGCAATAGGCACAAGAGAGCTGATCATAGCAATCTCACCAAATTGTAATGGTTAATTCTACATGAAAAGTGTTGGAGCATTTGGCTTTCTTGCAAAGAAGGCATTTTCCAACAAGTGTTTGTTTTTTTGGAAAACACTTGGGCAGCGATAGCTTCCTTTCTTATCGATTGGGTCAAGATGATACTAGGGGTTGATACCCCTTCTACCATTATGGGTAATTGGTAGGTCGGGAGGTGATAAACCAAGGTTTCACTTGTGGGGTGGGGTCACCAACCCCATCAATTATTTGCTTGTATTTTGTTTTTTCTTTAACTTTGTATGTTGTTTTCTCGTCTCCATTGTTTGGGGGCTTCTTTACCAAGTAAGATTGCTCATGTCTTATCTTCAAAAAAATATGTTATATGCCTGCTACCCTTGCATTTCCTACAACAGAACTCCATAAACTTAGGAGACCAAGAGATTACAAATCTCTTCCAACTAAAACATTTAAAAGAACAGCCAGTGTAGAACTCACAGTTAGATACATACAGTTAAGGAAATGCCACCTAGTCCACGATGGTTGCTAACAACAACATTCCATCCTCGTTTTGCAATCTTGAAAACAAGATGCTTTATGTACTGCACCACATTACATAACAATGAATAAGAAACATTTAGCAATTCTCATAAAAGATAGGAGCAAGTAGCTGGCTTTTTGGGGCAAAAAAGTTCAATGATGCAGAGATTTATTCCACAATTCATTCAACAGTTAACAATTGATGTTAATGAAAATTTCATTCAACAATGCAAAATTTCAACTGTAGGCTGTCCCGAAATTCACCAAAATGAATCATTATCCCTCCTAGTACATATTGCAAGAATCTCATTGTCTAGGACATTGAAGCCCATCTAAACTCTAATCTAAGCTAAAGAATTAGACATAAGTCCCTCATTCTCCACTGAAATGTGATATCCAATTGGAGGTTCTTAAGGATGACATGATACCTCGATTGGCTAGTTCTAGCAAAACAGAAAACAAATTATTATGATCCAACCCAAAGAAACAGAACTTAACGAGTCACTTTGGTTACATGATGAGAAGGTCAACCATGGAAATTGTTTTCATAATTTGTTTAGCTGTGAGGTGAATGTATCCATGTATTCTCATGGTTTTGTACCCACAAGCATACATATATATATATATACACATATATACCTGCACACACGGATGAATATACACAGACATATATATACACAAACATGTGTACATATTGATATGCATATATATGCATATAGATAGCACACACACAGATACATACAACATATATACACATGTAAATATACATATAGATGTGTGTGTGTGTGTGTGTGTGTCTATATGTATGTATGTGTGTATACATTTGAGATTTGCATAATCATCCTGATTTCATTTGCATGACTAATTCATTTTGGAACTTGGTATTCATGAGAGTTTTCACGATATAGCATGTTTTCTTATTTATTATTGACATGTCCTCTATTCAACATGAGATTATGTGTTTTAGAAAGATGCACACATGATATACAGTTATGATGCAACCACGATGACTGATCCATAATAGTCGAGGATATCCCATATTTTAGTACACCATGAAGGTTAGATGTGCGGTTGTGTCACATGAGCAACGCATAATTTCAAACTGTGTGACTAGATCATCAGTGCACGCACAGGGAAGCAAGATAGAAGGCTCATGACCTAGTGAGCTGGGCTGGCAAGTCTGTAGCACCATCATTCGAGGAAACATCTATATATACATTTACTAGAGTATATGTCCATCATGATATGTATCATGTGTGAATGCTTCGCACTTGTATTATTATATTGTAGTTTAGCAACCAGGTGAAGATCCAATGGTTAGTCCCCCAGTGATATGGTGGAGTATTTGGATCACTTGCCACCAATGCATCTTCCAACCCGAGATTCTATTTGGAAAACATGTGGTCAGCGTTGTCCACATTACTATAGGATTGGATCAAATGATCATCGGCATGGACTCCTATCATTGGCAATCATTTGTTCGGGGTGTGATGATATCTTCAGGGGAGGGGGATCGCTTTGCCCTTTTCTTGCATTTAAACCTTTTATCACATTGCTCTATTTTATGTTTGTACAAAGATCCCTCGTCTCCTTTTGTTTAGGGGCAATTATCATTAAATAAGATTACTCAAGTTTTTCGGTTTCATTTGAGTAGGTGTTTCCAATTTCATGCTAGAATATTAGACTTGTAACTTTTTTTGCTTTGACACAATAGTGTGGTGTTAAGGATTACATTTAATTTTGATGTATGGGATTATCCTATCCAAATGACATTAAATGCCGGTTGATTATTCATGTTCATTTTTTACATATTTATGGATTTTACTATATGAAGTTAATCAAAGATTATCACTTTGATAGTTTTTGTGGACAACCTTGGTGATGCAGGACGGGATACGATGGAGGGATATGTGATGATGATTAGGGTTAGGGTTAGGGTTGAGATATGTGGTTTGAGAAAATAAAATTAAAATAATAGATTCTAGGGCATCACACCCAAGAAGGTTAGGGTTTCACACCCTAGGACTTCCCCCCTAAGAAAATTAGGGTTTCACACCCTCACAAAAATCCCATCGCAGGATCTCTCAAAAAGAAATTTTTCATTCATTCTAAATTTGTCTCTCTGTAAAGATTACAACGTTATTTAATAAGAAAGTGATTTAATTTGGACCGTTGATCATTCTAAAGATCTATGGTCTAGATTGAATCCTACAATAACTTAAATTAAATAACAAACAACTTAAGTGATTTAATCTAGGCCATTGATCATCTTAAAAATCAATGGTCCAGATAAAATCCTACAATTCTTATTCAAAATAAAATAAAAAAACTTAACTAATATCTATCCACAAAGAAATAAGATTAGATCTCTTGCCATTCCTCCCTTGATAACCTTTAAATGCATCTATTGACTTGATATTCCCATCACTTGGGCCTCTTTTAGATTCACAGTGGAGCAGCTTTGGCAGTGCAAAAGCTTAAAATTCCCCATCATGGATCAAAACAAAATTGGGCATTTGGCGTTCACGATACATTATACACATTTTTACAAAAACTCTGGCATTTCAAAAGATGGAGAATAATGTTGTTCAAACATCATTTTGAGGGATGGATTCTTAAAAGCTCGCGTTTGGATCTCGAATCCAAATGGGCCCTTAAGGACATCATCATGATGATTATCCATATATTTCATGAAATTTTTTAATGGTCTACAGTCTATTCATCAAAAAACAAAACCACTATTTTACATTCACGTGAATAAACTCAATATGCACATAAGAACAAGATCATGTCTGAAACTTCACTTTTCCTAGAAACAAAAACAGCTCTAATCTAGTCATTACAGCTAGACAAAGAAAGCAAGAAAAGTAGAAATCGTAAACTTTTGGACTCACAGCAGAAGAAGAATCACTCATCAGTCCAGGTATCACAACCACGATGGGAGCTAAATCATCCTCGGATATGTCATGACCAAAAGCTCCTCTTCCAACTGTACAGTACATACATAAAACTATTGGTATAGGCAATATAATTTGAATCAGTAGTCAAATGTGGTGTTGCTTCTTTCTATTGAAGCATTAAAATCTCATGAAAACAAGCAGGGTGAAGAAACAATTAATATATTAAAATTATTATAACTAAACCAAGAAAAATGGATCGACTTTAGTTTGATGTTTTATATCGAAAATGAGCCCCCTCATTGATGTTAATAGGGAAAAAAAAGTGTTATCTGATTTACATATTTTTAGAGATCTTGGAGCATGATGCATATAAGGAGCGAACTGCGGAATGTACCACAACGAGACTCTTCCACCATCCAGCTACACGGGAAAGTGATGGCATGGGGGGCAACCCTACCTACCTCCGAAGAAAGACTCCTTAAGGTGCAAACGCACAGGCACCAAACCTAAAAGAGTAGGTCCGGCACTCCGAAGACACGTTAGGCAGCTCGAAGAGGTGATTGCGATGCTACAACACAAAATTTCGCATAATGCAGCGCCGCCACCCCCACAAAGAGACACACCTGGGAGGCCCTGGTCTATGTTCTAATTAGGCCGCAATGCACGGTGTGGCTGCATAAGCCACAACAAAAGGGACCGCCAGGTTTCTTGTTACCCTGAGAACCCTAAATGTTCTCCTTCTAAAAAACAATCCGCCCGATTGAGAGCTCTCTACTCTTGGGCAAGGCTGCAAACACAAGATAAGCACATATTTAATGCAACAAACTCCTAAAGAAATCAGAAAGGAAATAGGACAGAGGGAGGTCAAATCTACTGAGGTGGTCGAAATTCACAGGAATTTGTATGTCCATTGATTTTCAACGCCCTCCAACCACAATGGTGGGCTCTTTCCGGTGCCTCCATGGCCCCAATGACGAGAAAGAGAAAAACAAAAAAAAGAAGAGGAATACTCGCCCCACAAGAAATTACTGCAAGATCACTAAGAGTGAGGAAGATGAAAATGGTGAAAATGTGAAGCGTCTGATCCTCCACTATTTTATACACATTCAGCACAAGAAGCCATAATGGCTATGAATCCACAGCGACAGGCAAGATGTCAGAAGGAGATTTGAAACGACAACCTAATCAGCGTGTGAAAAGAGCCGGGTACAATTTCACTCTAAGTGTTTTTCATCACATCCTCAAATCCCCCTCAGAATCGGTGAAAAAGGGGGCATGTGTGGATACATTTATTGACCCCAATAAAGGCAAAGGGCACGTGGAAATAGGGCGGTGTGTGTCAGACAGATTGATCGTCCCATCACGAGATCTTCATCGATATGATCAAACAAGTCACATCACAAATCAGCTAATCGATCCATCGTTGATCGATCAAACCCAACGTCCTCCCAAACTCTTCATATCAATCAATAGCTCTCGGTCAATCAAAGAGCTCGAATATTTGATTGATCAAAAATGCTCAATCACAGTCATCCTTCAAATCGATCGATCGATATGGTCAACCGATTGACAAATGAGTTGATGACAACTCATTGAGCATAACCATTCATACTAGAAAATAGGGAAATGTACCATAGCTGGGACAGCGTCCCATACCCAAAGATCACGGTCATAACGCCCCAACACATCACTAAGAATCTACAAATTTTAATTATAGATCAACCAAAAATCTGGATAATCAATGTGGAAATCAGCACAGAATCCTCTTAAGTCCCAAAATAAATGAGTGGTATGCATTTGTTTCGAATCATCAAGCAATATACATTGATCCACCACTAACTTGAGCATAGAAGAGATTTTTGCAGGCACATCACCTCCCTACCTCCCTTGGTGAGCGTATTCAAGTTAGCGTTCGTTGCATATTAGTTGGCCATCCACCAATCTTCATTCAACTCGTGTAAGGTGAGAATATTCGCTTACACACTATCTCAACATGATTATATTCTAGTAAACAAAGTACAATGAAAAGTGGAAGTTCATATGGTTATAATTAATCCATCTATTAGACTCAGCGAAAGTGTTTTTCAAGTCTATTCCTTTGTAACATTTTCATTTTCTGAATTTACCCTTAGTTATCAATTATGTTTGATTTTAAATTAAGGTTAAGAACATAAAAATATTTTTATGAGTTTTATATTGGGATAAGAATAAAAAAAATCTATATATTTATATATGTGTATATACGTAAATGGATAATATGATATTCATATCCACCAAATTAATCTCAATATTTTTAATGATTTTTTTAAAATATATTAAATAAGTGGTGGTGATCGTGCCACATCATCTCTTTTTTTTGTTATTATTTTTAATAGACTTAGATTGAGATAATTATGGAATATAAGTGATGAATAGCTAATTTCAGATCAAATATGAGTTTCAATGTTTGATCTCACTTTTCATCATTAAAGAGTCAATTTTAGGAAAAATCTATTTCACGATCGTAAGTTCGAAAAGCCCATTCCAACAAGATATTTGATCACCCAAATTGAAGTTGTACTTGAAAAGTTATGAAATTTTAAAAAATTTGGGAATAGTATAATTCTTGGTTTTTTTTTTTGATGTATCTATATATACATCAGATAATATCATCCATATCTATCAAATCTTAATGATTTTTTTTGTATATACTCTTAAAAATCACATTTTAGCATAATATCCCTGATGATTTGTTATTTCCAATAATACTATTCGAATGGGTTTAAATTGTGCATTAACGTTATTTTTTTTTTATCCATTCAAGCAATATTGTTGGTTTTAGAGTTTCAAATGGGTTATTTTTACAATATAGGGTTGGTTGAGGGATATATATACAAAAAAAAAATACTCATTTTTAGTTGTAACGTATCTTTTTTACGTGTAATTTCATAATAAATTCTACAAATGATTTATTTAATCATTATTAAAATTTTAATTATAATCTGTTATATTATATCGCATATAAATGGATTGAAAAAAAATTGAGGGTATTGGTTGTAGACAGATTTTTTTTTTTATACACGCACATCGTGCGCGGGAGAAGATTAGTCATCCACTAAGCCAAACAGAGAAAACAAAGAGCACTCACAATAGCATAATTCATAGTCTACTTGGAAGGCACATTATACTTACTATCAGAGGCCATCAACCAATCCAAAGCAATAGTCCCTCCATCAGGTATTTGAAATACTTGCCTGAGGTGCAAAAGTTGTTCATGATAGAGTTGTTGCATGTCAGAGAAAAAAGAAAAAACAAGCGCACAAGTAGTTGAATTGAGTGGATTCAGTTCATATGGTGGAGACAACCCAAATAAGTTTTCAGCCATTAAATATCAAAATCCCGTGACTCCAAATAATTTTAGTATCAAAAACCATAACCCAGTCCCCATAAAGAAGCCAATACCAACTGACAAATGTATTTTTCCCACACAAATTAAATGAAATGTAATACCAAAACACAGACCCAAAATGTTCTTTCAAGTGGATATGAGTGTGCCTATGCTAAGAAACTAGAAACCTACGATAGCAAGTTCTGTTTCTGAAACATTTTGAAAACAGATGTGAGCGCAAATTTTATCATATCAAGTACCTCTAGCATAGTCCAACACATGAAATTTAAAATAAAAAATAAAAATAAAAATAAAAACACGCGCTAGAACTTACCTCTTGTAATTGAACACGGGAGGCCTTCCGAAGAAATTCAAGAATGCCGTCTGGAAATGCGGGTTCGACAGCCATGGCGTCGCCAAGTACCTGCATATAAAGAAATCAATCAGAATCCTCCAAGAACCCAAAAAAAAAAAAAAATAGAACTTCCTTCAAAGAAACAGGAATCTGTACCTCCCATGGAAGATGCGACACTTGGATGCGACACCTTCGTAGATATGAGATCTTGGATTGAAGGTGAGAGTGACTTGGTCACCTCGGAAGCCCTTGAGGAGGTCCCTAAATAAGTGGAACTCGAGGAAGTTGTAGAGGAAGATGAGAACGAACAATACAAGGCCCAGGAGGTATTGTGAAGTCGGTATCAGTGTTGCCGCTTCGATGAGGAGGCCGACTATCGATTTAGGGTTTGTACAATCCGCCATTAAAGGACTTGGAAAGAATTCGATTTTCATCGGCATAAAGGGTTCATGAGCGAGAGAGACGAGACGGGGCCATGTGCGAAAAAACGGGGATGGGACCACGGATTTGACTGAGGAACGAAATATTTCGGGGGGTATTACGGTACTTGCGGTCGATCTTGTCATGTAGGACGTTCAAGGTTGGAGAGGAAGATACCTTCTGTATTGTAGTTGGACACCGATATTCTCACCACACAGCTATTCAAAAAATCAGAATGTGATTTTTTTTTAAGAGTTACTTTACCTTGATCTATTTGACTTTGTATAGTAGTTTATTATGTGAT
This sequence comes from Acorus gramineus, assembly GCA_030737835.1. Lineage (NCBI taxonomy): Eukaryota > Viridiplantae > Streptophyta > Magnoliopsida > Acorales > Acoraceae > Acorus > Acorus gramineus. Next base: position 2,378,382 of record JAUJYN010000016.1, on the reverse strand, counting down.
AGGTCGATATCACATAGTCGAACTAGTTATAGAGACATAAAACCCGTTTTACGACCTATTCGACTTTGTGTGTTGAACAATGTGTTTACATGTTATAACATTCTCAATGAAATGATATCTTCAAACGATGGTGCATTATTCAGTATCATGAAGAACAGATCACATGATATAATGTTTGAATATCTCTTTATGTCGTCCATTATGTCACAAGTCGAATGCGCCGTAGAGAATGCCTTAAGTCTCTGAGATCAGGTTAACTATGTAATGTCAACATGTGACATAATGACAATGTTTTAAAATCGAATCGTTCAATAAACCAAAAAAATGAATGAGTCAAGGGTCATTGGTTCAACTGTTGGGTCAACCAGATTTGAACAATGACATAATTATAATATAATAATTTTTTTAATTATCATTACTAAATAAAAATATAAAATATTTTAGAAAATCTTTGCATATTGACAATGTTTTAAAAATATAAAAAATTTTAGAATAACTCTCAGATTTTAATTTTGCCGCCTCGTCTTCCTGAATCGACAGTGGCGGTTAGGGTTCCGGTCCCGATCCCTTATATATGCTCTTCTGTTGTTGAGTTTTTACTTCAATAGGACTTTCTTTCTCGCAGGTTCTGTCTAGCGCGTCTTGGCACTCTTATTCCCTACTTAAAATGGCCAACTTTCCCGACAACCTTATCGTTGACGAGTATATCGGGGAAATGCCCCCTCAACCAGACCCTGAAACCCTCCTGCTCTACTCCGGCCAGATTAAAGCTTGCATGATCAACTTCCCATTATCTTTGTTGATAATGGAATTTCTAAGTTTCTTTGGCCTACACCCCCTCCAGCTTGTCCCGAGAGCCTATCGCATCTTGATGGCAGTCACTGCCTCAATCGTGCCTGCGGCATCAACCTCGGCCTGAGCGAGGTGCAGAGCTTCTATGTCCTGAAGTTCCTTAATGGAGAAGGCCGAATGTTCTACCTGGCGCGGAGGTCTGCTTTGCGGGAGCTGATCAAGGATGCGCAAGAGTTCGTCTATGATTGGCGATCCAAACTCTTCAAGATTCAAGGCGCATGGGCGCCCGAAGATTGCGCGTTTTGCGTTCCGCTTCACTGGAGGGACTCTCCCCTGGGATCTATTTGGTCTTTCTTCTTGGCGTCAACCATTTTGCTCCTTTCAAGGGCTGTCTCTCTTTTCTTTTCTTTTTTAATAACGTCTTCTTTTTGCAGGTGACTCGTCTCTTAATGCGTGTCCCCCTCAGGAGAGTCTCCGCACAGGGGACATCCATCGTGCCATAAGTTTCTGGGAGAGGAGCTGGAAATCTTTATTGGGTGCCGCCCTTGTCAACCCTGGCGTTGCACCTACTCCGACCCCTCTGCCATCTTCAAGCAGGGGTGTCCGTCCAAGCGCCTCTTCTTTCTCTCGGGGCGAGACGTCCGGCTCCACGTCCGGCGGTGGGGGTGCGTTGAGGAGGTTGAGTTGTCGCTGCGGTTAGGTCGGTTGTGCCTTACAACCGCCAAATCCAGATTGAAGAGGAGAAAGAAGAGGAGGAGGACATTTTTCTCGGGGATAGTCGTCCCCTGAATCATCCAGCTCCCCCCTCTTTCATGAATCATCAAGCTCCCCCATCCGCGGCCCCTGGAGAGCAAGCCGGGGGAGAGGGAGGAGCCCGCGGGGGCGAGTCTCCCCGAACAGAAGATCATGCCGGGCATTCTCGGGGCTTCTTGGAGGCCGTTGAAGAGCCAAGTGTGGCGATCCTAGTTCATCCTTCTCCAGCGAGGGCGCTTGATCGTGTCCTCAGTTCCAGCCCTCCTCAGTCTGCAGCTGATGATTGTCCTCTGACTGACACTCAATTCATGGTGCCCCCTTCTCTTCCTCGCAAGGCTAGCCTCATAGCCTAGGGACACGTCACTGCCGCTGGGAGGGAGCTCGAGAAGCTGAAGCGCCTTATCGAAGAGGAGGAGAAGGAGTGATTCAGTGACTTCTTTGCTGGTTTTCATGCCGGTTACATGGCTACTCAAGGAGGTGAAGCCTTTCCCTCCTCGGTCTAATTGAAAGATGTGTACGATCTCTCTCTCTATGAGAGGCGTTACGACCGCTTTGCGGAGGATGCTCCGAGTGCCTCTGCTCGGTCTGATCCGTCTACTTCTCGCCCTTGACAGTGAGAGGGTGCCACTACGTGCCTCCCTGCGCCTCTCTCTTCACGTTCCAACAAATACTTCATTCTCATTTTTATTTTTATTATTGTAAAAGTTTATCCGGGCTGCGTCCGAGTATAATTTGTCCTTTTCTGTGACTTTGAACTTCAAACTTTCTTCTATGTCGAATGTTTATGCTTATCGTATACAATTGTATTTTTGTCATAGATTTGTCTCGCATCGTTGTGCCTCGTCCCTGCATTCTTCTTTCTTGTGTACCTTAACCCAGCAGGTTGTTCCTCGGACAGATCAGAGTTGTCAAGTCGAGCTTAAAGCGAGCTCGCCCCCTCTGGTCGGGCTTTATCGACTTTATTTTTTCTTTTGGGTTGACTTCCACAGGTCATGCTTTTCAATGGCGGGTTGACGGGTCAGTTGTAATCGCAGCCGTTTGATTCTCTAGCCCATCAGCCTAAACGTGGTCATGCAGGGTTTGATCCTCACGATTCTGTGTATCTTCTGGTGTCAGAGGCCTGTGGGCTTTCTTACACGTGGCGCTTGAGCAGGATATTTTATGGCATTTTGAAATCAATCTCATGATTAGGGTTGCCGTTTCTCCTTCCCGAAGCGCCAACCGTCGTATCTCGGGTAGCCGAAAGGGTGCGCCATTCCTACGGCGCGGCTGACATCTTTTAAATAGGGATCCATCATCCGGATGAAGAGGTAACCGAGCCCTTCATCTTCAAATTGAGGTATTGTCCTTTCTCTCTCCTACTATGTCTATTCTTCATCTTTAGGAAGGGTCCTCTATCCTGTCTTTCTTCTTTACTTGTTTTTCCATTATGAGAACATCAATCGCTAAATCCCTACATGGCCTTAGGAGTATGTTCGAAATCCCTGAGTCAGTAGGTATGGCATGGTCGGAGTTTGACTCGTTTCCTATTCCTCTAGATAGCATGAACCACTCGTGTATGTACGTGTATCCTTCCCACATAGCAACGGGTGCCATAACCATACCATTCCCTCCACTCGTGAGGAAGTTCTTATCGACTTTTGATCTCCATCCAACACAATGCAATTCCAACTTTTTTAGGGTTTGGATGTGTTATGTGGCGTTGAATCGGGAGCTTAATTTAGATTTAGGCATCCCTGAAATTATTTATACTTATGAGCTTAGGAAGTTCGATAGTGTCACGCCCCAGGGCAGCCGTCCTCGAGCCGTGGTAAATATATAATATCAGCTATCAATAACGAGGTCAAATGAAGAATCTATCAAGACATACAAGGCGACAAGCAATTACAAGGATAGCTGTCAGATATATATGAAAATATAGCGGAAGCTAAATGACCAAGTCTGAAATCCAAAAACACATAACAGACTAAACCACATAATTGATTGTCCTGTGAGAGCCAAAAATAAATCAAAATACATCAACATACATATACTGTGCACAAAAGCACGAGTATTAAATACATACAAGAGAATGGGGGGAATGCTGATGACCTCTCGCTCGCAAAATCCAGAACGCGGACGCTGCACCGCTACTGATACTGCCTAAGGAGCTCCTCCTTCAGATCCGACTCGGTGACAACTGGGGGAAAACAACATGCGAGGGGTGAGCCACACGCTCAGTGAATGGTACACACAACTCATATTAATCCATACAAGCAAAATAAAATCCCAACAGATGGAACGACTACATAAGATTGGTGGGTCGTGCAACAACCCGAGCCCATCACACCCTCACCCTCACCTCACCCTCACAGGGTGACATCGGACTATTGGGAGAAAAAGGGTCGATTGGTCTACACCATTCGTCATCCGGTAGCCCTCTCCCGGGGAGCCTCTACCTGGTAGCCTCCCATGACTGCTACCTCTACCATATGGGCGCACGAACAGGCGTCATGAATAGCGTCTGGGAGCACCTCGCAGGACAGCTACAATCCGGGCAGCTTCAACACGGAGCCAATGAAGGGGAGAGCACTCGACACTCACGGATACGATCCTCATGGATCTGTCCTAGACACCGATAAGGCAACGAATTCTCATGAATTCCCTTCAGAGCGCATAACTCAGATGCGGGGAAGACATATTATTCGTAGTGTCACTTGCCATGGTATGACCCCATAAGTGGTCATACACTTGCCTAAACTCATTAGGCAAGGTTCATGGCTTTATATAAGTATAAATATAATATATAACATATAATTAATTTCGCAAGGAATTAATCATGGAAGTATTTTAAATAATATAAAAACAAAGTTATAATATCATATAAGGCATGCTTATACTTATACATTCTCATTTGGTTTAATTAAATTAAACATTTGGTTTAATTAAATTAAACTAGATGGGAATATGCATGGATCAAGGCTATGCTAGCGTGGGACATGGAATCTAGGCATGCATGGGCTCCTATACATGATACATGGATGTATAACCCTAGCATACAATGTCTAACATGGCATGGGTGCATCATAGCAAGACAAGCATTAACATATTTTTTTTTCAAGCAGATCAATATGCAGTTATGGTGCCCCAAGGGAGGGCAATGCACATCAACGTGCATCGAACGCCTCCTAATTGGGTTGGATCGACCCACTCACCGCAACCCGGGTCGTTGCGTGACCGCTCGCCAAGATCTGCAAGACAAGGGCATCCAAATTGGTGAGTATAACTACATAAAAACACATAGAATTAACTAGAAATGCCAAAGACTCAGATATGCACGCATACGGGCTCGCACGCGTTCAAGCACGCACGTACGCGCGCATATTTGAGTGCCTCGACATCTACCCAAGCCCTCGGGCAGCCACACGCATGGCCCCCGCACGCGTACGCATGCGCATGCATGTCCACCCGCGCACGCTGGTGCCAAGCAACGCGCCCAGCCGCGCGCGCCTGCAAACCCCCGCGCACCCGCACGCGCAAGCCCGCTCGCACACGCACACCCGCTCGCCCCCGCTGAACCCTTCCCGCGCGCCTGCATGCGCACGCTCGCACGTACGCGCACGCCCGCCAGCGCCAGACTGCGCGCGCCCAGACCTCTCCCAACCCCTCCCTTGCCCTCTCACACACCCTAGCCCAAAATACTTAGCATGCATGACCTCCTTAACAACCCTAACCACCAAAAAAAAACAAAGATAAGGGAGGAGGAGAGATTACCAAAGGAGGGGAAACAAAGGAGAGGTATTCGGGTGTTCTTAGCGCACCAAAACCACCGCAACCGCCGCCACCCCACCACCACCACCTCCTCAGCCACTCCTCAAGCCCTACTTGGTTGAAAATTAGGGGCAAAGGGAGCATGAGAGGGAGCCTAAGAGAAGGGAATCAACAACCACAACAACAACACACACATTTACCTAAATAAACACTCCATGTGCTCCTTCTCCTCCACTTCCTTCTCCACTTAATCACCCAAACTAAACACAAAGAAGGGAAGAAATGAAATGCACGCCCAAGGGGGGGGGGGGGTTGATGAGAAGGGAAAAAGGGGGAGGTGAACTTAACCTAGTCTCACCCTCTAACCTTTAAAATAACCAAAGGATTGCTTCAACCCTAAGCAATGGGTGGTGAGGTTACCAAAGGTGATCATAACCACCAAAATATCTAATTACTATTCCACCAAACAAACCAGTAATGACCGAAACTCAGATATGGTTCGGAACTGTACAATTTTTAAAACAATACCGGAATTCTATGAAATTTTTATGGGTAGAACTAGATGGTACCATGACCCATATTATGCAGTTAAATTTTCAATCGGAGTACTCGAACTCACACAGATAGCTAAAAGTTTAAAATTTTAACGACTCCGATCAAAAAAGAAAATTGCCAAAAATGGCCCAAATATAACCAATAGGCTAAAAGTGACACATATATAACATGTAGAGGTTATCACTTCAGGGCTAGGAATTCCAAGGAGAAATTGATAGATGACCTGTCGGACTCCGATAAGGGTTGGTTTGAGAGTAAGCTGATTATTCTATCCGGCAATTGGGAGTTCGGTGGCGCTCCCAAAGATATATGGAGAGTCCCTTGGATCGGCTTGATAGGCTCGCTAGGTTGGGCTGTGTTATTTGGTCTGTTCACGAATAGCTTTGCATTTTTGCTTTACTGAACTTATTTTCCGTTTTGGTTTAGCTCCTACTACAAATTCGCGCCCGTCCAAGGATTCGGTGAGACTAGAGCACATCAAAGCTACTTTCAAAAGGAGCGACCAGGCCTTCTTCCGGATACTTGGTTGGGATAATGCTAACCCAAGCAGTTGCCATCGCCTTGGTCCTCGTTTTTGCGATAATGTTGCGGCTCCTTCTTCCCCTATTGTCGAATCGGGTCCATCTGTGAGTAACGCCGGCCGACTTCCTGAGGGCAAAGAACACTCCGAGGAAGACTTGGAGCCCATTTTTCAATTAGGCTTCGGCGATCCTATGGTGACAGAGAGCTCGTATAGTGGAGCCCGACATGGTTTGCGGCTCCGGAGGGGTTCTAAGGGCGGCCCCAAGCTTGGGGGGAAATCCGACTCGAGCTCCTTGGGAAGAATAGCCCCCACTTCTATCTAGAAGGAGGGGGTGACCAGACCCTCAGCGCCCTTGGCCGACCTCAAGTCCGAAGAGAAACTGGGCCTCAATTTTGCTGGGAGGTCAACCACAACCCCCGGCGAGAAGGAGAGAAGGGTTGCGGTGCCTCCTACTGATCCGAAGTCCACGGAAACGCTGGTCGCTGGATAGGTGGAGAAGAGCACCACTCCTTCTAGTGAGAAGGAGAGGATGGCTCGACTTGCTGTGCTCCAGGCTGAGGTGGATTCTCGGTCTGGAAGAATCGGCCAACTCCCCGGTCCTGAGAAAAGGCAGCGTTTGCCGATGAGACCTTCCTCGAGCACCCCTTCCAAAAGAAGCAGGCCGGCCATAGCTGGACATTCTTCCTCGTCCCCTCAGCTGCCGCCATTGTCTTCCGATGTCTCCTTAGGCAAGGGGAAAGGGGTTGTCCCAGCCACCATGTTATCTTCCCCACCGGTTACTCTTTGGGAACCGGAGACCCGGCCGTTCATTCCTGCTCCTCGAGCCCTGTCCCGCTCGATCCAGGTTTTCGATTTCTGTCTGAAAGACCGTGAAGTGACGGTCGGTTTGATCTGATCCGTGATCCTAGAGAAGGACAAGGCAATGGCGGGCGACATGTCCATTTCCGAGACGGGTTCTGTCCTGCAAAACATGGCCTACCAGGTACCTTTTATTTTGATGTGAATCGGGTTGCGGATAGTTGCATTTTGCCCTATTATTCTCCATTCTTATGGTCTTCTTATTCTGAAACAGCTCGGCGTCTATTCGAACATGGTGGGTCGAAAATTTAACCAAGTTATTAGTGGCGTCGCTCGGGCACATCGTGCTCGTGAGGTGGAGCATGCAGCTCGGGAGAAAGCCGAGATTGCGTTGAATACCGCCCAAAAGGAGCACTCCCGGGTGGTTGAAAAGTTCAAGAAGGACCTTCTTGAAATGTCCTTAGCACTAGATAAGGAACGAGGTGATTGGTCTCGCATCGCATCCGAGGCCGAACAGTAGAAGAGAGAGAGAGCGTTGGATTTTGAGATCCAAGTCCTTCAAAAGGTATAGGACTGACTGGGCCCAATTGAAAAGAAGCCCGAAGAGGCCATTTCAGTGGCCTATGACAGAGGTTACCGCCAGGGCTTCTACAACTGTCGTGATGGAGCTTTTGAACTGGGTCCAGAACAGGTCATCCAGGTGCTTGGGCCTCAGCTTCTCAAATCGGAGGATTAGAGGGATCAGCCAAATCCACCATCTTCTTCTGAACTTATGGACTTGCATGGTCAGGTAACCAGTTTCCTTGGTTGTACCTTGTCCGATATTATCGATGTCGACAAGTTTCCTTCCCCTGGCCGTCCAGATAACTCTGCTGTCATGAAGTCAGTAGTTGCCAACATCGCAGGAATGAAGAGTGAGCCTTGCAGGAATGTCATGGAGTCGGAGGCTCTTCCTCCTGTGGCGGGTGCAGCCGAAATCGTGGTCCAAATGAATGAAGATCTGGTGACATTGGCTAGTAGGGTCGAAGGTGAAGACGATGCTGAGGACAATTCTATTCCCCTCATTCGACAAGCTCCTTCAAGGCGAGCCACGGGAGAACAACCAAGTTGATGCTTCATGGACTACTTTCATTATTTTTGCATGTTGTTATTTTTCCCTCTTTCTTTATTCTTTTAAATTTTGTACTTACGACTTCATGGTTAAATTTTATTGTATGGTGAATGCTTCTAGATAGTTCAATTTGATTTTTGCTTGTTACTTGGGTGTTTGTCTTGTCGTTATCTATTCCTTTTGCACGCTTGCTTTGTGATGCCGACGTAGTTTAATAACAGGGGGGATGAATTGTTTGAGGCTGGCATATTCTTGGATGCACCTTGCAGTTTTGTTTTTGCATCGAGTTCCGAGGATAAACAGTTACCTTCATGTTCTTGATATCCTCTCCTCTTTTTTTTTAGCGTTCTTTTGGGCGCATGTCGTCTCGATCGGGTTCCACCGATTGAGCGCGGCTTCATTGTGTCATTTGACCGGTGCGCAACTGCTAGGGCTTAACTGAGTTGAGTGCAAAGAGCGACCTCGACTAGTTTCAGCCTGTTGAGCGCGGCTTTGTTGTGCCGTTCAGCTAGTGCGCAACTTCTAGGGCTGAACTGAGTCGAGTGCAAAGAGCGACCCCGACCAGTTTCAGCCGGTTGAGCACAGCTTTGTTGTGCCATTTGGCTAGTGCGCGGCTGCTAGGGATGAACCAAATCGAGTGCAAAGAGCGACCCTGACAAGTTTCAGCCCATTGAGCGCGGGTTTGTTGTGCCGTTTGGCTAGTGCGTGGCTGCTAGGGCTGAACTGAATCGAGTGCAAAGAGCGACCCCGAACAGTTTCAACCCGTTGAGCGCGGCTTCGTCCTGTTGCGTTATTCACTCATATTAAAGACTGAGAAAGGGAAATCACTTCTTATTCAATTATAATATTTCTTGAGATGGATTACATTCCAAGGTCGGGGAATCACAGTCCCGTCCATAGTTTCTAAATGATAAGCTCCATTTGGTCCGGCCCCCGTGACTGTGAAAGGGCCCTCCTAGTTCGGTCCAAGTTTGCCATCCTTCTTGTTCTTGGTTTCTGGGAAGACTTCTCTGAGGACAAGATCGCTAACTCGGAAACTCTTGCTTGAAACTCGTCAATTGTAATATCAAGATATTTGGTTTTGATAATCTGCTGTCCTTATTGCTACGATTTCCCTCCTTTCATCTCGGAGTTCTAAGTCTTGCATCATCTGACTATCATTCCCTGCTTGATCGAAGTCCTGGGTCCGGTGGGTGGGTATGTTGGTCTTGACTGGCAGAACGACTTCAATTCTAAACGCTAATGAGAAGGGTCTCTTCCGTAGACCTTCGTGAGGTGGTCTGGTAGGACCAGAGGACCGAAGGAAGTTCATCGACCCATTTCCCTTTCGCACTGTCCAACCTTTTCTTCAAACCATCTAGGATAGTTCGGTTTGTGATTTTAGCTTGTCCGTTGCTTTGGGGATATCGCAGAGTGGAAAAATGATGCTGTATCTTCAATTCTTCGCAGAACTTCTTTATCTGGGCACTATCAAACTGCTTTCCATTGTCTGAGATGATGGAGTGCTGTCACGCCCCAGGGCCGGCCGACCCCGGGACGCGGCAAGTGTATATATGATATCAGTAAACAGGAGTTCAATAACATACTCATACAACAGCTAAAATGACAACACGACAACAAAAGCAGGGATGACATGATATATACACCAATAGCAGAAGCTAAAGACTAAATCTGTAATTCAAAGACATATTACAGACTCGATACATAATCAACTGTCCTGTGAGAGCCAATATATACAAAGACATTCAAATACAATACAAACGCGTGCCCAAGCACGGAATATAATACATACAAGCAAAAGGGATGCTGATAGCCTCTGATACTCGCGGGACGTGGCGCTACTCCACTACTGATGAAGTCCCTCGGGGAGCTCTTCCTCCAGATCCGACTCAGATGACACTGGAGAAAATATTATGCGAGGGGTGAGCCACACGCTCAGTGAACAACACAACCCATGCATCACAATATATATTAACCACCAGATCTTATTAATCCACAATCTCATTATTAAAAGCCACAAAATGGCAACAGCTATACAGGCCAGTGGGTCGCTATCACCAACCCACTACACCCTCACCCTCACCCCTCAATATGGTGACATAGGATATTGGGACTGACTAGCCTGATAAACATCCATACACATCCATACACCCTCACCCTCACCCCTCAATAGGTGACATAGGATATTGGGACTAACAATCCAGTGGGTCGCTACATCGCCAACCCACTACACCCTCACCCACACCTTCAATAGGTGACATAGGATATTGGGACTGACTAGGCTGATGGTCGCCCTTGGTCCACCGATAGTCTCTCCCCACTCCGTAGGCTGTTTGGCCACTCCCACATTCAGCACAGTCCGAGTCCAAGATCAGGAGGTGCCTACTGATGGGAGCCCCTGCACGGGACAGTCTCTCTACGCTGGGGTAGTCTCTAAAGGATCCAACGAAGGGAACAGATCAGCCTATCCATCGCATATGATCCACTCGGATCCGCTGACAAACACATCTCAACAACTCTAATGTCATGAATTCCTCAGAATTCCTCCAGGGCGCATAACCAGGATGCGGGGAACAGATATTATAAAATAAGAGGTTGGAATATTACCGGGGGAAAGAACCTTGGGAGGGCAGCGTGAGATCCTGATATAGGACATCCCGACAACCAAACAAGGAACACGGAGTACCCTAGTCCGGGTCTCACCGCTGTCCTCGCGAGGCCCCTCCCCTATAATATTCACTAAGACATGCCATCAATCACATGCTTGCATTTGATATATATAAATTAAACTAAATGGAAAACATGCATAAGTCAAGGTTTTCCTAGTAGGGAAACATGATAATAGGATGCATGGTTCTTATACGGGTCCTAAGGGTACAAGTCCCTAGCATACAAAGACTAGGGTGGCATGCATACTACACATTATCATGCTTACATAGTTTTCATATTACACAAGTTAACATTAATTATGGTGCCCCAGGGGAGGACGGTACACGCCCAAGTGCATGTAACTCCCTACTGGGTTGGATTGTCCCACTCACAGGTAATCGGGTCGTCGCGCGACCGTCCGTCAAGATCTGCAAAATAGGGTAATCAATTCGGTGAGTAAAATCCACAAATAAATCCAAAAATACCTAAAAATACTCAACACTCGGACAAGCGTACATATGGCCAGTACGCACGCGAGCCCGAGCATCCCAACTCATTCCCGAACCCCCCGGGCAGCCGCACGCACGGCCACCCACCCCGGGCGCACAGCCGAGCCCCGGCCCGCTCCCCCAGACGCACGGCCATGCCCACCTGCGCGCCCGGACGCACTGTCGCATGCACGCGCATGCTCGCGGGCGCCCGCGCGTCCAGCCCATCGTGCCCCCGCGTGCCAGCCCATCGCGCCCCCGCGCGCACTGCGCGCACTCCCCAGCACGCGCACGCACTGGTCCCCAGCTCCGCGCCCAGGCGCATGCCCAGGCACCCTGCCCCGCACCCAGGCGCAGTGCCCAGGTGCCCTGCCCGCGTGCACACCCCCGCTCGCGCCAGCACCGCACCCGCGCGCACCTGCGCGACCACCCGCGCGCACCCGCGCACACACCCGCGCGCGACTGCGCGCCTGACTGCGCCCGCCAGCGCCCAACGCCCACTCCGGCTCCACCCAAGCGCACGCCCGCACGCACGCGCGCGCGCACCCTGCCATCTGCTCCGCCTGCTGCACTGTCTGCTGCGCTGCCTGCCTGCCAGCCTACCTGGGACAGCCTGCCAGCCCGCCCGAGCCACTCTACCACCCCTCTCCGGCCACCAATGGCCTCCAACATCCACCAACCACCACCCACAGCCACCAGCACCCAAAAACAACCCCCTAACAAGCATTTAAGCAAGAAAAGGAAGGAAAGAGACCTTACCCTTGGAAGGAAAGGAAGGGAAGGGAACCGGGAGCTCTTCGGGCACCGAAATACCTCCACAAGGACCACCACCACCTAGATCTCCTCCTAGCCAAAGAAGGGCTGAAATCTGAGGAGAAAAGAGAGGGTGAGAAGGGGCTAAACACCTCGGAACTCGAATCCGAGTCCACCGGTGGATAGATCGGGAGCTCCCCTTACCTTTCTCTTCTTTGGGTTTTAAGGTCCAAGCTCTCTAACTAGGTCAAAAGAAGGTTTTTGAGAGAGGGAGAGAGAGAAAACAAGTGGGGAAGATGATGAATAGTGGGGGGATATTTTCATCTCCCTTGTATATAATCCCTCACTTAGATTAGCCTAACTAGGTTTAATTAGGGCTAAGAAAGGATTAGTGAGGGTTTAAGTGAGTTTTGACTTGGGTCAACTCAACCACAAATAAAAACAAAAGGGGTTGACCAAGTCCATGGGCCCACTTTGACCAAGTCCACTCTCCCAATGACTTCTCGCTCGGTCAAAACCCGGATACTCCCCGGAACTGTGAAATTCTGAAACGTTACCGGAATTCGACAAAATTTTCGTGAGCGGCTTGGAATGGCACCAGGATACATAATATGCAGTTAGATTTTCAATCGGAGCCCTCAATCTCAGGGTGATAGCTAAAAGCCCGAAATTTTAGTAGTTCCGACCGAAAAACGAAAAAAACCGAAAAACTGCCAGAATGGTCCAACGGTTACCAGAAGGTTAAAAGTGACACATATATAACATTCTTCCCCCCTTAGGAAATTTTGTCCTCAAAATAATGCAAAAACATCTAGGAAGGGAAGAGATGCGGATACGCGTCACGCAAGGTGTCCTCGAGCTCGAGCACCGGAACGGTGCTGCCATCGCACCTTGACCAATTGGACGGTCTTGGTGCGGAGCCCTTTCTCGCGGCGGTCCATGATCTCAATTGGTTGCTCCACGAATGACAAGCCCGGCTCGAAGACGAGCGGCTCGAACGGGATGACGTGAGCAGGATCATGGACGCAACACACACCCAACCGCGATGCCTCAGAGCAACCTGCGAACCCACCCCTCCCAGACGGAAGGGTAAGAACTGGCTCTGAGGTGAGCCTTCGCTTAAACTCCAGGAAGCTCTCCTCGCAAGACGGGGACCGTTCGAACCGGACATCCTTCAAAGCGAGGCGGTTAGGAGGTACAGCTATTCTCGAGAAACCCTCGACAGATCTCCCGCAAAAACCCGCCAGGCCCAGGAAGCTTCGAATCTCTGCAGGGTTCGACGGTCGACGCCAATTTGACACGGCGAGCGACTTGACCGGGTCCACAGATATGCCCTTGCCGGAAATCACGTGGCCCAGAAGACCATCCGCTCCAACCAACCAAATCTCGCACTTAAACCACCATCAGCTGATGCTTCCAGGGTATTCCTTGACTGGGAAAAGAAACCTCGGGAGGGCACCTTGAGGTCCCGATATAGGATACCCCGACAACCAAACAAGGAACACGAAGTACCCTAGCCCGGGTCTCAACGCTGACCTCACACGGCCCCTTAAACCAGAAAAGGAACACTAGAAGAAGACATCACCCCTAAAGAATACCACCAACCGCACTTGATCATCTATATCTAGATAATCTCCCACCGATATCCTTCAACATCCATCACAAGACCGGACCCAACATCCTTGGGAACGGTCGAACAACAATTGGGTCACGAGGCGACGCGTCTTCGCCTCATCCACACCCTCACTCCTGAAAGGAGACATTTTGGGACTTTGGGAGAGACTTAGACTGCTCTACACCCCTGGTCCACCGGTAGCCTCTCCTCCACACCGTGGGCCGCCTGGTCCGCTCCCACAATTCAGCACAGTCCGAACCCAAATCAGGAGGTGCCTACTAACGGGAGCCCTCTGTCAGGAAGGCCTCTTTAACGCTGAGGAGTCCCTACACGGATCCGATGAAAGGGAGAACGATTCCACGCTCGCGACACCATTCAATAAACCTCTTTCGGGTAGCCCCTACCTGACATACTCCCATGATCAGTACCCCTCTGACTGCATCGGTGGTACCTACGGATGGGAGCCTTCTGCCAGGACGGCTACAACCCGGCCTCCTCAACTCAAACCACCACTTCCGATACCCGCTCCTCGAGATATTACACACAAGCATAACAGCAACCAAACACACATATATTCATAGGGAGCTGGGAAAACAAACATTACCTCGAACCATGACACCCGAAACCTGCGCCTCCTCGGCCGAAAGAGCTGCAACTCTGCCCTGAACAAACTGCGGCTGAGGAGCAGGGGCACGCCTCACCGGCTGCACTGGCTGCTGACGCTGAGGCTGCACGCGGGGTCGGCCAGCATCTGGGCAATTATACGAGATATGCCCGATGCGCTGACAATGGAAGCAGCGTCGCGTCTCTGGTCGCCAGGACTGGATTGGCACTGCCGCAATGGGTGCTGGATCCCACTCTGGCACCACATCAGCTGGAGGAGAGGCAGCCGCTGACTGATCGAAACGGGGCCTCCTCCTCTTGCGCTGCCCCTGGTCCTGGCTCCTGGGAGGACCTTGATCTGCAGATGGGGTCGGAACCCTCACGAGGATCCCGAGGTCTCGCTCGACTGTCTTCGCCCGAGACACCAAGTCCGAGAACCTCGAGAAAGCCTGGGAGGAGACATGCACCCAAATGGCGCTGCAGAGACCGAGCTCGAAACGACGGCACCGCGCCTCTTCGTCCATCACCAAGGCTGGAGCGAATCTGGATAGCCTCGTGAAGCGCGTGGAGTAGTCGGCGACAGACATAGAGCCCTGCGTCAACTGCTCAAACTCCTGCATCACGATCTGCCGCGCCGAGAACGGGAAGTACTCCTCCAGGAAATACCTCTGGAATCCTGCCCATGAAAGCTGCTCCAATCCCTCGGGGATGTCCACCACTCGGGTAGCCCACCAGTCGGCAGCGCTACCCTTCAGCATGAAGGTGGCAAGGGAGACTCGCTGGCGATCCGTGCAATGCATAGTCGAGAAGATCGTATCTACATCCATCAACCATCGCTCTGGAGCAAGAGGATCCGCCAACTGGCCGTAGAACTCGGGAGGGCGGAGCTTTAGGAAGGCTGCGAGGCCACTCTGCTGCACTCGCGCTGCAGCCTCTAGCTCCACCTCCCTCGCCGGGGATCCTGAACTCTCACCGCCGGAATCACCACGAGAATTGGGGGTACTTCGGGTACCACAGGCGGATCTGCCACCAAGGGGACCTGTGGAACTGCATCACGGGCCGCCCTCAACTCCTGGATCTCCCGCGCCTGCTCTACCAACACTCTGGTCTGGGCCTCCAGTGCCCTGGTCTGAGTCTCCACTAAATCCGCTATCCGAGCGAACGCACATTCCCATGCGGGAGGCTCCTGCACCGATCCTGGCCTCACAGCCGTGGACTCTCCAGTAGCATCCTCGCCTCTAGCAGGTCCGGAAACCTCCAAAGGTCGAGAGGGACCATGTCCGCACCATCCTCCACGAGGAGGCATATCAGCAATACTAAGAAAACCAGACACTAGGATCAGAATACACATATAGAAATCCTAGGACTCATCTCTACGAAAAGAAGACCATTGGCTCTGACAGGACCAGGCTCTGATACCAACTTTTGTCACGCCCCAGGGCCAGCCGACCCCGGGACGCGGCAAGTGTATATATGATATCAGTAAATAGGAGTTCAATAACATACTCACACAACAGCCAAAATGACAACACAGACAATAAAAGCAGGGCTGACATGATATATACACCAATAGCGGAAGCTAAAGACTGAATCTGTAATTCAAAGACATATTACAGACTCCCAGACGCACGGCCGAGCCTAGCCCGCGCGCTCGGACGCACTGCCGCATGCACGCGCACACTCGCGCGCGCCCGCGCGCACCGCGCGTCCAGCCCAGCGCGCCCCCATGCGCACTGCGCGCATGCCCCAGCACGCGCACGCACTGGTCCCCAGCTTCGCGCCCAGGCGCATGCCCAGGCGCCCTGCCCCGCACCCAGGCGCAGTGCCCAGGTGCCCTGCCCGCGCGCGCCTACGCGCACCCGCGCGCACTCCCACGCACACCCCCGCTCGCGCCAGCACCCGCGCGCACCTGCGCGACCACCCGCGCACACCCGCGCGCGACTGCGTGCCCGACTGCGCCCGCCAGCGCCCAGCACCTGCGCCCAGCGCCCAGCTCCACCCGCGCGCATGCGCGTGCGCGCCCTGCCATCTGCTCCGCCTGCTGCACTGCCTGCTGCGCTGCCTGTTATATTTGTGTCACTTTTAACCTGCTGGTAACCGTTGGAGCGTCCTGGCAGTTTTTAAAATTTTTAGGGTTTTCGATCGGAACCGCTTATTTTCAGACTGTTAGCTATCGTCTGAGTTAGAGGACTCCGATTGGAAATCTAACTGCATATTTGGTGTCCTGGTGCCATTTCTGGCCTCTCACGAAAATTTCGTTGAATTCCGGCATCGTTTGCAAAAATTTTGCAGTTCCGGGGCGTATCCGGGTTTTTAAGTCGCGCGCTATATAAAAGAAATCAAAAATCACCCCTACACTATTCATCATCCCTCCCGACGTGATTTCCCCTCTCCCCTTCTCCGTTTTTCTTCCGTTTGAGCCCCCTCCACCCCTCAAAATCGAAAACCCAAAGCACGGGAAGTGTAGATCGGGTCCCGATCTACACTCCGGTGTCTTCAAATCCGAATTCCGACGATCCTAGCCTCCCCGACCTCCTCTCTCTCTCCTCTGTTTCGACCCAAATCGAGGGCCGTGATAGATCGGGGCGTGGGAAAGCCTTTGAGGAAGGTTTCGGCGCGCGGAGAGCTACCGAACGTCTTCCCCTCCCCTCGGTAAGCCTCCTTTCCCTCCTTTTCTTGCATAGATGAATGCTAGGAAGGTGGATTGGGTGTTTGGGGGTGGTCGGCGGCAGTGGAGGTGGTCGGAGGGCGGTCGGAAGTGGTTGGAGGGTGGTCGGTGGTCAAGGGAGAGGTGGTGGTGGCGCTCGGGCAGTGGCAGGTCGTCCGGGCCAAGCAGCAGCAGCAGCAGCAGCCCAGGCGGCGCCAGGTCGGGTGCGCGCGGGCAGGCGCGCGTGCGTGCGCGGGCGCGCGTACGCGCGGCGTGCGCGCGAGGGCCTGGTGCAGGGTGCTGGCCGGTGCTGGGCGAGCAGAGGCCGGTGCTGGGCGAGCTGGGCGGCTGATGCGCGTGGAGCGGGTCGCGCGGGTGCGCGGATGGCGTGCGCGAGGCCGTGGCGTGCGCGAGGCCGTGGCTGAGGGTGCGGATGGCGTGCGCGGAGGCGGCGGCGAGGCCGTGGCGGTGCGCGGAGGGCGCGGCGAGGCCGTGGCGGTGCGCGGAGGGCGCGGTGAGGCCGCGGTGGTGCGCGCGAAGCGCGGCGAGGTGCGGCGAGGTGGCGCGAGGTGCGCGCGAGGCGAGGCTCTGCGCGTGGGGGGCGCGCGGGGTGCTCGCATGCCGGCGCGGGGTGCGCGCGGAGCCCGGAGGTGGTGCGGCGGCGTGTCCAAGCGGCGGGCAGGGGCCGGCGGAGCGCGGGACGCGCGGGCCGAAGCGCGGCGGTGCACCCGGGCGGTCGGGAGGCCGTGCGGGTGGTTGCCGAGGCCGTGCGGGTGGTTGCCGAGGCCGCGGGTAGTTGTTGGGGAGGTGTTGGATGCTTGTTGTGGGTTTGGGGTGTTTATTTATGTATTTAATGATAATTGTGGATTAATACTTACCAAATAATACCTGTCTTGCAGATCTCGACAGACGGTCGCGCGTTGACCCCGATCACTGGTGAGTGGGACAATCCAACCCAGTAGAGAGGCGTTGTATGCACTTGGGGCGTATACCGACCTCTCCTGGGGCGACATGGATAAATATTACCTGTAATAATATGTAATCCATGCTTGTATGATTTATGTGTAGAATGCATGCTTCCCTAGTCTTTGCATGTTAGGGACTTGCCCCTTAGGATATGCATATGAGCCATGCAGCATGTCCCCTGTTTACATGCTAGGAAACCCGGCCTATGCATGCGTCCTACTAGTTTTATTTATTAAATTAAATGCTGGTATCTGTTAGATCGCATGCCTTAGGATAATATTATAGGGAGGAGCCTTGCGAGGTCAACGCTGAGACCCGTGTTAGGGTACTCCGTGTTCCTTGTTTGGTTGTCGGGATGTCCTGTATCGGGACCTCAGGCTGCCCTCCCAAGGTTTCTAGTCCCAATAATATTATAAGTAATGTTGTATGATTAGTATGATTATTAGCATGAGTAGTGAATATTATAGGGGAGGGACCTTGCGAGGACAGCGGTGAGACCCGTGTTAGGGTACTCCGTGTTCCTTGTTTGGTTGTCGGGGTACCCTGTATCGGGAACTCACGCCGCCCTCCCGAGTTTCTTTCCCCCAGTGATATTCCAACACTGCTTTTGATTGTACATGTTCCCCGCATCGTGGAGATGCATCCGGTTGAATTCAGAGGAATTCATGACATTTGAGTTGTAGAGACGTGTAGTCGGCGGATCCGAGTGGATCATATGCGTATGGATAGGCTGTTCTGTTCCCTGCGTTGGATCCGGTAGAGGCTACCCCCAACGTTAGACAGGGCCTTCCTGACAGAGGGCTCCCATTAGTAGGCACCTCCTGATTTGGTTTCGGACTGTGCTGAATGTGGGAGTAGACCAGGCGGCCTACGGAGTGGAGGGAGAGCTATCGGTGGACCAAGGGTGACCAACAGCCTAGTCAGTCCCAAAATCCTATGTCACCCATGGATGGGTGAGGGTGAGGGTGTAGTGGGTTGGCGATGAGCGACCTACTGGATTTGTGAATAGATGATTATCAGTCCCAAAATCCTATGTCACCCATGGATGGGTGAGGGTGAGGGTGTGGTGGTTCGGCGAAGTACGAACCACTGGTTTATGTTGTTATGTATTGATGGCTGGATAAAATAATGGAATATTGGTAAATATTGTCTGTGATGCGTGGGTTGTGCTGTTCACTGAGCGTGTGGCTCACCCCTCGCACATGTTTTTCCCCAGTGGTCACTGAGCCTGAGCTGGAGCCGGAGCAGCAGTTGGAGCTTTCCGAGGGATTTCTTCAGTAGCGGAGCAGCGCTACGTCCGCGAGTACCAGAGGCTGTCAGCATCCCTTTCCTTGGCTGTATGTATTGTATTTCCGTGCTGAGCACGTTTGTATATGTTCAGTTGTATATTTGTGTATATTGGCTCTCACAGGACGTATGATTGTGTATCGAGTCTGTAGAATGTTTATTCACAGATTCAGTCTTTTGCTTCCGCATTTGGTGTATATATCATGTCAGCCCCTTTTGTTGCATGTGTGTCATTCTAGTTGTCTATGTATGATATATATTATTGACCTCCTGTGTAGGCTTCTGATATGATATCGCGTCCCGGGGTTGGCCGCCCTGGGGCGTGACAAAAAGTTGGTATCAGAGCCTGGTCCTGTCAGAGCCAATAGTCTTCCTTTCGTAGAGATGAGTCCTAGGATTTCGATGTGAGTATTCTGATCCTAGTGTCTGGTTTTCTTAGGGTGCTGATATGCCTCCTCGCAGAGGACGGCGCGGACGAGGTCCCTCTCGGTCTTTGGAGGTTTCCGGACCTACCAGAGACGAGGATGCTACCGGAGAGCCCTTGACGCAGGAGCCTCCTGCTTGGGAGCGTGCTTTCGCTCGGTTGGCTGATTTGGTGGAGACACAGACGCGGATGATGGCAGAGCAGGCTAGAGAGATTCAGGAGCTGAGGGCGACCCGCGAGGCAGTTCCGCAGGTCCCCTTGGCGGCAGATCCGCCTGTGGTACCTGATGTACCCCCAGTTCCTGTGGCAGTTCCGGCAGTTGGAGTTGAGGATCCCCTGCAGAGGGAGGAGGAGCTAGAGGCGGCAGCGCGGGTGCAGCAGAGCGGCCTCAACGCCTTTCTGAAGCTCCATCCTCCCGAGTTTCATGGGCAGTCGGCAGATCCTCTTGCGCCAGAGCGTTGGTTGAGGGAGGTGGATGTGATCTTCGCGGCCATGCTTTGCACCGATCGCCAGCGAGTCTCTCTGGCCACCTTCATGCTGAAGGGTGACGCCGCCGACTGGTGGGCTACCCGAGTGGTGGACATCCCAGAGGGAGTGGCGCGGCTCACATGGGCGAGTTTCCGGAGGTATTTCTTGGAGGAGTACTTCCCGTTCTCGGCGCGGCAGCTAGTGGAGCGGGAGTTCGAGCAGCTGACTCAGGGCACTATGTCCGTTGCTGACTACTCTACGCGCTTCACGTGTCTGTCCAGATTCGCAGCAGCGTTGGTGATGGATGATGGGACGTGCCGTCGTTTGAGCTGGGTCTCAGCAGCGCTATCAGGGTGCACGTCACCGCCCACGCTTTCACGAGGTACTCCGACTTAGTGTCTCGGGCGAAGACCGTCGAGAGAGACCTCGGGATTCAAGTGCGGGCTCCGACCCCTTCTTCAGATCAGGGTCCTTCCGGGAGTCAGGACCAGGGGCAGCGCAAGAGGAAGAGGCCCCGCTTCGAGCAGTCAGCGGCTGCCTCTCCTCCAGCAGATGCGGTGCCAGTATGGGATCCAACACCCATTGCAGCAGTGCCCATCCAGTCCTGGCAGCCGGAGAAGCGGCGCTGTTTTCATTGTCAGCGCATCGGGCATATCAGATACAATTGCCCAGATGCTGGCCGACCCCGAGTGCCACCTCAGCAGCCGCCGTTCTTGCAGCAGCAGCTTCCGCGCCAGCAGCAGCCAGTGCAGCCGGCGAGGCGTGCTCCTGTTCCTCAGCCGCGGTTGGTGCAGGGCAGAGTTGCAGCGCTTACGGCCGAGGAGGCGCAGCCTTCGGGTGTCATGGTTCGAGGTATCATCTTGTGTTCCCAGCTCTCTAGTATAAGGATAGTTGTGTGTGTAATTGGTGGTTATTATGCAAGTGTGTGGGGTATCTGGATGAGTGAGTGTCAAGAGCGGTTGTTTGGGTTAAGGAAGCCGGGTTTTAGCTGTCCTGGCAGTGAGTTCCCATCAGTAGGTACCGCCGATGCAGTCGGAGGGGTACTGAATTTGGGAGTATGCTAGGTAGGGGCTACCCGGTAAGAGATTATTGAATGGTGTCGCGAGCGTGGAATCGCTCTCCCCTTAGTTGGATCCGCGTAGTACAGCCCCGGCGTTAGACAGGCTCCCGGTCAGAGGACCAGGCGAGCTACGGAGCGGGGAGAGGCTACCGGTGGACCAGGGGTAGAGAGCAGTCTAAGTCTCTCCCAAAGTCCCAAAATGTCTCCTTTCGGGAGTGAGGGTGTGGATGAGGCGAAGGCGGGTCGCTCGTGACCCAATTTCTGTTGGACCGTTCCCAATGATGTTGGGTCGGTCTTGCAAAGGATGTTGAATGACATCGTTGGGTGATCATCTAGATGTAGGTGATCCGGAGGAGTTAGTGTGTTTTAAATGATGTCTTCTTCCAGTGTTCCTTTCTGGATTAAGGGGCCTTGTGAGGTCGGCGTTGGAACCCGGGCTAGGGTACTTCGTGTTCCTTGTTTGGTTGTCGGGGTATCCTATATCGGGATTTCATGGTGCCCTCCCGAGGTTTCTTTTCCCAGGCAAGGGATACCCTGGAAGCATCAGATGGATGGAAGATCAAGTGCGAGCGTGGTTAGAGGTTAAGGCCTTTTGGGCTGGGTGATTTCTGGTGAAGGCATATCTGTGGACCCGGGCAAGACGCTCGTCGCGTCAAATTGGCGTCGACCGTCGAACCCCGCAAGGATTCGGAGCTTCCCAAGTTTGGCGGGTTATTGCAGGAAGCTTGACGAGGGACTCTCGAAGATAGCTGTTCCTCTTAACCGCCTTACTCGGAAGGATGTCCGGTTCGAGTGGTCCCCGTCTTGCGAGGAGAGCTTCCTGGAGTTTACTCGGAGGCTCACCTCAGCGCCAATTCTTACCTCTCCGTCTTGGAGTGGTGGGTTCGCAGTTGGGTAAGGGTGTCCGCGATCCTGCTCACGTCATCCCGTTCGAGCCGCTCGTCTCTGAGCCGGACAGTCATTCGTGGAGCAGTCGATTGAGATCATGGACCGCCGCGTGAGGAGGCTCTGCACCAAGACCGTCCAGTTGGTCGAGGTGCGATGGCAGCACCGTTCCGGTGTTAAGGACACTTAGGAGCTCAAGGGATGCCAGGTGTGACGCGTATCTGCATCTTTTCCCCTCCTAGATGTTTTTGCATATTTTGAGGACAAAATTTCCTAAGGGGGGAAGAATGTTATATGTGTCACTTTTAACCTGCTGGTAACCGTTGAGCGTCCTGGCAGTTTTTAAAATTTTTAGGGTTTTTGGTCGGAACCGCTTTCAGACTGTTAGCTATCGTCTGAACTAGAGGATTCCGATTGGAAATCTGACTGCATATTTGGTGTCCTGGCGCCATTTTAGACCTCTCACGAAAATTTCATCGAATTCTGGCATCGTTTGCAAAAATTTCCAGTTCCGGGGCGTATCCGGGTTTTTAAGTCGCGCGCTATATAAAAGAAATCAAAAATCACCCTACACTATTCATCATCCCTCCCGACGTGATTTCCCTCTCCCCTTCTCCGTTTTTCTTCCGTTTGAGCCCCCTCCACCCCTCAAAATCGAAAACCCAAAGCACGGGAAGTGTAGATCGGGTCCCGATCTACACTCCGGTGTCTTCAAATCCGAATTCCGACGATCCTAGCCTCTCCGACCTCCTCTCTCTCTCCTCTGTTTCGAGCCAAATCGAGGGCCGTGATAGATCGGGGCGTGGGAAAGCCTTTGAGGAAGGTTTCGGCGCGCGGAGAGCTACCGAACGTCTTCCCCTCCCCTCGGTAAGCCTCCTTTCCCTCCTTTTCTTGCATAGATGAATGCTAGGAAGGTGGATTGGGTGTTTGGGGGTGGTCGGCGGCAGTGGAGGTGGTCGGAGGGCGGTGGTCGGAGGTGGTCGGAGGGTGGTCGGTGGTCAAGGGAGGGGTGGTGGTGGCGCTCGGGCAGTGGCAGGTCGTCCGGGCCAAGCAGCAGCAGCAGCAACAACCCAGGCGGCGCCAGGTCGGGTGCGCGCGGGCAGGCGCGCGTGCGTGCGTGGGCACGCGTACGCGCGGCGTGCGCGCGAGGGCGCGCGGGCCTGGTGCAGGGTGCTGGCCGGTGCTGGGCGAGCAGAGGCCGGTGCTGGGCGAGCTGGGCGGCTGATGCGCGTGGAGCGGGTCGCGCGGGTGCGCGGATGGCGTGCGCGAGGCCGTGGCGTGCGCGAGGCCGTGGCTGAGGGTGCGGATGGCGTGCGCGGAGGCGGCGGCGAGGCCGTGGCGGTGCGCGGAGGCCGCGGCGAGGCCGTGGCGGTGCGCGGAGGGCGCGGTGAGGCCGCGGTGGTGCGCGCGAAGCGCGGCGAGGTGCGGCGAGGTGGCGCGAGGTGCGCGCGAGGCGAGGCTCTGCGCGTGGGGGGCGCGCGGGGTGCTCGCATGCCGGCGCGGGGTGCGCGCGGAGCCCGGAGGTGGTGCGGCGGCGTGTCCAAGCGGCGGGCAGGGGCCGGCGGAGCGCAGGACGTGCGGGCCGAAGCGCGGCGGTGCACCCGGGCGGTCGGGAGGCCGTGCGGGTGGTTGCCGAGGCCGCGGGTGGTTGCCGAGGCCGCGGGTAGTTGTTGGGGAGGTGTTGGATGCTTGTTGTGGGTTTGGGGTGTTTATTTATGTATTTAATGATAATTGTGGATTAATACTTACCAAATAATACCTGTCTTGCAGATCTCGACAGACGGTCGCGCGTTGACCCCGATCACTGGTGAGTGGGACAATCCAACCCAGTAGAGAGGCGTTGTATGCACTTGGGGCGTATACCGACCTCTCCTGGGGCGACATGGATAAATATTACCTGTAATAATATGTAATCCATGCTTGTGTGAATTATGTGTAGAATGCATGCTTCCCTAGTCTTTGCATGTTAGGGACTTGCCCCCTTAGGATATGCATATGAGCCATGCAGCATGTCCCCTGTTTACATGCTAGGAAACCCGGCCTATGCATGCATCCTACTAGTTTTAATATTGAATTAAATGCTGGTATCTGTTAGATCGCATGCCTTAGGATAATATTATAGGGAGGAGCCTTGCGAGGTCAACGCTGAGACCCGTGTTAGGGTACTCCGTGTTCCTTGTTTGGTTGTCGGGATGTCCTGTATCGGGACCTCAGGCTGCCCTCCCAAGGTTTCTAGTCCCAATAATATTATAAGTAATGTTGTATGATTAGTATGATTATTAGCATGAGTAGTGAATATTATAGGGGAGGGACCTTGCGAGGACAGCGGTGAGACCCGTGTTAGGGTACTCCGTGTTCCTTGTTTGGTTGTCGGGGTACCCTGTATCGGGAACTCACGCCGCCCTCCCGAGTTTCTTTCCCCCAGTGATATTCCAACACTGCTTTTGATTGTACATGTTCCCCGCATCGTGGAGATGCACCCGGTTGAATTCAGAGGAATTCATGACATTTGAGTTGTAGAGATGTATTGTCGGCGGATCCGAGTGGATCATATGCGTATGGATAGGCTGTTCTGTTCCCTGCGTTGGATCCGGTAGAGGCTACCCCCAACGTTAGACAGGGCCTTCCTGACAGAGGGCTCCCATTAGTAGGCACCTCCTGATTTGGTTTCGGACTGTGCTGAATGTGGGAGTAGACCAGGCGGCCTACGGAGTGGAGGGAGAGCTATCGGTGGACCAAGGGTGACCAACAGCCTAGTCAGTCCCAAAATCCTATGTCACCCATGGATGGGTGAGGGTGAGGGTGTAGTGGGTTGGCGATGAGCGACCTACTGGATTTGTGAATAGATGATTATCAGTCCCAAAATCCTGTCACCCATGGATGGGTGAGGGTGAGGGTGAGGTGGTTCGGCGAAGTACGAACCACTGGTTTATGTTGTTATGTATTGATGGCTGGATAAAATGATGGAATATTGGTAAATATTGTCTGTGATGCGTGGGTTGTGCTGTTCACTGAGCGTGTGGCTCACCCCCTCGCACATGTTTTTCCCCAGTGGTCACTGAGCCTGAGCTGGAGCCGGAGCAGCAGTTGGAGCTTTCCGAGGGATTTCTTCAGTAGCGGAGCAGCGCTACGTCCGCGAGTACCAGAGGCTGTCAGCATCCCTTTCCTTGGCTGTATGTATTGTATTTTCGTGCTGAGCACGTTTGTATATGTTCAGTTGTATATTTGTGTATGTTGGCTCTCACAGGACGTATGATTGTGTATCGAGTCTGTAGAATGTTTATTCACAGATTCAGTCTTTGCTTCCGCATTTGGTGTATATATCATGTCAGCCCCTTTTGTTGCATGTGTGTCATTCTAGTTGTCTGTGTATGATATATATTATTGACCTCCTGTGTAGATTCTGATATGATACATGCACCTGTCGCGTCCCGGGGTTGGCCAGCCCTGGGGCGTGACACTGCCCGCCTGCCAGCCTACCCGGGACAGCCTGGCAGCCCGCCCGAGCCACTCTACCACCCCTCTCCGGCCACCAATGGCCTCCAACATCCACCAACCACCACCCACAGCCACCAGCACCCAAAAACAACCCCCTAACAAGCATTTAAGCAAGAAAAGGAAGGAAAGAGACCTTACCCTTGGAGAGGAAAGGAAGGGAAGGGAACCGGGAGCTCTTCGGGCACCGAAATACCTCCACAAGGACCACCACCACCTAGATCTCCTCCTAGCCAAAGAAGGGCTGAAATCTGAGGAGAAAAGAGGGTGTGAGAAGGGGCTAAACACCTCGGAACTCGAATCCAAGACCACCGGTGGATAGATCGGGAGCTCACCTTACATTTCTCTTCTTTGGGTTTTAAGGTCCAAGCTCTCTAACTAGGTCAAAAGAAGGTTTTTGAGAGAGGGAGAGAGAGAAAACAAGTGGGGAAGATGATGAATAGTGGGGGGATATTTTCATCTCCCTTGTATATAATCCACTCACTTAGATTAGCCTAACTAGGTTTAATTAGGGCTAAGAAAGGATTAGTGAGGGTTTAAGTGAGTTTTGACTTGGGTCAACTCAACCACAAATAAAAACAAAAGGGGTTGACCAAGTCCATGGGCCCACTTTGACCAAGTCCACTCTCCCAATGACTTCTCGCTCGGTCAAAACCCGGATACGCCCCGAAATTGTGAAATTCTGAAACGTTACCGGAATTCGACAAAATTTTCGTGAGCGGCTTGGAATGGCACCAGGACACATAATATGCAGTTAGATTTTCAATCGGAGCCCTCTATCTCTGGGTGATAGCTAACAGCCCGAAATTTTGGCAGTTCCGATCGAAAAACGAAAAAAACCAAAAACTGCTAGAATGGTCCAACGGTTACCAGAAGGTTAAAAGTGACACATATATAACAAGTGCGAAACTCCAAAGCGACACACTATCTCCTTCCACAAGAAGGCCTTAACCTCAGTATCCCTGATTCTCACCAAAGGCATCGCTTCGACCCATTTGGTGAAGTAATCTGTGGCCATCAGAATGAAGAGTTTTTGTCGAGATGCCAGCGGCATAGATCCGATAATATCCTGTCCCCATTGGGCAAATGGCCAAGGGCTCTTGAGAGGAACAAGGTTTGCTGCTGGTTGGTGAATGAGTGTGTCGAATCTTTGGCAATTTTCGCATTTCTGAACTAGGTCTGCAGAATCTCTTTTCAAGCTCAGCCAGAAATACCCAATCGATACTACCCGGAGGGCTATTGATCGAGATCCGATGTGCCCCCCACACAAACCCGAGTCGAGCGTGTTCAGCACCCGTTGCGCCTCTCGGGGTCCAATGCATCTTAAGTAAGGTCCTGAAAACTCCTTTTATAGAGAATTCCCATAGATGACATCCAAAATCTGGCTGCCCTCTGCTTGAGTTTTTTGGCCTTGAATTTACTCTTTAGCAGGAATCCTTCCGAGAGGTGTTGTTTGATGTATGTCATCCAGTTGGGTGAGTCTTTCGCGCAGGCAACCGTCAAGATCTGATCAGCCCTTTCAATGCTCGGGATCTTCAAATAGTCGATTTGGATGCTCCTAATGGCTGATGCTAAATTAGCTAGGGCATCCGCTTGAACATTGAGTTCTCTCTCTATCTGATGGATATTAGCCGATCTGAACCAGGAGAGCAACAACTGCACCTTCTCCATGCTAGCATGATTAATATGTAGTATGCATGCTACCCTAGACTTTGTATGTTAGGGACTTGCACCCTTAGGATATGTGTAAGAGCCATGCATCCTGTCACCCTGTTCTCATGCTAGGAAGCCTCGACCTATGCATGTGTCCAACTAGTTTGATTGTTAAATTAAATGCGAGCATATGTCTATTAATATGCCTTGGGGAATATTAAGGGGGCCTTGCGAGGTCAACATTGAGACCCGGGCTAGGGTACTCCGTGTTCCTTGTTTGGTTGTCGGGATGTCCTATATCGGGACCTCAGGTTGCCCTCCCAAGGTTTCTTTTCCTCATTATTATAATATATGTTCCCCGCATCTTGGTTATGCGCCCTGGAGGAATTCTGAAGAATTCATGACATTAGAGTTGTTGAGATGTGTTGTTGGCGGATCCGAGTGGATCATATGCGTATGGATAGGCTGTTCTGTTCCCTTCGTTGGATCCGTGTAGAGACTGCCCCAGCGTTAGAAAGGCCATCCCGTGAGAGGGCTCCCATCAGTAGGCACCTCCTGATTTGGGACGGACTGTGCTGAATGTGGGAGTGGCCAAGCGGCTACGGAGTGGTAGAGAGACTATCGGTGGACCAAGGGTGACCAACAGCCTAGTCAGTCCCAATATCCTATGTCACCATATTGAGGGGTGAGGGTGAGGGTGTGGTGGGCCGGCGATGTAGCGACCCATTGGATTGTTTAGTCCCAATATCCTATGTCACCTATTGAGGGGTGAGGGTGAGGGTGTGGTGGGTCGGCGATGTAGCGACCCACTGGATTTGTGTAGTTCCTGCCACTTTGAGGCTTTTAATAATAAATTGTGGTTAATATGAATTGTGATGCATGGGTTGTGCTATTCACTGAGCGTGTGGCTCACCCCTCACATAATATTTTTCTCCAGTGATTACTGAGGCGGACTTGAAGGAGGAGCTCCCCGAGCGACTGCATCAGTAGCGGAGTAGCGCCACGTCCCACGAGTATAGAGGCCATCAGCATCCTTTCTTTTGATTGTATGTATATATTTCTGTGCTTGGGCACCGTTTGTATATTATTTGGATGTATGTGTGTATATTGGCTCTCACAGGACAGTTGATTATGTATCGAGTCTGTAGTATGTTTTTGAATTACAGACTCAGTCTTTTAGCTTCTGCTATCTGTGTATATATCATGTCAGCCTTGCTTTCGTCTGTGTTGTCATTTTAGTTGTTGTTTAGAGTATTTTATTGATCTCCTGTATAGACTGCTGATATCATGTATACACTTGCCGCGTCCCGGGGACGGCCGCCCTGGGGCGTGACACGCACGCCCGCGCACGGCGCCCAGCGCGCAGCTCCCGCACGCTCCTGCTCCACCCACGCGCACGCCTGCGCGCACACCCACGCGCACGCGCTGGTGCCCTGCCAGACTGCTTTGCCCGCCCTGCCTGCCAGCCCGCCTGCCTGTGCTGCCTGCGCTGCCAGCCTACCCGAGCCGGCCTGCCATCCTGCCCGAGCCACCCTACCACCTCTCCGACGGCCACCAATGGCCACCAACCGCCGCCAACAGCCACCCACCGCCACCAACAGAAACCCATACTCAAAACCACCCTCCTAACATGCATCTAAGCAAGAAAAGGAAGGAAAGAAAGCTTACCCTAGGAGAGGAAAGGAAGGGAAGGGGATCGGGAGCTCTTTGTGCACCGAAACACCTCCACAAGGACCACCACCACCAAGATCTCCTTCAGCCCTCGAAATGGCTGAAATCAGAGGAGAAAAGAGGGTATGAGAGGGGGTCATACAAGTGGGAACTCGAATCCGAGACCACCGGAGGATAGATCGGGAGCTCACCTTTCCTTTCTCTTCTTAGGGTTTTTGGATCCAAGCCCTTTAGCTAGGTCAAAAGGTGGAAAAGGAGAGAGGGGGAGAGAGAAATTTAATTGGGGAAGATGATGAATAGTGGGGGGGAGAAGATATTTTAGCTCACTTATAGGTTAGCTCTCACTTAGATTAGGCTAACAGTCCAAAATTTTAGCGGTTCCGATCGAAAAATGAAAAAAATTGAAAAACTGCCAGAATGCTCCAATGGTTACCAGAAGGCTAAAAGTGACACATATATAACAGGGGAAGGATCATGAAAAGGGACTTGAGAGAGGAGGATCAACAACACAACACACCCACACAAACCTTCTCTTTTTCCTTCACCTTCTCCTTCTCTTTGGAGAATCTTCACAAACACTTGGGGGATGTGTGTGAAAGAGAGAAAGAGAGCCCAAGACTTAGACGTGGGGAATGGGAGGGGAAGAGAGAGAGAGAGAGAGAGAGAGAGAGAGAGGAAGATATTTGTTGCACACAAATATCTAAAAGAGGGGGAAATGACCTAATCGCCCTTGACTTAGAAATTCTGTGCATGCTTCACTGGAACAGCCATAACTTCCTCGATATAGCTCCGAATTGCACAATTCGAATTCCGTTGGAAAGCTAAGAAGATTATCTACAACTTTCATGTTTATTCCAAGATCAAATAATCTCTCCCGGTTTTCCAAAATTAGAGCTAAACATAGAACAGGGCTGCTGCCAGAGTTTCCCTCCCCGGGGTATATTTGGTAAAATACCCATAACTTTTACTACATGAATCCAGTTGACCTAATTCCACTTCTGTACGAAAGCTAACTCAAAACTGGACATCTCATAATAAAATCATATTTAAACCTCTTCATCTTGGATTTTAACAAAATCAAATCCAAATACCAAATCGGAAATACATAACTTCTAGGAAAAAATTTATGTAGCCAAATTTTCAATCAGAGTGCTCCAAATGACACAGGCACAACAGGATAAAAGGGGACCACCTTTACTGTCTGTTTAAACTTCGTAGATCAATCAATCTGAGATTCTGAATGCCCACTTAAATTAGAGTTCAAGCCAAAACCGATGACCTGTTGAAATTACATTTATCGTTTTGGTTTTTTATTCTCTTCCTTGTGTGTGTGTGAGTTCCAAAATAAGAACAGTTTTTGAAGTCCTATGACACACAACAAAACAAATTTGTGTGACTTGATGGGAAAAAAAGCAGTTCCTTTTGGTCGCCAAAAGATACGAGATGCCTTGAGAGGAAACTGAATAAGATTGAGGTTTTTATGAAAAATGGTTTTGCACAACACATTCTTTACAGGTATTTTTATATTCACGTGTGGTAGGTAATTCAAGTCATGGACTTGATGAGGTGTATGAAACAAATGACTCATAGGGAAAATCTAGTGGAAATAGTGTATAAATTATGAGGAAATGTTTATAAATGTTATAAAAGCTCCATGTTTTCCCAGATTTTGCTATTAAAAAAGTAATAGTTGGTCACAAATAAATATACGCTTTTTTTGAGACACACAAACTATGTACACAGTTTGTTAATATACACACATTAGGCAAATATACAACTTGTCTAGACAAATTCTCAATTGCTTCCCACTTGCCTCACACATCTGCTTGATTTTCCATTTGGTTATTCACTTTTTATGTTTGGTAAAGTGCAATTAACTATAACCACTGCCTCTCTATTAGCTCCTCTTGTTCCTAGGCCCTTTTACTTGTGCTTAGGTTTATCTGTTTTTGGACTTATACTCCTTTTGTGCAATCAAAGAAGTGGCAGATCCACCTATCTCATTTTTCAAAAAAAAAAAAAAACTATAACCGCCTCCCTCAAATATGACTATTAAATTTTTATTCTAATTTATCAGGGTTTAACTTATACAGTTTTCCCTTCCTCATGTTTTCTTCATGATTCAAGTTTATCCATGCTATGTACAGCCCCAATTCCTACATGTGTTTTGGATTTTTTACAAATAGTATATATTTTATAAAAAATCAAGCACATACTCCAAAGAATTGCATGGATATATTAAAAACTAAAATTATGATAAGGTATTTAAGGTGTCATCAGAAGTGCTTTGTTTTTTTTGCAATTTGCGATAATTTCATGTTAATTTAATTTTATGGTGGTCTTGGACCTGGTCATTAGTATTAGTTCATCTAAATGCTAAATCATATGAATTGCCTGTCATTTTCTTTTGTAGCCTTCAAATTGATCATGCTCATTGCACTTTCAGATTTTCTATTGTTAATATTTTCTCATGTGAATTTTCTCAAAACCTTTCTTGCAACCCTGTTGTTTTGTTTTTTTCATTAAAAAATATCATCCTATCAATGCTCCACATAGGGTGATAATGGCGCTATTTCTCAACTTTCTATACATATATATGATTATTTCTTAACTTTTCATACATATATAGAAACAGATAGATTAAAAATGACATCTCTCATGTCACTTCAAATTGTGTTGTGCCTGTGTCATTTGGAGCGCTCTGTTTGAAAATTTTGGGTACATAATTTTTTTTCCTTGAAGTTATGTATTCTTGATTTGGTATTTGGATTTGATTTTGTTAAAATCTAAGATGAAGAGGTTTAAATATGAGTTTATTATGAGATGTCCAGTTTTGAGTTAGCTTTCGTACAGAAGTGGAATTAGATCAACTGGATTCTTGTAGTAAAAGTTATGGGTATTTTTCCAAGTATACCCCGGGGAGGGAAATTCTGGCAGCAGCCCTGTACTATGTTTAGCTCTACTTTCGGAGTAGCTGGAGAGACTATGTGATCTTGGCATAAACATGAAAGTTGTAGATAATCCTCTTGGATTTCCAACGGACTTAGAATCGTGAAATTCGGAGCTATATTGAGGAAGTTATGGCTGTTCTAGTGAGGCATACGCAGAATTTCTGGTCAAAGGGTGACTTAGTCATTTCATTTCCTTTTTAGATATTTGTGTGCAACAAATATCTCCTCTCTCTCTCTCCCTCTCACTTCCACGCCTACTTCTTGGTTCTCCTTCTCTCTTTCAAACCCTCCCCTAGCAAGTGTTTGTTTAATGTCCTCAAAGAGAAGGTGGAGGAGGAAGTGAAGGTGAGTCTTTGTGTTGTTGTTGTTGCTTGTCTTCTCCCCTCTCAAGCTCTCGTATCTTGTTCTCCCCCCCCTGTTTTTCAGCCAAGGAGGAGGCTGAGGAGGCCAGAGGTGGTGGTTGAGGTGGTCGCGGGTGCGTCGAGGGCCCCCGAACCTCCCCCTTTCGTTCCCCCTCCAAGGTGAGCTCCTCCCCTTCTTTTCTTGGTTTTCATGGCTTAAGGGGATGTTGGGGAGGTCATGCATGCTATGCATAGGGGTTAGGGTGTGTGTGAGGGGTTGGGAAGGGTTAAAATGGGGTTAGGAGGGGCTAGGCGCGCGCTCGGCGCAGTCTGCGCGCGGGCGCGCAGACGGGCGCTGGCAGGCGCTGGCGGGCGCGCAGACGCGCGCGGGCGAGTGCGCGCGAGTGCACGGGTGCGCGCGGAGTGGTCGTGCGGGTGCGTGCAAGCGCTGGCGCAAGCGGGGGTGCGCGTGGGCGCACGCGAGCGTGCGCGCGCGCGGCAGTGCGCCTGGGCATGTGCCTGGGCACGGGCTGGTGACCAGTGCGTGCGCGTGCTGGGGCATGCGCGGGGGGCGCAGTGCGTGCGGGTACGCGCTGGGCTGGACTCGCGGTGCGCGCATGCGCGCGCGAGCGTGCGCGTGCGCCCGACAGCGCGTCTGGGCGCGCGGGCAGGCGCACGGCAATGTGCCGAAGGTGCTGGGGTGTGTGCGTGCGCATGCGGGGGACCATGCGTGTGGCTGCCCAAGTGTTCGGGTAGGTGTCGGGGCACTCGGACTCGCGTGCGTGCGTGCGAGCCCGCATTTGTGCGAGCCCGTATGCATGCTTGTCTAAGTATGGGGTATTTCTAATGTTGTCTATGCGTAAATTGTGTTGTTTCTCACGAGTTGGATGCCCTACCTTGCAGATCTCGTCGGATGGGATGTGTTGTGCCTGTGTCATTTGGAGCGCTCTGTTTGAAAATTTGGGTACATAATTTTTTTTCTAGAAGTTATGTATTTTCAATTTGGTATTTGGATTTGATTTTGTTAAAATCCAAGATGAAGAGGTTTAAATATGATTTTATTATGAGATGTCCAGTTTTGAGTTAGCTTTCGTACAAAAGTGGAATTAGGTCAACTGGATTCTTGTAGTAAAAGTTATGGGTATTTTTCCAAGTATACCCCGAGGAGGGAAATTCTGGCAGCAGCCCTATTCTATGTTTAGCTCTAATTTCGGAATATCTGGAGGGATTATTTGATCTTGGCATAAACATGAAAGTTGTAGATAATCCTTTTGGCTTTCCAACGGAATTGAAATTGTGCAATTCGGAGCTATATCGAGGAAGTTATGGCTGTTCCAGTGAAGTATGCGCAGAATTTCTAGTCAAAGGACGACTAGGTCATTTCCACCCCTCTTTAGATATTTGTGTGATAAATATCTTCTCTCTCTCTCTCTCTCTCCCTCTCACTTCCACGCCTAGCTCATTTTAGCTCTCTCTCTTCCTCTCTCTCAAGCACCCTAGGTGTTTGTTTAAATGAAAAAGAGAAGGAGGAGGTGATGGAAGAAGAGAAGGTTGTGCTTAGGTTTTGTTGTTGTTGATCTCCCCTCTCTCAAGCTCTCATATCATGATCCTCCCCCCCCTGATTTGCAACCATGGGAGGGCTGGGGAGGGCTGAGGTGGTGGGGGTGGTTGAGGTGTAACGGGTGCGTCGAGGGTCCCCGAACCTCCCCCTTTCGTTCCCCCTCCAAGGTGAGCTCCTCCCCTTCTTTTCTTGGTTTTCATGGCTTAAGGGGATGTTAGGGAGGTCATGCATGCTAGGTAGATGGGTTAGGGTGTGTGTGAGGGGTTGGGGAGGGTTAAAATGAGGTTGGGATGGGCTGGGCGCGCGCTGGGCGCAGTCTGCACGCGTGCGCGCGCAGGCGCCCACGCAGGGCGGGCGCTGGCAGGCGCGGTGGGGCGCGCAGACACGCGTGGGTGCGTGCGCGCAAGTGCGCGGGTGCGCGCGGAGTGGGCGCGCGGGTGCTAGCGCGAGCGGGAGTGAGCGCGGGCGCGCGAGCGTGCGCACGCGCGGTGTAGTGCGTCTGGGCGTGCGCCTGGGCACGGGGATGGGGACCAGTGCGTGCGTGCGCGTGCTGGGGCGTGCGCGGGGTGCTGCGCGATGGCGCGTGGGCTATACGCGCAGTGCGCGCGGGCGTGCGCCAGCGTGCGCGCGCGTGCGACAGCGCGTCTGGGCGCGCGGGCAGCGGCGCGGCAGTGCGCCGATGGTGCATGGAGTGCGTGCGTGCGTGCACATTCGTGCGTGAACGTGCGGGGGGCCATGTGTGTGGCTGCCCGAGGGTTCGGGTAGGTGTCGGGGCACTCGGACTCGCGTGCGTACGTGCGTGCTCGCATGCGTGCGAGTCTGTATGCATGCTTGTCCGAGTATTGGGTATTTCTAATGTTTTCTATGTGTAAATTGTGTTGTTTCTCACCAATTGGATGCCCCTACCTTGCAGATCTCGTCGGATGGGATGCGCGAGGTCCCGTGTCGTAAAGTGAGTGGTTCGATTTCCAATCCCCCCCCCTCTAGGGATGCGCTCGACCCACATATACGCGCTTCGCGCATCGATGGGGCCCCTAGCTAAATATGTAGATACCATGCATGCATGATTAATATGATATATCCATGCCACCTTAGACTTTGTATGCTTGGGATATGCACCCTTATATCATGTATAGCGGCCTATGCATGTTTAGTCACCTTGTCCTTTAACTGGAAAGCCCTGACCTATGCATGTTCAAATTTAGTTTAATTTATTTAAATCAAGGTTGGATTATGTGATTATATTGTTGTAAACATGCCTTAGAGAATATTATAACCTTGTTATAATATATGTTTCCCCGCATCTTAGTTATGCGCTATGGAGGAATTCTTGAGAATTCATGACATTAGAAATGTTAGGAAGCGTTGTCGACGGATCCAAGAGGATCGCATGCGTGTGAGTAGGCTGTTCTCTTCCCTTCGTCGGATCCGTGTAGGGACTCCCCGGCGTTAGACAGGCTATCCTGATAGAGGGCTCCCATCTGTAGGTACCTCCGATGTGTTCGGACAGTGCTGATCGTGGGAGTATACCAGGTAAGCTACGGAGCGGGGACGTGCTCCCGGTGGACCAAGGGTGAATAGCAGTCTAGTCAGTCCCAAAAGGCCCATGTCACCCCCTAAAGGGTGAGGGTGAGGGTGGGGTGGGTCGGCGATGTTACGACCCACTAGCTTGTGTAGTTACTCCCGTTTAGGGACTATGACTACTTTAAGGTTAATATGAGTGTGTTGGTTGTTGTTATGCATGTGTGTGATATCTCGATAAGCGAGTATCGAGAGTGGTTGTTTTCCTTTGGGTTTCGCTTTGCGAACATGGGATCGTTCTCCCCTTCGTTGGATCCGATGTAGGAACTCCCCGGCGTTGGCTGTACCTGACAGAGGGCTCCCGTCCGTAGGTACCTCCGATGTGTCGGACAGTACGGATGGTGGGAGTGGACTAGGTGGAGGCCACGAGGGTGGGAAAGGGCTACTGGCGGACCAAGGGTGTAGAGCGGTGAGTTGA
Source organism: Acorus gramineus (assembly GCA_030737835.1). NCBI lineage: Eukaryota > Viridiplantae > Streptophyta > Magnoliopsida > Acorales > Acoraceae > Acorus > Acorus gramineus. The sequence continues at coordinate 2,342,584 of JAUJYN010000016.1, read as the reverse complement.
GGAGATCGGGTTGTAGATACTACCCGGGAGAGGGTTAATGAATGATGTCGCGAGCGTGGAAATCGTTCTCCCCTTCGTTGGATCCGATGTAGGAACTCCCCGGCATTGGGAAAGGACTAGGCGGAGGCCACGAGGGTGGGAGAGGCTACCGGTGGACCAGGGGTGTAGAGCAGTCTAAGTCTCTTCCCAAAGTCCCAAGATGTCTCCTTTCAGGAGTGAGGGTGTGGATGAGGCGAAGACGCGTCGCCTCGTGACCCATTCGCTGTTCGACCGTTCCCATAGTTGTTGGGTCCGGTCTCGTGATCGATGTTGAAGGACATCGTTGGGCGATTGTCTAGATGTAGATGATCCAGTAGTGTTGAGTAGACCAGTAAATCCGGGTCTCTTCGACCGACGGTATGGTCTCTAGACCAGTAAATCCGGGTCTCTTCGACCGACGGTATGGTCTCTCCCCATAAGTCCCAAAAGACTCCCTCCGGGAGTGAGGGTGGGGGTGTGGTTGGTCGCGCCGCCGCGTGACCCGGTTATCCATTGGGTTTCTACCCATGTTTTTCCTTGAAAAAGGAAATTGTTTATGTATGGAACTGTAGTATGGTGATTGGTTTCCAGCCACTCACTGAGCTTGTAGCTCACCCCTCGCATACTGTTTCTTTTCAGGGGCAATGTTGGGCGTGGAGCTGGAGCTTTCCTGTGGCGTGGTCTTATGGGCGTGGAGGCTGTCAGCATTCCTAGAGTCATTTTATGTTTTGTAAATCGTGCATGTGGCACAGGTTGTATTTTCTTTGGTCTAGACTTGGCTTTCACAGGACATTGATTGTGTATTCGGGTCTGTAATAATGTTTTTGATTTACAGACATTGTTATATATTATGTTTTCGCTTTTCAGTCAGTTATCATTATCTTGCTTTGCCGCCTTGTGTATTGTTGTTGGTGTCCTTATTGACCTCAGGTATTGATAGCTGATATTTATTATTGCCACGTCTCGGGGACGGCCGCCCTTGGCGTGACAGGATGCGCGAGGTCCCGGGTCATAAGGTGAGTGGTTTGATACCAATCCCCCCCCCCCCCTCTCTAGGGATGCGCTCGACCCGCATAGACGCGCATCGCGCATCGATGGGGCCCCCTAGCTATAATATGTAAATAATATGCATGCCACCCTAGACTCGTATGCTAGGGATATGTACCCTTATATCATGCATAGCGGCCTATGCATGTTTAGTCACCATGTCCTTTTTTATTGGAAAGCCTCGACCTATGCATGTTTCCCATTTAGTTTAATTTATTTAAATCAAATGTGAGCATATTGTGATAAGCATGCCTTAGAGAATATTATCACCTTGTTGTTATAATATATGTTTCTCCGCATCTTAGTTATGCGCCCTGAAGGAATTCTTGAGAATTCATGGCATTAGTAGTGTTAGAAATCGTTGTCGACGGATCCAACAGGATCGTACGCGCGTGAGTAGGCTGTCTTCTCCTTTTGGTTGGATCCGATGTAGGGACTCCTCGGCGTTAGACAGGCTGTCCTGACAGAGGGCTCCGATCTGTAGGTACCTCCGATGCGTCGGACTGTGCTGATCGTGGGAGTATACCAGGCAAGCTACGGAGTGGAGGAGAGGCTACCGGGTGGACCAGGGGTGGAGAGCGGCCTAGTCTGAAAAGACCCATGACACCCCTAAAGGGTGAGCGTGGGGTGGGTCGGCGATGTTACGACCCACTAGCTTGTGTAGTTACTCCCGCTTAGGGACTATGACTACTTTAAGGTTAATATGAGTGTGTTGGTTGTTGTTATGCATGTGTGTGATATCTCGATAAGCGAGTATCGAGAGTGGTTGTTTTCCTTTGGGTTTCGCTTTGCGAACATGGGATCGTTCTCCCCTTTGTTGGATCCGATGTAGGAACTCCCCGGCGTTGGCTGTACCTGACAGAGGGCTCCCGTCCGTAGGTACCTCCAATGTGTCGGACAGTACGGATGGTGGGAGTGGACTAGGTGGAGGCCACGAGGGTGGGAAAGGGCTACTGGCGGACCAAGGGTGTAGAGCGGTGAGTTGAGGAGATCGGGTTGTAGATACTACCCGGGAGAGGGTTAATGAATGATGTCGCGAGCATGGAATCGTTCTCCCCTTCGTTGGATCCGATGTAGGAACTCCCCGGCGTTGGCTATACCTGTCAGAGGACTAGGCGGAGGCCACAAGGGTGGGAGAGACTACCGGTGGACCAGGGGTGTAGAGCAGTCTAAGTCTCTTCCCAAAGTCCCAAGATGTCTCCTTTCAGGAGTGAGGGTGTGGATGAGGCGAAGACACATCGCCTCGTGACCCATTCGTTGTTCGACCGTTCCCATAGTTGTTGGGTCCGGTCTCGTGATCGATGTTGAAGGACATCGTTGGGCGATTATCTAGATGTAGATGATCCAGTAGTGTTGAGTAGACCAGTAAATCCGGGTCTCTTCGACCGACGGTATGGTCTCTAGACCAATAAATCCGGGTCTCTTCGACCGACGGTATGGTCTCTCCCCATAAGTCCCAAAAGACTCCCTCCGGGAGTGAGGGTGGGGGTGAGGTTGGTTGCGCCGCCGCGTGACCCAGTTATCCATTGGGTTTCTACCCATGTTTTTCCTTGAAAAAGGAAATTGTTTATGTATGGAACTGTAGTATGGTGATTGGTTTCCAGCCACTCACTGAGCTTGTAGCTCACCCCTCGCATACTGTTTCTTTTCAGGGGTAGTGTTGGGCGTGGAGCTGGAGCTTCCTGTGGCGTGGTCTTATGGGCGTGGAGCGTTCTGCTGGCGGGTGGCGTGTGCGAGGCTGTCAGCATTCCTAGAGTCATTTATGCTTTGTAAATCGTGCATGTGGCACAGGTTGTATTTTCTTTGGTCTAGACTTGGCTTTCACAGGACATTGATTGTGTATTCGGGTCTGTAATAATGTTTTTGATTTACAGACATTGTTATATATTATGCTTCCGCTTTTCAGTCAGTTATCATTATCTTGCTTTGCCGCCTTGTGTATTGTTGTTGGTGTCCTTATTGACCTCAGGTATTGATAGCTGATATTATATTTATTATTGCCACGTCTCGGGGATGCCTGGGCATGATAAATTGTGGATGCTTTACTTCAACTGTTGAATTCCCTTCCATCTATATGGCTTAGGTCCTTGGTTGATTCAATGATATGAAAGAAAAGAATGAGTGAAAACAATTAATGAATAAAACGTAGCTAATGACCAGATATGGTCAATTCTATTTGGTTGATTTTGTGATATTTTAAAATTGAGAATGAATTGAATCCTTCGCTGAATTGTAGTGAATAAATTGTAGCTTCAGTTTGTAAGTTTACTAAATTATAATGATTCTACATTCATTTCAGTATGGCCCGAAAGCCTCGCATTCCACCGACCGCCTCGCTTCGAAGACGTCAATCAGAAAGAATTGCCAAACATGCATCATCTGGTTCAGTAGTTCCACATGTGGAACAACCAGATGTAGATGATCCTGAGGTAGAGGGAGAGGAGGTGGAAGAAGACGAATCGACACTCAAAATTGTAGATTCAGACATAGACCCAAACAGTCTAAATGGTCCTTTCCCGGGTGGACCTGAAACAGGCGCAATTCTTGTTGATTACAGGCATCATATCGCGTATCGTGTTTGGAACGGAAAGGTACATCTGAATTCATATCATTATTTTGTTTATGTTAATGTGTTTTGTGTATGATATCATTTAAAAGGTACGACTATTCGATTGTGTGTAGGGCGATCGAACATTACGATGTCGTCAACCTACCAAAACCATGGAGGGATGGAATGTCCATGATGAATCAACCACCTTTAAGAACATGGTGAAGCAAAGTGGCCTGTGGCCGTTGGTTGAATATAGCTTCCACGCACCAAACAGACATTTAATTAGTTCAATGGTGGAAAGGTGGCATCCAGAGACGAACACCTTTCACCTACCATTTGGAGAGATGACCATCACCCTCGATGACGTGACACAAATAATTGGAATCCCAGTGATGGGTAGAGCAGTGTACGGGTCAACATCCATGGACATTGAGGACGCCGCAAAATTAGTTTTTAAAAGCCTGAATCTACCGATGAATGAGATTCATGAGGAGTTGCGTCTGCATAACGGCAGTGCTTTGAGATTGAATTGGTTGAGGGATAAGTTGGTCTTAAAGTCCACTAGTTTGCCGGAGGAACGCATTCACTTCGTGGTTAGGGGTTTCTTATTGTTTGTGCTAAGGCGTACTCTATTCTATGATAAGACTGGCAGTAACGTTTCAGTATCATATTTGAAATATTTGGGCGATATGGAGGACATTGCATTAGTTGGTTGGCGGGCTACTACACTCGCTCATCTATATCGACAATTAGGGATTGCATCCCGTGCAAAGTGTAGTCAGATTTCTAGATTTCTTACACTTTTGGAAGAAAATTCATTCACTCCTCCCTGTTTAGTTGATCCTTTTGCTTAAATATCTAAACTATACTCTCACAACTGGTTTGTAGGTATGGGTGTACGAGCACTTTGCCTTTCTCAGTCCAGCACCGAATCCAGAGTATACGGAAGATGCCTCTCGTTCCAATCGATGGACCAACTGTCGTAATGCACCGGGGTTGCTGAATAATTCAGTTGATATCCTTCGGGAGATTCTAGATATGACTACGACAGAGCAAGTAATATTTTACTTCTTTTCTATTTGTTATATACTTAAATTGTAAAATGTAGTCACATTTTTTTATTTCATTCAGGTAGAGTTTGATCCATATCGATCAGTCCGGGAACGTAGACCGCTCCCGGACTACGCCTTCTTCAAGGGGTGTCTTTGTGTCAATGTGATATTTGAACCCTATTTGCCAAACAGTGTACTTCGACAGCTTAGCCATGTTCAGTGCATCCCAAGAGCACCAATCCGACCCCGTTCAAATGTGAGAAGGCATAGTAGTGCTACCAGTTACATAGCTGATTATCCTGGTAGATTGGAAGTACTTGAGCAATGGGAGGATTACCTACTAGGTGCAGCCACCAGGGGAGACCGTGCCAAAATGCCATGGGATGCAGTCCCAGATTACTTGGGGTGGTTTCCAAAGATCAGTCATATAATCTTACAAAACCCCCAGAACAAGAGACTGTTTAACAGGGGCAGTACCTCTTCTGACCTACTCTCGGTAATAAATTCTCACTTATTTTATTGATGGTTTCTCATAACCTGGAAATGCTATGTTTAGAATTGACCCTATATTTCATTCATACAGCGTGTCACAACTGCATGTCAGTTTCTTGAAGATTTACTTGATAGGGGAAGCACCTTCACATCGGTCCAAAGGACTATTCTTGAAAACATGATGAATTTCCTCCAACATGGGACACCCCTCCCTCACTCACCTGTATTGGAGCGAAGGTCCAAACATAGGAAGCATGATCGCAGGATTTGACATTGCTTGTTGATGTAAAAAAAAAAAACAGTGTCATGTTTTGGTTGTTTATGTACTTTTTTTGGATAGTTTGACAGGTTTAAGCATTTTCATCAATGGTCAAATGTTGTAGCGAAAGCTAGTATGTAACCTGTTATTTTGTGTAGACAAAAGTGGGTGTTTTTTGGATGTCCATCCAGTTAAATATGATATGAATTTGCTTCTTTGACTTTGCTTTCAGGGTTCACATTATTTCTTCATTGATGGTTTTAGCCTCTCTTAAGCCACAATATTTTTTAGGTTTAATATGTTACTTCTGCATACATCACTGTCACGAATGTTTAGTGGGTCCTCGACTTTGTTCGACCACTAATGGTCACCCATAACCAATGATTACGACTCATTCTGGTCGAACTGGGTGAGACTGGTTTTTTACTCAACTTGTTCGACCGGTTCGACCTCCTTAACCAAAACATACGATTCCTTCCGGTCGTATGTATTCACCCACTTTCGGTCGTCGATATCCTAAACATTGATGAATTCAGGTCGAACGATGTGAATTTCAAATGCCTGTGTTTTGAATGTGTTCGACTGGTTTCAGTCGCCCATATCATACACTTACAACTGATTCGGGTCGAACGGTCTGAATTTCACAAGCCTGTGTTTTGAAAGTGTTCGACCGGTTTCAGTCGCCCATATCATAAAGATACGACTGATTCGGGTCGAACAGTATGAATTTCACATGCTTGTGTTTTGAAGGTGTTCGACCGGTTTCAGTCTCCCATACATAACCCTACGACTAATTCTGGTCGAACGGTCAAAATTTCACATGCCTGTGTTTTGAAAGTGTTCGGCCGGTTTCAGTCGCCCATATCATAAACATACGACTGATACAGGTCGAACGGTCTGAATTTCACATGCCTGTGTTTTGAAGGTGTTCGACTGGTTTCAGTCGCCCATACCATAACACTACGACTCATTCAGGTCGAACGGTCTGAATTTCACATGCCTGTGTTTTGAAAGTGTTCGACCGGTTTCAGTCTCCCATACCATAACCCTACGACTCATTCAGGTCGAACGTACTTGTTGTGCCTGTGTCATTTGGAGCACTCTGATTGAAAATTTGGTTACATAATTTTTTTCCTCGAAGTTATGTATTTCCAATTTAGTATTTGGATTTGATTTTGTTAAAATCCAAGATGAAGAGGTTTAAATATGATTTTATTATGAGATGTCCAGTTTTGAGTTAGCTTTCGTAAAAAAGTGGAATTAGATCAACTGGATTCTTGTAGTAAAAGTTATGGGTATTTTACCAAGTATACCCCGGGATGGAAATTCTGGCAGCAGCCCTGTTCTATGTTTAGCTCTAATTTCGGAATAGCTGGAGAGATTATTTGATCTTGGCATGAACATGAAAGTTGTAGATAATCTTCTTAGCTTTCCAACGGAATTGGAATTGTGCAATTCGGAGCTATATCGAGGAAGTTATGGCTGTTCCAGTAAAGCATGCGCAGAATTTCAAGTCAAAGGATGATTTGGTCATTTCCCCCTCTTTTAGATATTTATTTGTGTGCAACAAAATATCTCTCTTTCTCTCTCTCTCTTCCCCTCCCATTCCCCACGTAGACATTTTAGGATCTCTCTTTCTCTCTTTTCACTCCCCCAAGTGTTTGTGAAAAGTCCTCAAAGAGAAGGAGAAGGTGGAGGAGGAAGTGATGGTGAATCTTTGTGTAAGTGTTGTTGTTGTTGTTTGTCTTCTCTTCTCTCAAGCTCCCCCTCATGATCCTTCCCCCCTGATTTTCAGCCAAGGAGGAGGCTGAGGAGAGGCTTAAGAGGTGGTGGTGTTGGTGGTGGCGGTTGAGGTGGTCGCGGGTGCGTCGAGGGCCCCAGAACCTCTCCCTTTCTTTTCCCCTCCCAAGGTTAGCCTTTCCCCTTCTTTTCTTGATTTTTATGGCTTAGGGTTGGTTGGGAGGGTCATGCATGTTGGGTAGATGTGTTAGGGTGTGTGTGAGGGGTTGGGAAGGGTTAAAATGGGGTTAGGGTTGGCGGTGCGCGCGTTTGGGGCAGTCTACGTGCGCGCGCACAGGCGGGCGCTGGCAGGCGCGCAGACGCGCGCAGGCGCGTGTACGCGAGTGCGCGGGGAGTGGTCGCACGGGTGCTGGCACGAGCGGGGGCGAGCGCGAGCGGAGCGCGCGCGGAGCAGTGCGCCTGGGCGCGGGGCTGGGGACCAGTGCGCGTGCGTGCGTGTGCTGGGGCGTGCACGCAGGGTGCTGCGCTGGGGCGCAGTGCGCGCAGGTACGCGCCGGCGACAGCGTGTCTGGGAGCGCGGGCAGGCGCGCGGCAGTGCGCTGAGGGTGCTGGGGCGCGTGCGCGTGCGGGGGCCCATGAGTGTGGCTGCCCGAGGGTTCAGGTAGGTGTCGGGGCACTCGGACTCGCGTGCGTACGTGCGTGCTCGCATGCGTGCGAGTCCGTATGCATGCTTGTCCGAGTATTTGGTATTTCTAGTAAATTTCTATGTAGGTACCTCCGATGCGTCGGACAGTGCTGATCGTGGGAGTATACCAGGTAGAGGCTACGGAGTGTGGGAGAGGCTACCGGGTGGACCAGGGGTGGAGAGCGGTCTAGTCTGAAAAGGCCCATGACACTCCTAAAGGGTGAGCGTGGGATGGGTCGGCGATGTTACGACCCTCTAACTTGTGTAGTTACTCCCGTATAGGGACTATGACTACTTTAAGGTTAATATGAGTGTGTTGGTTGTTGTTATGCCTGTGTTTTGATATCTCGATAAGTGAGTATCGAGAGTAGTTGTTTTCCATTGGGTTTCGCTTTGCGAACATGGGATCGTTCTCCCCTTCGTTGGATCAGATGTAGGAACTCCCCGACGTTGGCTGTACCTGACAGGGGCTCCCGTCCGTAGGTGCCTCCGATGTATCGGACAGTACAGATGGTGGGAGTGGACTAGGTGGAGGCCACGAGAGTGGGAAAGGGCTACTGGCGGACCAAGGGTGTAGAGCGGTGAGTTGAGGAGATCGGGTTGTAGATACTACCCGGGAGAGGGTTAACGAATGATGTTGCGGGCGTGGGAATCGTTCTCCCCTTTGTTAGATCCGAGTAGGGACTTCCCGGCGATTACAGTTGTCCTGACAGAGGGCTCCCATCCGTAGGTACCACCGACGTGTTCGGAAGAGTACTGATAGTGGGTGTATACCAGGTAGAGGCTACGCGGGAGAGGCTACCGGTGGACCAAGGGTGTAGAGTAGTCTAAGCCTCTTCCAAAAGTCCTAATAGTCTCGCTTCTGGAGTGAGGGTAGGGATGAGGTGAAGACACATCGCCGCGTGACCCATTCGTTGTTCGACCGTTCCCATAGTTGTTGGGTCCGGTCTTGTATCGATGTTTAAAGGCATCGTTTGAGCAATTATCTAGATGTAGATGATCCAGTAGTGTTGAGTAGACCAGTAAATCCGGGTCTCTTCGACCAACAGTATGGTCTCTAGACCAGTAAATTCGGGTCTCTTCGTCCGACGGTATGGTCTCTCCCCATAAGTCCCAAAAGACTCCCTCCGGGAGTGACGGTGGGGGTGAGGTTGGTCGCGCCGCCGCGTGACCCAGTTATCCATGGGTTTCCACCCATGTTTTTCCTTGAAAGGAAATTGATTATGTATTGAACTGTAGTATGGTGATTGGTTTCCAGCCACTCACTGAGCTTGTAGCTCACCCCTCGCATACTGTTTCTTTTCAGGGGCAGTGTTGGGCGTGGAGCTGGAGCTTTCCTGTGGCGTGGTCTTATGGGCGTGGAGCGTTCTTCCGGCGGATGGTGAGTGCGAGGCTGTCAGCATTCCTAGAGTCATTTTATGCTTTGTAAATCGTGCATGTGGCACATGTTGTATTTTCTTTGGTCTAGACTTGGCTCTCACAGGACAGTGATTGTGTATTCGTGTCTGTAATAATGTTTTGATTTACAGACATTGTTTATAATATTATGCTTCCGCTTTTCAGTCAGTTATCATTATCTTGCTTTGCCGCCTTGTGTATTGTTGTTGGAGTCTTTATTGACCTCAGGTATTGATAGCTGATATTTCATCTTTGCCACGTCTCGGGGACGCCTGGGGCGTGACAAGTCTAAATTTCACATGCCTGTGTTTTGAAAGTGTTCGACCGGTTTCAGTCGCCCATACCATAAACATATGACTGATTCGGGTCGAACGGTCTGAATTTCACAAGCCTGTGTTTTGAAGGTGTTCGACCGGTTTCAGTCGCCCATACCGTAACCCTACGACTCATTCAGGTCGAACGGTCTGAATTTCACATGCCTGTGTTTCGAATGTGTTCGACCAATTTCAGTCGCCCATACCATAAACCTACGACTCATTCAGGTCGAACGGTCTGAATTTCACATGCCTGTGTTTTGAAAGTGTTCGACCTGTTTCAGTCGCCCATACCATAAACATATGACTGATTCGGGTCGAACGGTCTGAATTTCACATGCCTGTGTTTTGAATGTGTTCGATCGGTTTCAGTCGCCTATATCATAAACCTACGACTCATCCGGGTTGAACGGTCTGAATTTCACATGTTATATATGTGTCACTTAGCCTTCTGATAACCATTGGGACATTCTGGCAGTTTTTTTATTTTTTCGTTTTTCGATCGGAACCGCTAAAATTTTGGACTGTTAGCTATCATCCTGAGTTAGAGGACTCCGATTGAAAATCTAACTGCATATTATGTGTCCTGGTGCCATTCCAAGCCACTCACGAAAATTTCATTGAATTCCGGTAACGTTTCAGAATTTTACAGTTCTGAAGCGTATCCGGGTTTTGACCGAGCGAGAAGTCATTGGGAGACTTGACTTGGTCAAAGTGGGCCCCATGACTTGGTCAAATTGGTTTGGATTTTAGTGTGGTTGGGTTGACTAGGGTCAAACCACACTTAAGCCTAATCTTAATCCTCCCTAATCCCGATTTAACCTAATCTAAGTGAGTGTTGACTTATAAGTGAAGCTAAAATATCTCCCCCCACTATTCATCATCTTCTCCACCCAAATTTCTCTCTCCTCCTCTCTTTAAATCCACATTTAGACCTAGCTAGGGTGCTTGAAACCAAAAACCCTAAGAAGAGAAAAGATAGGTGAGCTCCCGATCTACCTTCCGGTGGTCTCGGATTCGAGTTCCCTCAAGTGTGACCCCCTCTAATGCCCTCTTTTCTCCTCTGATTTCAGCCACTTTGAAGGCTGAAAGAGATCTTGGTGGTGGTGGCCTTGGAGGAGGTGTTTCGGTGCGCGAGGAGCACCCGATCTTCCTTTCCTTCCTTGGGTGAGGTTTCTTTCCTTTCTTTCCATGTTTAGATGCATGTTAGGAGGGTGATTTTGGCTGTTGGTGGCGGTTGGAGGCCATTGGTGGCCGTCGGGGAGGTGGTAGGGTTGTCTCGGGTAGGCTAGCAGCGCAAGCAGCGCAGGCGGGCAAGCAGGCAGCGCAAGCAGGGCAGGGCACTGTCGGGCATGCTGGCAGGGCACGCGCGCGTGCGCGCGGGCGTGCGCGCGGCGTGCGCTCGGGTTGAGCAGGGTGTGCAGGTGCTGCGCGCTGGGCGCCGTGCGAGGGAGTGCACGCGGAGCGTTGCGCAGAGGCGCAGTCCGTGCCGTGCGCGCGGGGCCGCGTGCGGGTGCTGCACGCAGGGGGCCGTGCGGAGGCGTGCGCACGGAGCGCTGCGCAGAGGCGCAGCCGGTGGTGCGCGCTGGGTGTGCGCGGGGTGAGGCGTTGGGGCGCAGGGCGTGCGGGTGTGCGCGCTGGTTGCTGCGCTGGGGCACAGTGAGCTCGCGGTGCACCCGGGGGGGGGGGCTTGGCAGAGTGTCTGGGCGTGCGGGCAGGGGGCTCGGCAGTGCGCTGGGCGCGCGGGCCAGGGCTCGGCTGTGCGCTCGGGGCGGGTGGCCGTGCGTACGGCTGCCCGGGGGTTCGGGAGTGAGTCGGGGTGCTCGGGCTCGCGGGCGTACAGGCCGTATGTACGCTTGTCCGAGTGTTGTGTATTTTTAGTGTATTTTTGTGGTATTTGTTTATTTTACTCACCGAGTTGATTACCCTGTCTTGCAGATCTTGACGGACGGTCGCGCGACGACCCGGTTATTAGTGAGTGGTACAATCCAACCCAGTTGGGAGGCGCTATATGCACTTGGGCGTATACCGTCCTCCCCTGGGGCACCATGGTTAATATTAACTTGTGTAATATGTAATCCATGCAAGCATGATTAATATGTAGTATGCATGCTACCCTAGACTTTGTATGATAGGGACTTGCACCCTTAAGATATGTGTAAGAGCCATGCATCCTGTCACCTTGTTATCATGCTAGGAAAGCCTCGACCTATGCATGCGTCCTATTAGTTTAATTTATTAAATTAAATGCGAGCATATGTCTATTAGTATGCCTTGGGGAATATTAAGGGGGCCTTGCGAGGTCAACATTGAGACCCGGGCTAGGGTACTCCGTGTTCCTTGTTTGGTTGTCGGGATGTCCTATATCGGGACCTCAGGTTGCCCTCCCAAGGTTTCTTTTCCTCATTATTATCATATATGTTCCCCGCATCTTGGTTATGCGCCCTGGAGGAATTCTGAAGAATTCATGACATTAGAGTTGTTGAGATGTGTTGTCGGCGGATCCGAGTGGATCGTATGCGTATGGATAGACTATTTTATTCCCTTCGTTGGATCCGTATAGAGACTTCCCCAGCGTTAGAAAGGCCGTCCCGTGAGAGGGCTCCCATCAGTAGGTACCTCTTGATTTTGGATTCGGACTGTGCTGAATGTGGGAGTGGCCAAGCGGCCTACGGAGTGGAGGAGAGACTATCGATGGACCAAGGGTGATTAACAGCCTAGTCAGTCCCAATATCCTATGTCACCATATTGAGGGGTGAGGGTGAGGGTGTGGTGGGTCGGCGATGTAGCGACCCACTGGATTGTGTAGTTCCTGCCACTTTGAGGCTTGATTATTTATTTGTGGTTAATATAAATTGTGATGCATGGGTTGTGCTATTCACTGAGCGTGTGGCTCACCCCTCGCATATATATTTTTCCACAGTTATCACTGAGTCGGACCAGAAGGAGGAGCTCCTCGAGAGACTTCATCAGTAGCGGAGCAGCGCCACGTCCCGCGAGTATTAGAGGCCATCAACATCCTTTCTTTTGATTGTATGTATATATTTCCGTGCTTGGGACTGTTTGTATATTATTTGGATGTATGTGTGTATATTGGCTCTCACAGGACAGTTGATTATGTATCGAGTCTGTAGTATGTTTTTGAATTACAGACTCAGTCTTTTAGCTCCGCTATCTGTGTATATATCATGTCAGCCTTGCTTTCGTCTGTGTTGTCATTTTAGTTGTTGTTTAGAGTATTTTATTGATCTCCTGTATAGACTGCTGATATCATGTATACACTTGCCGCGTCCCGGGACGGCCGCCCTGGGGCGTGACAAAAGTTGGTATCAGAGCCTGGTCCTGTCAGAGCCAATTGTCTTCTTTTTCGTAGAGATGAGTCCTAGGATTTCTATATGAGTATTCTGATCCTAGTGTCTGGTTTTCTTAGGTTGCTGATATGCCTCCTCGCAGAGGACGGCACGGACGTGGTCCCTCTCGACCTTTGGAGGTTTCCGACTCTACCAGAGGCGAGGATGCTACTGGAGAGTCCACGGCTGTGAGGCCAGGATCGGCGCAGGAGCCTCCTGCCTGGGAGCGCGCGTTCGCGCGGATAGCGGATTTGGTGGAGACTCAGACAAGGGCACTGGAAGCCCAGACCAGAGTGTTGGTAGAGCAAGCACGAGAGATTCAGGAGCTGAGGGCGGCCCGTGATGCAGTTCCACAGGTCCCCTTGGTGGCAGATCCGCCTGTGGTACCCGACGTACCCCCAGTCCCTGTGGTGATTCCGGCGGTGAGAGTTCAGGATCGCCAGGAGAGGGAGGTAGAGCTAGAGGCTGCAGCGCGAGTGCAGCAGAGCGGCCTTGCTGCCTTTCTGAAGCTCAACCCTCCCGAGTTCCTTGGCCAAACGGTGGATCCCCTTGCCCCAGAGCGCTGGTTGATGGAGGTGGATACGATCTTCTCGACCATGCTTTGCACCGATCGTCAGCGAGTCTCCCTGGCCACCTTTATGCTGAAGGGTAGCGCCGCCGACTGGTGGGCTACTAGATCAGTGGACATCCCGGAGGGAGTGGAGCAGCTTTCATGGGCAGGATTCTGGAGGTATTTCCTGGAGGAGTACTTCCCGTTCTCTACGCGCCAGATAGTGATGCAGGAGTTTGAGCAGCTGACGCAGGGCTCTATGTCTGTCGTTGACTACTCCACGCGCTTCACGAGGGTGTCCAGATTCGCTCCAGCCTTGGTGATGGACGAGGAGACGAGGTGCCGTCGTTTTGAGCTTGGTCTCAGCAGCGCCATTCAGGTGCATGTCACCTCCCAGGCATTCACGAGGTACTCAGACTTGGTGTCGCGGGCGAAGACAGTCGAGCGAGACCTCGGGATCCTCGTGAGGGTTTCGACCCCTTCGGCAGACCAGAGGCCACCCAGGAGCCAGGACCAGGGACAGCGCAAGAAGAAGAGGCCCCGCTTTGATCAGTTAGCGGCTGCCTCTCCTCCAGCAGATGTGGTGCCAGCGCGAGGTCCAGCACCCATCGCGATAGTGCCAGTCCAGTCCAGATGACCAGAGACGCGGCGCTGTTACCACTGTCAGCGCATCGGGCATATCTTGTATAATTGCCCAGATGCTGGCCGACCCCAAGTGCTGCCTCCGCAGCAGCAGCCACAGCAGCCTCAGCGCCAGCCACAGCAGCAGCCTCAGCGTCAGCAGCAGCAGCCACAGGGTGGCCGAGCTGACCAGAGGAGGCAGCCAGCGCAGCCGGCGAGGCGTGCCCCTGCTCCTCAGCCGCAGTTTGTTCAGGGTCGAGTGGCAGCGCTTTCGGCAGAGGAGGCTCAGGCATCAGGCAGCGTGGTCCGAGGTATTGTTCAGATCTCCCAGCTCCCTGCATATGTGTTGTTTGATTCCGGAGCCACACACTCGTTCGTGTCTCCCGCTTTTGCGAGACGGATGGGCATGGCGTCCGCTCCTTTAGATGCTATCTTGGAGATATCATTGCCCGTAGGAGACCGTATTCTCCTCCGTTCTGTGTACCGAGGGTGTACGGTGGTGGTTGCGGAGCATGAGTTTCCAGTGGAGTTGGTGGAGCTCGCTATGACGGACTTTGATGCCATCCTGGGAATGGATTGGCTTGCAGCTAGTCACGCCAGCATCGACTGTTTTGCCAAGTCGGTGTCTTTCCACCTTCCGGGTCAGAGGTCTTTCCAGTTCGTGGGTGATCGTGACGTAGCCCCTTTGGGGTTCGTGTCGTCCATGCAGGCGTGGAGACTCCTTCAGGGAGGATGCGAGGGCTTTCTGGCGTACATTGCTCAGGAGGATGCACCGCTGCAGGCAGATATCAGTCAGACTCCGGTCGTGGCAGAGTATCCCGAGGTTTTCCCCGATGATCTTTCAGGATTACCGCCGGATCGCGCGATCGAGTTTGAGATAAATCTGATTCCGGGGACCGAGCCGATTTTGAGAGCTCCGTACCGGATGGCCCCTGCAGAGCTGAGGGTGCTCAAGGAGCAGTTGGAGGAGTTGCTGGAGAAGGGCTTCGCACGTCCGAGTGTTTCTCCGTGGGGAGCCCCTGTTCTGTTCGTCCGAAAGAAGGACGGTTCGCTGCGGCTTTGTATCGATTACAGGCAGCTGAACAAGCGGACAGTGAAGAACAAGTACCCCTTGCCGCGGATTGATGATCTGTTTGACCAGCTCCAGGGAGCGCATGTCTTTTCCAAGATCGATCTCCGCTCGGGCTACTATCAGCTGAAGATCCGGGAGTCAGACATTCTGAAGACGGCCTTTCGTACCCGGTATGGGCACTACGAGTTCAGAGTACTGCCGTTCGGGTTGACGAATGCGCCGGCGGCCTTCATGGATCTGATGAACCAGGTGTTTCGGCCCTTCCTCGACTCCTTTGTGGTAGTATTCATCGATGACATATTGGTGTACTCGAGGAGTCTTGAGGAGCACGCTCACCATCTCCGCACTGTCTTGGAGACTTTGGCCAGACATCAGTTGTTCGCCAAGTTCAGCAAGTGCGAGTTCTGGTTGGAGCGTATGGCCTTTCTGGGCCATGTGATTTCCGGCGAGGGCATATCTGTGGACCCGGAGAAGACGCTCTCCGTGTCGAATTGGCGTCGACCGTCGAACCCCACAGAGATTTGGAGCTTCCTGGGCTTGGCGGGTTATTACAGGAGGTTTGTTGAGGGTTTCTCGAAGATAGCCGTTCCTCTTACCCGCCTCACTCGGAAGGATGTCCGGTTCGAGTGGTCCCCGTCCTGCGAGGAGAGCTTCCAGGAGTTGAAGCGAAGGCTCACCTCAGCGCCAGTTCTTACCCTTCTGTCTGGGAGTGGTGGGTTCACAGTTTAATTTGATGCATCGCAGTTGGGTGTGGGTTGCGTCCTGATGCAGCACGGTAAGGTTGTGGCTTACGCGTCACGTCAGTTGAAGCCCCATGAGCAGAATTACCCCACCCATGACCTTGAGTTGGCAGCGATCATCTTTGCGCTGAAGATGTGGAGGCATTACCTCTATGGCGAGGAGTTCGAGCTCTTTACTGATCATAAGAGCTTGACATATTTGCAGTCCCAGCCGGAGCTCAACATGCGTCAGAGACGTTGGGTCGAGTTCCTGATGGACTATGATTGTGACATCGCTTACCATCCGGGTAAGGCGAATGTCGTGGCAGATGCTCTCAGTAGGCAGCCCTTGGGCATGGCCGCCCATATGGCTGTCCGTCGTTGGAGGCTTCTGGAGGAGGCCACTTGCTGGATCAGTGTTCGAGAGACTCCTGCGGGTGGCTTTTGGCCAGGCTGGTGGTGCAGCCAGTTCTTCTCGACGATATCCGCACGGCTCAGGCTCAGGATCCGCATTTTATAGTCCTCTCTGAGGGCGTCGCTCGGGGCAAGCGTCCGGACTACTAGATTCGCGAGGACGGGATCCTGCGGTTCAGAGGTCGAGTCTGTATTCCTAACGACGCAGAGCTGAAGCAGAAGATTCTGGACGAGGCCCATCGTTCGAGGTACACAGTGCATCCTGGTGGCACGAAGATGTACAGGGGCCTTCGTCGTGGCTACTGGTGGTGCGGGATGAAGACGGATATTGCCCGTTTCGTTGCCCGATGCTTAGTATGCCAGCAGGTGAAGTCGGAGCATCAGCGCCCTGCAGGGAAGCTGCAGTCCATTGAGATTCCTCAGTGGAAGTGGGAGCAGATCACCATGGACTTCGTCTCGGGTTTGCCGAGGTCACGTTCGGGTCGCGATGCCATCTGGGTGATCGTCGATCGGCTGACGAAGTCTGCTCATTTCCTCCCCATCCGACTCACCGATTCTCTGGACACCCTGGCGCAGTTGTTCGTCTCAGAGATTGTTCATCTCCATGGTACTTCCGTCAGCATCATTTCCGATCGAGACGCGCGTTTTACTTCGAGGTTCTAGCGTAGCCTCCAGCACGCCCTTGGTACGAACCTCCACTTCAGTACAGCGTTTCATCTGCAGACGGACGGCCAGTCAGAGAGGACGATCCAGACCTTGGAGGATATGCTGCGAGCCTGTGTTCTCGATTTTGGGGGCAGTTGGGAGAGGCACCTTCCGTTGGTGGAGTTTGCCTACAACAACAGCTACCACTCAAGTATCCGGATGGCTCCTTACGAGGCGCTCTATGGCCGCAGCTGCAGTCCCCCTTGTGTTGGGACGAGGTCGGAGAGCGCCAGTTGGAGGGACCAGAGATCGTTCACCAGACCTCAGAGATGGTGAAGACGATTCGCGAGCGTATCCGAGTCGCTCAGAGTCGTCAGAAGAGCTACGCCGACCGTCGTCGCCGTGAGCTCGTCTTCGAGGTTGGTGACCATGTCTTCCTGAAGGTGTCCCTGATGAAGGGCATCTTCCGTTTCGGTGTGCGGGGCAAGCTGAGTCCACGTTTCATTGAGCCGTTCCTCATCCTCGAGCGAGTTGGGGAGGTGACCTATCACATAGCTCTGCCCCCACAGTTGGCTCAGGCCCATGACGTCTTCCATGTCTCACAGCTGAGGCGCTATGTCCACGATCTGCTCACGTCATCCCGTTCGAGCCCTCGTCTTCAAGCCGGACTTGTCATTCGTCGAGCAGCCGATTGAGATCCTGGACCGCCGCGAGAAGAGGCTCTGCACCAAGACCGTCCAGCTGGTCAAGGTGCGATGGCAGCACCGTTCCGGTGCCGAGGCCACTTTGGAGCTCGAGGACGCCATGCGTGACGCGTATCCGCATCTTTTCCCTTCTTAGATGTTCTTGTATTTATTTTGAGAACAAAATTTCCTAAGGGGGGGAGAATGTTATATATGTGTCAATTTTAGCCTTCTGGTAACCATTGGAACATTCTGGCAGTTTTTCGGTTTTTTTTTCGTTTTTTGATCGGAACAGCTAAAATTTTGGACTGTTAGCTATCATCCTGAGTTTGAGGACTCCGATTGAAAATCTAACTGCACATTATGTGTCCTGGTGCCATTCCAAGCCACTCACGAAAATTTCATTGAATTCCGGTAACGTTTCAGAATTTTACAGTTCTGAAGCGTATCCGGGTTTTGACCGAGCGAGAAGTCATTGGGAGACTTGACTTGGTCAAAGTGGGCCCCATGACTTGGTCAAATTGGTTTGGATTTTAGTGTGGTTGGGTTGACTAAGGTCAAACCACACTTAAACCTAATCTTAATCCTCCCTAATCCCGGTTTAACCTAATCTAAGTGTGTGTTGACTTATAAGTCAAGCTAGAGAAAATATCTCCTTCACTATTCATCATCTTCTCCACCCAAATCTCTCTCTCCTCCTCTCTTTAAATCCTCTTTAAGACCTAGCTAGGGTGCTTGAAACCAAAAACCCTAAGAAGAGAAAAGATAGGTGAGCTCCCGATCTATCTTCCGGTGGTCTCGGATTCGAGTTCCCTCAAGTGTGACCCCCTCTCATGCCCTCTTTTCTCCTCTGATTTCAGCCACTTTGAAGGCTGAAAGAGATCTTGGTGGTGGTGGCCTTGGAGGAGGTGTTTCGGTGCGTGAGGAGCACCCGATCTTCCCTTCCTTCCTTTCCTTCCTTGGGTGAGGTTTCTTTCCTTTCTTTCCATGTTTAGATGCATGTTAGGAGGGTGATTTTGGCTATTGGTGGCAGTTGGTGGCGGTTGGTGGCTGTTGGTGGCCATTGGTGGCCGTCGGGGAGGTGGTAGGGTGTCTCGGGTAGGTTGGCAGCGCAGGCAGGCAGGCGCAGGGCAGGGCGCTATCGAGCATGCTGGCAGGGCACGCGCGCGTGCGCGAGGGTGTGCGTGCGGGCGTGCGCGAGGGTTGAGCAGGGTGTGCAGGTGCTGCGCGCTGGGCACCGTGCGAGGGCGTGCGCGCGGAGCGCTGCGCAGAGGCGCGGTGCGTGCCGTGCGCGCGGGGCCGCGTGCGGGTGTTGCGCGCAGGGCGCTGTGCGGAGGCGTGCGCGCGCGGTGAGGCGAGCCGGTGGTGCGCGCGGGGTGAGGCATTGGGGCGCAGGGCGTGCGGGTGTGCGCACGGGTTGCTGCGCTGGGGCGCAGTGAGAGCGCGGTGCACCCGGGGTGCTCGGCAGAGTGTCCGGGCGTGCGGGCAGGGGGCTCGGTAGTGCGCTGGGCACGCAGGCCGGGGCTCAGCTGTGCGCCCGGGGCGGGTGGCCGTGCGTACGGTCTGAATTTCACATGCCTGTGTTTCGAATGTGTTCGACCAATTTCAGTCGCCCATACCATAAACCTACGACTCATTCAGGTCGAACGGTCTGAATTTCACATGCCTGTGTTTTGAAAGTGTTCGACCTGTTTCAGTCGCCCATACCATAAACATATGACTGATTCGGGTCGAACGGTCTGAATTTCACATGCCTGTGTTTTGAAGGTGTTCGACCGGTTTCAGTCGCCCATACCATAAACCTACGACTCATCCGGGTCGAACGGTCTGAATTTCACATGCCTGTGTTTTGAATGTGTTCGACCGGTTTCAGTCGCCTATAGACAAAAGGTACGACTGATTCGGGTCGAATGGGTTTTTTTTTTATATACTAAATGGATTGAGTATGTTTATACTAAATCTTTGTATGATTTTTTATTTTTTGGGTTTGATTGAAATAGATCGCCCATAACTTACAGAGACGCCTACGTCTAGTCGATTTGGGAGTTGTGAATTTCATTTGTTGAGTCGAATGGGGTCTGCACCTTTCTGGACATATCTTTGTTTTTGTGGAACGGTGTCTAGGGGCTACAAAACAAATGAATCACTAAAGCATTCTCACAATAACAAATGACTCGATCATTCATTCTCACTCATCAATCATATCAATCATTCATGAGTCATATATAAACAAATGAGAGCAGCATGAAAAATAATTATACAATAACATCATCTAGATTGAACAAAATGAACTCGTGAAATTTACAAGAGTACTACTGATCTTTGACTAAATACAAAATGAATCATATCATGCCCTTTATACCTTGACTATTTTGACTAACTATACTACATATACAAAATAAATCACTGTGTGACCTTTACCCCATCAACGGATTTTGACTTACAGTACATAGACAAAATGAATCACTTTTCTACAAAATTCTTCCTCCATTAATGCTCTCATCACTCCAAACCATGCTCCATTGAACTTGTCCCATGTCTCTAGATCGAAGAATGCTTTTCTATAGTTTTTCAAGACATTCGTTGCAATGTGAACACGACAAAGTAGGCAGACAGTAGAAGGAAACACCATAGATACAGCCTTCATCAAACCGAGCTCATGGTCGGTTATGATTACCTTCGGGAATGGGATACCGTCAAAGAGCGACTTAAAACATTCCATCGCCCAGGCATAGTTATCTTCCTTTTCCGCCCGTAGATAAACTAAGGCTGCAACAAATGTCTTGCCTGTGGAAGTCACCCCCACTATCTCCAGTAATGGCATTCTATATTGGTTGGTCTTGTAAGTGCAGTCCATCATGAAGACCAAAGGAAACACGTGGACTAGCTGAATAGACTTAGGATGCGCAAAAAAGATTTCTGACACAACCTCAGCGTTCTCTTGCACTCGATGCCGCTCAATATACCCGTGATCATAGATTAACTTCATCAATTGTTGCATATGTGTGTGACCACACATCTGTAGGACCCGCATTTTAAACCGAGCATTGTATATGGTCTTCATTGAGCTGACATTGGTTGGATCTCTACACTTCAAGTGCATTAGGATGTCGCGTGGCCGCATACCACTCACTGACATTCCTTCTACCACTGTGTATTCATCCTCCAGCAACTTCCCAGCAAAAGAGTGACCCTCGAAGCTGATGATAAGGGGATGATTATGTGAACCACATAACACTCTCAATGTCCATCTCCCTGAATGCTCTATGGCGCGCAACTTGAAGAGACAACCACACTTCTTCGTACCCGACTGACGCTTCTTTCTATCCTTCTTGTCAATGTCTTTCTTTCTTTGTCGACTATCATATTTACCCCCCCCCCCTCTCACATATTAGATCCACTCGGGCTGATTTATTCGGCCTTGAATGTTCTGACCGCCCAATGACAACGATGACCCCGATATTTCTACCAACTCTTTTGACCCAGTCAATTAGTTCCGTTCGATTGTCGAAACCCTGAAACAATGAGAATATCAAATATATACATTGGACATCTCATATATACCAACAAATGAAATTAATGTTTGAGGGCTTCATATTACCAAGGATGTAGAGAAATGCTCGGTGGTGTCAATGTTCGTGATAGGGTCATTGGAAATGGCCTCCCTCACCTCAGGGAAAGGCTCCTCAACATCTTGAACGAAAGGTATTATCAATCTCTGCATATACATTTAACATATGTCATGACTACATATACATCATTGGGTCTAAATAAAGAAAGATTACAAATTCTAAATGCGAACCTCACTGCTCATGCCTCAAACACTTGTGGTGGTTCTATAATTCAAGGTTGATCATATCCGTGTCCGACCATGCCTGTAAGAACAATGGTGATAAACAAAATCACATGGTTGCTAAAAAAATGCACAATGACATGTTTAGAGCATCTCCAATCCTATACTCAAACATTTACTCAAACTTAAATTTGAGTAAAAATCACCCAAAACCCTCTCCAATCATTTACCCATACCTATACCAAATCAAGCTTTTACTCAAATCTTTACTCAAATCAAGGGAGACTCAAATCTTTACCCAAATTTTAACATTTTTTTTTCCTTTGTCTCCACATTTTATTTCAATGTAGCATTTTTTTCCCTTCAACTCCACCTTTAGTTTAATTATATTAGATTTTTTCCCACCCCCCAAAATTTTCACCATCTCTTGAAATAAAAAAAAAAAGTCTTCTTTCTTAAGTTTTCATCTTTGTTTTTTAACTTCTTGTTTTTACTCCAATAAAAAAAAATATTACTTTTACCTTTTTTAAAAAAAAATTGATGATAATAATTTTTAAATTTAAATATTTTGAAGCAAAGAAAAATTGAGTAGTAAAAATGTTTAAGGAAAAGACTTTGAAAATGTTTATAGGAAATAATTAGAAGAAGATATGAAATTTTTAAAAGATTTGAGTAAAACATAAAGTGATTGTTGGAGACATATCATATCAAATCAAGCTTTTACTCAAATTTTAAGTATAATTTGGGTATAGATTTGAGTAAGGACTGGAGATGGCCTTAACGACTACACTTATCATCAAACCAACAACCAAAACCTACAACACCATGATCACCATCCATTTTAACATAACATCTACCAGGACACATTCCACAAACCCAAACCATGAACCAGTAGTGAACCACCCAACCACAACCATCACAACAAACACATCACATATGAAGCCCAAAAAAAAAAACTACAACAATCATATACAACCATGGTCATTACCACTACCACCATCACCCACCAACATAACAATGAACTACACCATCATACACAAAACAAAACAAAACACAATCCTAAACCCAACAAATACAACCACCACCACTGGAACCACATTCATAACAAGCATCATCAATGCCACCACATCCATGAGAATGACAAAAAATTTAACAAAAAAAAAAAAAGAATAGATACTCACATAAATGAAGTGTTCTGAACTAGGGCATCAATTTGAAATGGTGCAATGTCGTCGGAGAGGGTCTGCAACACCGTGTTGGTCGCTGGAGGGTGTTCTTGGTGTCACGCCCCAAGGCGGCCATCCCCGATACGTGGCAAATATATATAATATCAGCAGTCTATACAGGAGATCAATAAAATACTCTAAACAACATCGAAAATGACAACACAGACAATAATGTAGCTGACATAATATATACAAATAGCGGAAGCTTAAACGACTGAGTCTGTAATTCAAAGACATATTACAGACCTGAATACATAATCAATTGTCCTGTGAGAGCCAATATACATAATGACATCCAAATACAAGTGTGTGCCCAAGCACGGATAACAATACATACAATCAAGAAGGGGATGCTGATGGCCTCTCACTCGCAGAACTCAACACGTGACGCTGCTCCGCTACTGCTGTGGTGCCTCGGGGAGCTCCTCCTTCAGATCCGACTCAGATATAACTGGAGAAAAAGAATATGCGAGGGGTGAGCCACACGCTCAGTGAATGGCACAAGCTACGCATCACAATTCATATTAACCTTAAATAATTTATAGTCCCTAAAACGGGAGCAACTACACATTCTAGTGGGTCGTTTCATCGCCAACCAACCTCCCCCCCTCACCCTCACCCTTTCCGGGGGGTGACATGGGCCTCTTGGGGCATACTAGACCGCTCTCCACCCCTGGTCCACCCGGTAGCCTCTCCCACACTCCGTAGCCTCTACCTGGTATACTCCCACGATCAGCACTGTCCGACGCATCGGAGGTACCTACAGATGGGAGCCCTCTGTCAGGTCAGCTTTCCAACGCCGGGGAGTCCCTACAACAGATCCAACCAAAAGGAGAAGATAGCCTATTCACACGGATACGATCTGTTATATATGTGTCACTTTTAGCCTTCTGGTCACCTATGGGACATTTCTGGCAGTTTTTCACCTTTTTCTTTCTTTCGATCGGAACGGCTAAAAATTTGGAATTTTAGCTATCATCATGAGTTTGAGAACTCCGATTGAAAATTTAACTTCACATTATGTGTCCTGGTGCCATTTCAAACCTCTCACGAAAATTTCATCGAATTCCGGTAACGTTTCAGAATTTGGCAGTTCCGAATCGTATCCGGGTTTTGACCAAGTGGGAATGTCAAAAGGGGACTTGACCAAGTCAAAGAAGACTTTGACCAAGTCAAGTTTGACCATTGACTTGGTCAAAATCTTTTATTTTTTTCTGTGGTTAGGTTGACTCAAAGTCAATCCCCACCAAAAACCCTAAGTGAGTGTGTGAGTGTGTGTGTGTGTGTGTGGCCTTTAAGTGGGCGTCCACCCCTTCTTCTTCTCTTCTCTTCTTCATCCCTCTCACACACAAACCCAAATCCATCTCCCTCTTCTTATTTTCCTCCATTAGAGCTAGTAGGAGGAGAAGAAATAGGAAGGCATAGAAGGGGAAAAGAAAGGTAGGGTTGGGATCTATCTCTCCATGGTTTTTGTTTTGGATTTCCCCTTTCTCTACCTCCTCACATGGCTTCCCTTTTTCCCCCCTGTTTTCAGCCATTTTAGGGCTGAGAGTGGTCTTGGTGGTGGTGGACTTGGTGGTGGCGAGTTGGTGCGCAAAGAGCACCCGAGTTCCTCCCTTTGTTCTTCCTCTCTTCGGGTAAGCCTTCCTCCTCCCTATGCTTGTTTAGATGCTTGTTTAGGGTGTCTAAATGGTTATGCATGTATGCATGGGTGTTGGGGGGGGGGGTGTGGGAGGGCTGAGGAGGGGGTGGAAAGGGCTCGGGCGCTGCACGAGCGTGCGCGCGTACGGGCAGACGCGCGGACGTGCGCGCGGGGTGCTGCGCGGGCGCGTAGTGCGGGCGGGTACGCGCTGGCTGGGCGCGCGGGCAGGGGCGCGACAGTGCGCCCAGGGCGCAGGGGCGCGTGCGGGCGTGCGCATTCGTGCGTGCGCGTGCGGGGGGCCATGCGTATGGCTGCCCGAGGGTTCGGGAGGGTGTCGGGGCACTCGGACTCGCGTGCGTACGCGCGTGCTCGCATGCGTGCGGGTCCGTATGCATGCTTGTCCGAGTGTTGGGTATTTCTAGTAAATTTCTTATGTATTTGTGTAGTTTACTCACCATATTGAATGCCCATGTCTTGCAGATCTTGACGAACGGTCACGCAGCGACCCGGGTTTCGGTGAGTGGGACAATCCAACCCAGTAGGGAGGCGTTCGATGCACGTAGGCGTGCATTGCCCTCCCCTAGGGCACCATAATTGTGTATTAACATGTAATAAATGTAAAGCTATGCATGCATGATTAATATGATGTATCCATGCCACCTTAGACTTGTGTGCTAGGGATATGCACCCATATATCATGTATAGAGGCGACCTTAGACGATCGGCGTAGCTCTTCTGACGGCTCTGAGCGACTCGGATACGCTCGCGAATCGTCTTGACCATCTCTGAGGTCTGGTCCCTCCAACTGGCGCTCTCCGACCTCGTCCCAACACAAGGGGGACCTGCAGCTGCGGCCATAGAGCGCTTCGTATGGAGCCATCCTGATACTCGAGTGGTAGCTGTTGTTGTAGGCAAACTCCACCAACGGAAGATGCCTCTCCCAACTGCCCCCAAAGTCGAGAACGCAAGCTCGTAGCATGTCCTCCAAGGTCTGAATCGTCCTCTCCGACTGGCCGTCCGTCTGCGGATGAAACGCTGTACTGAAGTGGAGGTTCGTACCAAGGGCGTGCTGGAGGCTACGCCAGAACCTCGAAGTAAATCTCGCGTCTCTATCAGAAATGATGCTGACGGGAGTGCCATGGAGACGAACAATCTCAGAGACAAACAACTGCGCCAGGGTGTCTAGAGAATCGGTGAGTCGAATGGGGAGGAAATGAGCGGACTTAGTCAGTCGGTCGACGATTACCCAGATGGCATCGTGACCCGAACGTGACCTCGGCAAGCCCGAAACAAAGTCCATGGTGATCTGCTCCCACTTCCACTGAGGAATCTCAATGGACTGCAGCTTCCCCGCAGGACGCTGATGTTCCGACTTCACCTGCTGGCATACCAAGCAACGGGCAATGAAACGGCCAATATCCATCTTCATCCCGCGCCACCAGTAGCCACGACGAAGGCCCCTGTACATCTTCGTGCCACCAGGATGCACTGTGTACCTCGAACGATGGGCCTCGTCCAAGATCTTCTGCTTCAGCTCTGCGTTGTCAGGAATGCATACTCGACCTCTGAACCGCAGGATCCCGTCCTCGCGAATCTGGTAGTCCGGACGCTCGCCCCGGGCGACGCCTTCAGAGAGGACTAGAAAGTGAGGATCCTGCCCTGAGCCGTGCGGATCTCGTCGAGAAGAACTGGCTGCACCACTAGCCTAGCCAAAAAGCCACTCGCAGGTGTCTTTCGAACGCTGATCCAGCAAGCGGCCTCCTCCAGAAGTCTCCAACGACGTACAGCCAAGTGGGCGGCCATGCCCAAGGGCTGCCTGCTGAGAGCATCGGCCACGACATTCGCCTTACCCGGATGGTAAGCGATGTCACAATCATAGTCCTTCAGGAACTCGACCCAACGTCTCTGACGCATGTTGAGCTCCGGCTGGGACTGCAAATAAGTCAAGCTCTTGTGATCAGTGAAGAGCTCGAACTCCTCGCCATAGAGGTAGTGCCTCCACATCTTCAGCGCAAAGATGATCGCTGCTAACTCTAAGTCGTGGGTGGGGTAATTCTGCTCATGGGGTTTCAACTGACGCGACGCGTAAGCCACAACCTTACCGTACTGCATCAGGACGCAACCCACACCCAACCGCGATGCATCGGAGTAGACTGCGAACCCACCACTCCCAGACGGAATGGTAAGAACTGGCGCTGAGGTGAGCCTTCGCTTCAACTCTAGGAAGCTCTCCTCGCAAGCTGGGGACCACTCGAACCAGACATCCTTCCGAGTGAGGTGGGTCAGAGGAACAGCTATCTTCGAGAAACCCTCGACAAACCTCCGATAATAACCCGCCAAGCCCAGGAAGCTCCGAATCTCTGTGGGGTTTGACGGTCGACGCCAATTCGACACGGTGAGCGTCTTGTCCGGGTCCACAGATATGCCCTTGCTAGAAATCACGTGGCCCAGAAAGGCCATACGCTCCAACCAAAACTCACACTTACTGAACTTGGCGAACAACTGATGTCGGGCCAAAGTCTCCAAGACAGTGCGGAGATGGTGAGCGTGCTCCTCAAGACTCCTCGAGTACACCAAGATATCATCGATGAAAACTACTACAAAGGAGTCAAGGAAGGGCCGAAACACCCGGTTCATCAGATCCATGAAGGCTGCCGGCGCATTCGTCAACCCAAATGGCAGTACTCGAAACTCGTAGTGCCCATAACGGGTACGAAAGGCCGTCTTCGGAATATCTGACTCCTGGATCTTCAGCTGATAGTAGCCCGAACGGAGATCGATCTTAGAAAAGACACGCGCTCCCTGGAGCTGGTCAAACAGATCGTCAATCCGTGGCAAGGGGTACTTGTTCAGCTGCCTGTAATCAATACAAAGACGCAGCAAACCGTCCTTCTTCCGGACGAACAAAACAGGGGCTCCCCACGGAGAAACACTCGGACGTGCGAAGCCCTTCTCAAGCAACTCCTCCAACTGCTCCTTGAGCACCTTCAGCTCTGCTGGGGCCATCCGGTACGGAGCTCTCAAAATCAGCTCGGTCCCCGGAATTAGATTAATCTCAAACTCGATCGCGCGATCCGACGGTAATCCTGAAAGATCATCGGGGAAAACGTCCGGATATTCCACAACGATCGGAGTCTGACTGATATCTGCCCGCAGTGGTGCGTCCTCCTCAGCAATATACGCCAGAAAGCCCTCGCATCCTCCCTGAAGGAGTCTCCACGCCTGGATAGATGACACGAACCCCAAAGGGGCTATGTCACGATCGCCCACGAACTGGAAAGACCTCCGACCCGGAAGGTGGAAAGACACTGACTTCGCAAAACAGTCAATGCTGGCGTGACTAGCTGAGAGCCAATCCATTCCCAGGATGGCATCGAAGTCCGTCATGGCGAGCTCTACCAACTCCACTGGAAACTCATGCTCCGCAATCACCACGGTACACCCTCGGTAAACAGAACGGAGGAGAATACGGTCTCCGACGGGCAATGATATCTCCAGCATAACATCAAGAGGGGCGGACACCACGCCCATCCGTCTCGCAAAAATGGGAGACACGAACGAGTGCGTGGCTCCGGAATCAAACAACACATATGCAGGGAGCTGGGAGATCAAAACAATACCTCGGACCACGCTACCCGAAGCCTGCGCCTCCTCGGCCGAAAGTGCTGCAACTCGGCCCTGAACAAACTGCGGCTGAGGAGCAAGGGCACGCCTCGTAGGCTGCACTGGCTGCCTCCTCTGGTCAACTCGGCCACCCTGTGGCTGCTGCTGACGTGGCTGCTGCTGCTGGTACGGCTGCTGCTGTAGCTGCTGCTGCTGCGGAGGCAGCACACGGGGTCGGCCAGCATCAGGGCAATCATATGAAATATGCCCGACGCGCCGACAATGGAAACAGCGCCGCTTCTCCGGTGGCCTAGCCTGGACTGGTACTGCCACAATGGGTGTTGGACCTCGCGTTGGCACCACATCGACTGGAGTAGCGGCAGCCGCTGACTGCTCAAAGCGGGGTCACTTCTTCTTGCGATGTACTTGGTCCTGGCTCCTGGGGGGTCTTCGGTCAGCAGAAGGGGTTGGAACCCCCAAAGGGACCCCAAGGTCTCGCTCGACTGTCTTCGCCCGAGACACCAAGTCCGAGTACCTCGTGAATGCCTGAGAGGTGACATGCACCCGAATGGTGCTAATGAGACCCATCTCAAAACGACGGCATCGCGTCTCCTCATCCATCACCAAGGCGGGGGCGAACCTGGAAAGCCTCGTGAAGCGTGTGGAGTAGTCAGCGACTGACATGGAGCCCTGCGTCAGCTGCTCGAACTCTCGCATCACGATCTGGCGCGTCGAAAATGAAAAGTACTCCTCCAAGAAGTATCTCCGGAACCCCGCCCATAGAAGTCGCTCCACTCCCTCAGGGATGTCCACCGATCGGGTAGCCCACCAGTCGGCGGCGCTACCCTTCAGCATGAAGGTGGCCAGGGAGACACGCTGGCGGTCGGTGCAGTGCATGGTCGAGAAGATCTTGTCCACCTCCATCGACCAATGCTCAGGGGCAAGGGGGTCCGCCTTCTGTCCATGGAACTCAAAAGGGTGGAGCTTCAGAAAGGCAGTGAGGCCACTCTGATGCACTCGCGCTGCAGCCTCTAGCTCCACCTCCCTCTCCAGGGGATCCTGAACTCCCACCACTGGAATCACCACGGGAACAGGGGGTACGTCGGGCACCACTGGTGGATCTGCCACCAAGGGGACCTGTGGTACTACCTCGCGGGCCGCCCTCAGCTCCTGAATCTCTCGTGCCTGCTCGGCCAACGCCCGATTCTGGGCCTCCAGTGCCCTCGTCTGAGTCTCCACCAGATCTGCTATCCGAGCGTAAGCACGCTCCCATGCAGGAGGCTCCTGCGCCAATCCTGGCCCCATAGCCGAGGACTCTCCAGTAGCATCCTCGCCTCTGGCAGGTCCGGGAACCTCCAAAGGCCGAGAGGGACCACGCCCACGCATTCCTCTACGAGGAGGCATATCAGCAACCTAAGAAAACCAGACACTAGGATCAGAATACTCATATAGAAATCCTAGGACTCATCTCTAAGAAAAACACAATTGGCTCTGACAGGACCAGGCTCTGATACCAACTTTTGTCACGCCCCAGGGCGGCCATCCCCGAGACGTGGCAAGTGTATATATAATATCAGCAGTTTAAACAGGAGATCAATAAATACTCTACACAACACCAAAAATGACAACACAGACAAAATTAGCTGACATAATATATACAAATAGCGGAAGCTAAAACAACTGAGTCTGTAATTCAAAGACATATTACAGACCCGATACATAATCAACTGTCCTGTGAGAGCCAATATATACAATGACATCCAATATACAAACGAGTGCCCAAGCACAGATAACAGTACATACAATCAAGAAGGGATGCTGATGGCCTCTCACTCGCAGAACATGTCGCTGCTCCGCTATTGCTGTAGTGCCTCGGGGAGCTCCTCCATCAGATCCGACTCAGATATCACTGGAGAAAAATATATGCGAGGGGTGAGCCGCACGCTCAGTGAATAGCACAACCCATGCATCACAATTCATATTAACCTCAAATAATTTATAGCCCCTAACACGAGAGCAACAACACATTCTAGTGGGTCGTTTCATCATCAACCCACCTCCCCCCCCCCTCACCCTCACCCTTTCTGGGGGGTGACATGGGCCTCTTGGGGCATACTAGACCGCTCTCTACCCCTGGTCCACCCGGTAGCCTCTCCCACCCTTGTAGCCTCGACCTAGTCCACTCCAACTACCAGTACTGTCTGACACATCGGAGGTACCTACGGACGGGAGCCCTCTGTCAGGTCAGCTATCACCGGGGACTACCTACCTCGGATCCAACCAAAAGGAGAAGACATCCTACTCACACAGATACGATCCTCATGGATCCATCGACACCGATTGTAACTCTACTAATGTCATGAATTCTCAAGAATTCCTCCAGGGCGCATAACTCAGATGCGGGGAGACATATATTATAACAACAAGGTTATAATATTCTCTAAGGCATGCTTGTAACTATATGTTCACATTAGATTTAATTAAATTAAACTAGATGGGAACATGCATAGTCCGGGGCAAGGTGTCTAGACATGCATAGGCCGCTATACATGATATAAGGGTGCGTATCCCTAGCATACATAGTCTAAGGTGGCATGGATACATCATAATAATCAGGCATGCACATGTTTTACATTATTACATGTTAATAAGCAATTATGGTGCCCCAGGGGAGGGCAATGCACGCCTACGTGCATCGAACGCCTCCCTACTGCGTTGGATTGTCCCACTCACCGAAACCCGGGTCGCGAAGTGACCGTCCGTCAAGATCTGCAAGACAGGGGCATTCAGCATTGTCACGCGCCAGGGCAGCCGTCCCCGGGACGCGGCAAGTGTATATATGATATCAGCAGTCTAAACAGGAGGTCAATAATATACCCTAAACAACATCAAAAATTTCAACACAGACAACAATGAGGCTGACATGATATATACACAAATAGCGTAAGCAAAAAAAAACTGAGTCTGTAATTCAAAGACATATTACAGACCCGATACATAATCAACTGTCCTGTGAGAGCCAATATATACAATGACATCCAAATATATTACAAACGTGTGCCCAAGCACAGAATACAATACATACAATAAAAAAGGGATGCTGATAGCCTCTAACACTCGCGGAATGTGGCGCTGCTCCGCTACTGCTGAGGTCCCTCGGGGAGCTCCTCCTCCTGATCCGACTCAGATAACACTGGAGAAAAATATGCGAGGGGTGACCAACATGCTCAGTGAATAGCACAACCCATGCATCACAATTTATATCAATCATAAATAATTATTCAAGCCTCAAAGTGGCAGGAACTACACAATCCAGTGGGTCGCAACATCGCCAACCCACCACACCCTCACCCTCACCCTCCAATAGGTGACATAGGATATTGGGACTGACTAGGCTGTTAATCACCCTTGGTCCACCGATAGTCTCTCCTCCACTCCGTAGTCCGCCTGGTCTACTCCCACTTTCAACACAGTCCGTCATCAAATCAAAAGGTGCCTACTGATGGGAGCCCTCTGACAGGACGGTCTTTCTAACGCTGGGGCAGTATCTACACGGATCCAACGAAGGGAACAGAAACAGCTTATCCACACGTATATGATCAACTTGGATCCGCGGTATTCCTTAACTGGAAAAAGAAACCCTGGGAAGGCACCATGAGGTCCCGATATAGGATATCCCGACAACCAAACAAGGAACACGGAGTACCCTAGCCCGGGCCTCAACGCTGACTTCGCAAGGCCCCTTAATCCAGAGAAGGGAGACTCTACTGGTGTCATGAATTCTTCAGAATTCCTCCAGGGCGCATAACCAAGATGCGGGGAACATATATAATAATAACGAGGTTATAGTATTATCGAGAAAGGAAACCTTGGGAGGGCACCATGATGTTCCGATATAGGATATCCCGACAACCAAACAAGGAACACGGAGTACCCTAGCCCGGGTCTCAATGTTGACCTCGCAAGGTCCCTTATAATATTCCCTAAGGCATGCTAAAATACCATAAGTTCACATTTAATTTAATAAATTAAACTAATAGGACGCATGCATAGGTCGAGGCTTTCCTAGCATGAAAACATGGTGACAGGATGCATGGCTCTTACACATATCCTGAGGGCGCAAGTCCCTAACATACAAGGTCTAGGGTAGCATGCATACTACATATTAATCATGCTTGCATGGATTACATATTATACAAGTTAATATTAAACTATGGTGCCCCAGGGGAGGACGGTACACACCCAAGTGCATATAACGCCTCCCTACTGGGTTGGATTGTCCCACTCACCAATAACCGGGTCGTCGCGCGACCGTCCGTCAAGATCTGCAAGACAGGGTAATCAACTCGGTGAGTAAAATACACAATTATATACAAAAATACACTAAAATACCCAACACTCGGACAAGCGTACATACGGCTCGTACGCACGCGAGTCCGAGCACCCCGACTCACTCCCGAACCCCCGGGCAGCCGTACGCACGGCCACCCGCCCTGGGCGCACAGCCGCGCCCCAGCTCGCGCGCCCAGACGCACGCTGAGCCCCTGCCCGCATGCCAGGACACGCTGCCGAGCCCCCCGGGTGCACCGCGCGCTCACTGCGCCCCAGCGCAGCAACTCGCGCGCACACCCGCACGCCCTGCACCCCAGCGCAGCACCCCGCGCGCACCACCAGCTCGCCTCACCGCGCGCGCACAGCACGCACTGCGCCTCTGCACAGCGCTCCGCGCGCACGCCCCCGCATGGCCCCCGCGCGCAGCACCCGCACGCGGCCCCGCGCGCACAGCACGCACTGCGCCTCTGCGCAGCTCCCAGCGCGCGCGCCCCCGCACAGCGCCCAGCGCGTAGCACCCGCTCACTCCTGCTCCACTCGCGCGCACGCCCGTGTGCCCTGCCAGCCTGCTCTGCCTGCCCTGCCTGCCAGCCCGCCTGTCTGCGCTGCCTGCGCTGCCAACCTACCCGAGACACCCTACCACCTCCCCGACGGCCACCAATGGCCACCAACAGCCACCAACCGCCACCAACAGCCACCCAAACCACCATGAAAGCCATACATACCCAAAAACACTTCCTAATCAAGCATCTAAACAAGAAAGGAAGGAGAAGAAACTCACCCAAGTAGAGGAAAGGAAGGGGAGGAAGATCTGGTGCTCTTCGTGGCCCGAAACACCGCCTCCAAGACTACCACCACCGAGATCTCCAACTCACAGAGGAGAAAAGAGGGTATGAGAAGGGGTCACACATGTGGGAATTCGAATCCGAGACCATAGGAAGGTAGATCGGGTTCTTACCTATCCTTTCCCTTCTTAGGGTTTTTGATTTTAACCCCTCTAGCTAGATCATAAATGGGATTTAAAGAGAGGGAGAGAGAGAGAAATGCTCGGAGAAGATGATGAATAGGAGGCTGTTGTAGTCGTGGGATTTCTTTATACTCACACACACTCCACACACACTCACACCCACTTAGCTTAGCCCTAATTAGGTTTAGGCTAGGTTTAGGTGCACTTAGGTGAGGTTTGACCCTAGTCAACCCAACCACACTAAAATCCAAAATCAATTGACCAAGTCAAAGGTCAACTTTGACCAAGTCAAGTCTCCCAATGACTTTTCGCTCGGTCAAAACCCGGATACGCTTCAGAACTGCAAAATTCTGAAACGTTACCGGAATTCGATGAAATTTTCGTGAGTGGCTTGGAATGGCACCAAGACACATAATATGCAGTTAGATTTTCAATCGGAGTCCTCAAACTCAGGATGATAGCTAAAAGTCCAAAATTTTAGCGGTTCCGATCGAAAAACGAAAAAGCTGAAAAACTGCCAGAATGTTCCAATGGTTACCAGAAGGCTAAAAGTGACACATATATAACATTCTTTCCCCCTTAGGAAATTTTGTCCTCAAAATGAATACAAGAATATCTAGGAAGGGAAGAGATATGGATACGCGTCACGCAAGGCGTCCTAGAGCTCCCAAGTGGCCTCGGCACCCGAACGGTGCTGCCATCGCACCTTGACCAACTGGACGGTCTTGGTGCGGAGCCTCTTCTCGCGGCGGTCCAGGGTCTCGATCGGTTGCTCGACGAATGACAAGTCCGGCTCGAAGACGAGCGGCTCGAACGGGATGACGTGAGCAGGATCGTGGACGCAACCCACACCCAACCGCGATGCCTCGGAGCAACCTGCGAACCCACCCCTCCCAGACGGAAGGGTAAGAACTGGCACTGAGGTGAGCCTTCGCTTAAACTCCAGAAAGCTCTCCTCGCAAGACGGGGACCATTCGAACCGGACATCCTTCTGAGCGAGGCGGTTAGGAGGTACAGCTATCTTCAAGAAACCCTCGACAAACCTCCTGCAATGACCCGCCAAGCCTAGGAAGCTCCGAATCTCAGTGGGGTTCGACGGTTGACGCCAATTTGACACGGCGAGCGTCTTATCCGGGTCCACAGATATGCCCTCATCGGAAATCACGTGGCCCAGAAAGGCCATACACTCTAACCAAAACTCGTACTTAATCCACCATCAATTTGATGCTTCTAAGGTATTCCTTGACTGGGAAAAGAAACCTTGGGAGGGCACCATGAGGTCCCGATATAGGATATCCTGACAACCAAACAAGGAACACGGAGTACCCTAGCCCGGGTCTCAACGCTGTCCTCGCAAAGCCCCTTAATCCAGAAGGAACACTAGAAGAAGAGATCACCCTTAAAGAATACTACTAACTCCACTAGAAACCCAAGGATCACTGGGTCACGAGGCGACGCGTCTTTGCCTCATCCACACCCTCACTCCCGAAAGGAGACATTTTGGGACTTTGGGAGAGACTTAGACTGCTCTACACCCCTGGTCCACCGGTAGCCTCTCCCCGCTCCGTAGCTTACCTGGTCCTCTGACCGGGAGCCTGTCTAACGCCGGGGCTGTACTACACGGATCCAATGAAGGGGAGAGCGATTCCACGCTCATGACATCATTCGTTAACCCTCTTTCGGGTAGCCTCTACCTGGCATACTCCCACGATCAGTACCCCTCCGACTGCATCGGTGGTACCTACGGATGGGAGCCCTCTGCCAGGACAGCTACAACCCGGCCTCCTTAACTCGAACAACCACTCTCGATACTCGCTCATCGAGATAATACACACATGCATAACAACAACACACACACATATATATATAGGGAGCTGGGAAAATAAAACAATACCTCGGACCATGATACCCGAATCCTGCGCCTCCTCGGCCGAAAACGCTGCAACTCTGCCCTGGACGAACTGCGGCTGAGGAGCAGGGGCACGCCTCGCAGGCTGCACTGGCTGCCTCCACTAGTCAACTCAGCCACCCTGTGGCTGATGCTTTTGATGCTAAGGCTGCTGCTGCTGGAACTGCTGCTGCTGAGGCAGCACGCGGGGTCGGCCAGCATCTGGGCAATTATATGAAATATGCCCGATGCGCTGACAGTGGTAACAGCACCGCGTCTCTGGTCACCTAGACTGGATTGGCACTGCCGCAATGGGTGCTGGATCCCACACTGGCACCACATCGGCTAGAATAGCGGCAGCCGCTGGCTGATCAAAGCGGGGCCGCTTCTTCTTGCGCTGTCCCTGGTCCGGGCTCCTGGGAGGTCTCTGGTCTGCAGAAGGGGTCGCAACCCTCACGAGGATCCCGAGGTCTCGCTCGTCTGTCTTTGCCCGAGACACCAAGTCCGAGTACCTCGTGAATGCCTGAGAGGTGACATGCACCCAAATGGTGCAGATGAGACCCATCTCGAATCGACGGCACCGCGTCTCCTCGTCCATCACCAAGGCTGGGGCAAACCTGGAAAGCCTCGTGAAGCGCGTAGAGTAGTCCGCGACTGACATGGAGCCCTGCGTCAGCTGCTCAAACTCCCGCATCACGATCTGGCGCGTCGAAAACAGGAAGTACTCCTCCAGGAAATACCTTCGGAATCCCGCCCATAGAAGCTACTCCACTCCCTCTGGAATGTCCACCGATCTAGTAGCCCACCAGTCGGCGGCGCTACCCTTCAGCATAAAGGTGGCCAGGGAGACTCTCTGGCGATCAGTGCAGTGCATGGTCGCGAAGATCTTGTCCACCTCCATCAACCATCTCTCAGGGGCAAGGGGATCCGACGTCTGTCCGTGGAACTCGGGAGGGTGGAGCTTCAGAAAGGCAGTGAGGCCACTCTGGTGCACTCGCGCTGCAGCCTCCAGCTCCACCTCCCTCTTCAGGGGATCCTGAACTTCTACCGCTAGAATCACCACGTGAGCAGGGGGTACATCGGGTACCACATGCGGATCTGCCACCATGGGGACCTGTGGAACTGCATCACGGGCCGCCCTTAGCTCCTGAATCTCTCGCGCCTGCTCAGCCAATACTCTAGTCTGGGCCTCCAGTGCCCTGGTCTGAGTCTCCACCAAATCCGCTATCCGCGCGAACGCGCGCTCCAATGCAGGAGGCTCCTGCGCCGATCCTGGCCTCACAGCCGTGGACTCTCCAGTAGCATCCTCGCCTCTAGCAGGTCCGGAAAGCTCCAAAGGTCGAGAGGGACCACGTCCGCGCCGTCCTCTGCGAGGAGGCATATCAGCAACCTAAGAAACCAGACACTAGGATCAGAATACTCATATAGAAATCCTAGGACTCATCTCTATGAAAAAGAAGACCATTGGCTCTGACAGGACCTGGCTCTGATACCAACTTTTGTCACGCCCCAGGGCGGCCGTCCCCGGGACGCGGCAAGTGTATATATGATATCAGCAGTCTAAACAGGAGGTCAATAATATACCCTAAACAACATCAAAAATTTCAACACAGACAACAATGAGGCTGACATGATATATACACAAATAGCGGAAGCAAAAAAAACTGAATCTGTAACTCAAAGACATATTACAGACTCGATACATAATCAACTGTCCTGTGAGAGCCAATATATACAATGACGTCCAAATATAATACAAATGTGTGCCCAAGCACAGAATACAATACATACAATAAAAAAGGGATGCTGATAGCCTCTAACACTCGCGGAATGTGGCGCTGCTCCGCTACTGCTGAGGTCCCTCGGGGAGCTCCTCCTCCTGATCCGACTCAGATAACACTGGAGAAAAATATATGCGAGGGGCGAGCCACACGCTCAGTGAA
Source organism: Acorus gramineus (assembly GCA_030737835.1). Lineage (NCBI taxonomy): Eukaryota > Viridiplantae > Streptophyta > Magnoliopsida > Acorales > Acoraceae > Acorus > Acorus gramineus. The sequence continues at coordinate 2,305,580 of JAUJYN010000016.1, read as the reverse complement.
TAGCACAACCCATGCATCACAATTTATATCAACCACAAATAATTATTCAAGCCTCAAAGTGGCAGGAACTACACAATCCAGTGGGTCGCAACATCGCCGACCCACCACACCCTCACCCTCACCCTCCAATAGGTGACATAGGATATTGGGACTGACTAGGCTGTTAATCACCCTTGGTCCACCGATAGTCTCTCCTCCACTCCGTAGGCCGCCTGGTCTACTCCCACTTTCAACACAGTCCGTCATCAAATCAGGAGGTGCCTACTTATGGGAGCCCTGTGTCAGGACGGCCTGTCTAACGCTGGGGCAGTCTCTACACAGATCCAACGAAGGGAACAGAAACAGCCTATCCAAACGTATACGATCCACTTGGATCCGCGGTATTCCTTAACTGGAAAAAGAAACCCTGGGAAGGCACCATGAGGTCCCGATATAGGATATCCCGACAACCAAACAAGGAACACGGAGTACCCTAGCCCGGGCCTCAACGCTGACTTCGCAAGGCCCCTTAATCCAGAGAAGGGAGACTCTACTGGTGTCATGAATTCTTCAGAATTCCTCCAGGGCGCATAACCAAGATGCGGGGAACATATATAATAATAACGAGGTTATAGTATTATCGGGAAAGGAAACCTTGAGAGGGCACCATGAGGTCCCGATATAGGATATCCCAACAACCAAACAACGAACACGGAGTACCCTAGCCCGGGTCTCAATGCTGACCTCGCAAGGCCCCTTATAATATTCCCTAAGGCATGCTAAAATACCATAAGTTCGCATTTAATTTAATAAATTAAACTAATAGGACACATGCATAGGTCGAGGCTTTCCTAGCATGAAAACATGGTGACAGGATGCATGGCTCTTACACATATCCTAAGGGTGCAAGTCCCTAACATACAAGGTCTAGGGTAGCATGCATACTACATATTAATCATGCTTGCATAGATTACATATTATACAAGTTAATATTAAACTATGGTGCCCCAGGGGAGGACGGTACACGCCCAAGTGCATATAACGCCTCCCTACTGGGTTGGATTGTCCCACTCACCAATAACCGGGTCGTCGCGCAACCGTCTGTCAAGATCTGCAAGACAGGGTAATCAACTCGATGAGTAAAATACACAAATATATACAAAAATACACTAAAATACCCAACACTCGGACAAGCGTACATACGGCCTGTACGCACGCGAGTCCGAGCACCCCGACTCACTCCCGAACCCCCGGGCAGCCATACGCACGGCCACCCGACCCAGGCGCACAGCCGCGCCCCAGCCCGCGCGCCCAGACGCACTGTCGAGCCCCTGCCCGCATGCCCGGACACGCTGCCGAGCCCCCCGGGTGCACCGCGCGCTCACTGCACCCCAGCGCAGCACCCTGCGCGCACCACCCGCTCACGTCACCGCGCGCGCATAGCACGCACTGCGCCTCTGTGCAGCGCTCCGCGCGCACGCCCCCGCACGGCCCCCTGCGCGCAGCACCCGTACGCGGCCCCGCGAGCACAGCACGCACTGCACCTCTGCGTAGCGCCCCGCGCGCACGCCCCCGCACGGCGCCCAGCGCGCAGCACCCGCACACTCCTGCTCCACCCGCGCACACGCTAGCGCGCACGCGCGCGTGCCCTGCCAGCCTGCTCTGCCGCCCTGCCTGCCAGCCCGCCTGCCTGCGCTGCCAGCCTACCCGAGACAACCCTACCACCTCCCCGACGGCCACCAATGGCCACCAACAGCCACCAACCGCCACCAACAACCACCCAAACCACCATGAAAACCATACATACCCAAAAACACCTCCTAATCAAGCATCTAAACAAGAAAGGAAGGAAAAGAAACTCACCCAAGGAGAGGAAAGGAAGGGAGGAAGATCGGGTGCTCTTCGTGCACCGAAATACCGCCTCCCAGACTACCACCACCGAGATCTCCAACTCAGCCAAAGAGGGGCTGAAACAGAGGAGAAAAGAGGGTTTGAGAAGGGGTCACACATGTGGGAATTCAAATCCGAGACCATAGGAAGGTAGATCGGGTTCTTACCTATCCTTTCTCTTCTTAGGGTTTTTGATTTTAACCCCTCTAGCTAGGTCAAAATAGGGATTTAAAGAGAGGGAGAGAGAGAGAAATTTTGGAGAAGATGATGAATAGGAGGGTTTATGTTGTAGTTGTGGGATTTGGTTATATATACTCACACCCACACCACACACACTCACACCCACTTAACTTAGCCCTAATTAGGTTTAGGCTAGGTTTAGGTGCACTTAGGTGAGATTTGACCCTAGTCAACCCAACCACACTAAAATCCAAAATCAATTGACCAAGTCAAAGGTCAACTTTGACCAAGTCAAGTCTCCCAATGACTTTTCACTCGGTCAAAACCCGGATACGCTTCAGAACTGTGAAATTCTGAAACGTTACCGGAATTCGATGAAATTTTCAATCGGAGCCCTCAATCTCTAGGTGATAGCTAACAGTCCAAAATTTTAGCGGTTTCGATCGAAAAACGAAAAAGCTGAAAAACTGCCAGAATGTCCCAATGGTTACCAGAAGGCTAAAAGTGACACATATGTAACAAACATGGTGAGTATACTACACAAATACAAATGAAATACACTAGAAATGCCCAATACTCGGACAAGCATGCATACGGGCCCGCACGCCAGCGAGCACGCGCGTACGCACGCGAGTCCGAGTGTCCCGACACCCTTCCGAACCCACGGGAAGCCACACGCATGGCCACCCGCACGCGCACGCACGACTGCGCACGCACACGCCCCTGCACCCCGGGCGCACTGCCGTGCCCCAGCCCGCGCGCCCAGACGCGCTGTCGCGCCCCTGCCCGCTCCCCCAGACACGCTGCCGCGCGCGCGCGCAAGCTCACGCGCGCCCGCGCGCACCGCGCGTCCATCCCTGCTCGTACCGGCGCACTGCGCCCCTGCGCAGCACCCCGCACGCACTGTGCCCCCGCGCAGCACTCTGCGCGCGCGCCCGCGCGTCTGGGCGGGCGTGCTCGCCAGCGCACACGTCTGCTCGCGCCAGAGTCTGCCCGCCCGCGCAGACTCGCGCGCACGCGCGCGCGGATGACCCCTCATGCGCGCCCGAGGCCTTCCCACCCCCTCCTCATCCCACCCTCACCCTCCTAACACCCATGCAAGCATGCATACCTAAACACACACCCTTCTCAAGCATTTAAACAAGCATAGGGTGGAGAAAAGCTTACCCAAAGAGAGGAAAGGAAAGGGAGGGAACCCGGGTGCCCTTCGCGCACCAAATCGCCACCACCGAGACCACCACTTACCAAGTCTCTTCTCAGCCCAAGAATGGATGAAAACAGAGGAGAAAAGGAAGCTAAGAGAGGAGGTCAACAAGGGGGAAAACAAAACCAAGACCATAGGAAAATAGATCTCACACTCACCAACCTTTTTCCCTTCTACGGTTTCCTATTTCATCTCCTTCTTCAAGCTCCAATGGAAAGAAATAACAAGAGGAAGAGAGGGATCTTTTTGTGTGTGAGAGAGAGAGGAAGAGAAGAGAAGGAAGAAGAAGAAGTGCACGCCCACACTAGTTGCCACACACACACCACACACACACACACACACTTAGGGCTTTTTAGGTTTTTTTGTGAGTTTGACTTTGGGTCAACCTATCCACATAAACAAACAAAACCAATTGATAAAGTCAAAGGTCAAACTTGACTTGGTCAAAGTCATCTTTGACTTGGTCAAGTCTCCCAATGACTTTTCGCTTGGTCAAAACCCGGATACGATTCGGAACTGCCAAATTCTGAAACGTTACCGGAATTCGATGAAATTTTCGGGAGTGGCTTGAAATGGCACCAGGACACATAATGTGCAGTTAGATTTTCAATCGGAGTTCTCAAGCTTAGGATGATAGCTAAAAGTCCAAAATTTTAGCGGTTCCGATCGAAAAAAGAAAAAGTTGAAAAACTGCCAGAAATGTCCCAATGATAACCAGAAGGCTAAAAGTGACACATATATAATAGCGCCGCCTCTCTGGCTGCCTAGCCTGGACTGGTACTGCCGCAATGGGTGCTGGACCTCGCGCTGGCACCACATCGACTGGAGTAGCGGCGGCCGCTAACTGATCAAAGCGGGGCCGCTTCTTCTTGCGATGTCCCTGGTCCTGGCTCCTGGGGGGCCTCTGGTCTGCAGAAGGGGTTGGAACCCCAAAAGGGACCCCAAGGTCTCGCTCGACTGTCTTCGCACGAGACACCAAGTCCGAGTACCTCGTGAACGCCTGTGAGGTGACATGCACCCGGATGGTGCTAATGAGACCCATCTCGAAACGACGGCATCGCGTCTCCTCATCCATCACCAAGGCGGGGGCGAACCGGGAAAGCCTCGTGAAACGTGTGGAGTAGTCAGCGACTGACATGGAGCCCTGCGTCAGCTGCTTGAACTCTCGCATCACGATCTGGCGTGTCGAAAACGGGAAGTACTCCTCCAGAAAGTACCTCCGGAACCCAGCCCATAGAAGTCGCTCCACTCCCTCGGGGATGTCCACCGCTCGGGTAGCCCACCAGTCGGCGGCGCTACCCTTCAACATGAAGGTGGCCAGTGAGACACGCTGGCGGTCGGTGCAGTGCATGGTCGAGAAGATCTTGTCTACCTCCATCAACCAACGCTCAGGGGCAAGGGGGTTCGCTGTCTGGCCATGGAACTCGGGAGGGTGGAGTTTCAAAAAGGCAGTGAGGCCGCTCTGATGCCAACTTTTGTCACGCCCCAGGGCGGCCGTCCCCGAGACGTGGCAAATATATATAATATCAGCAATCTATACAGGAGATCAATAAAATACTCTAAACAACATGAAGGTGACAATACAGACAATAATGTAGCTGACATAATATATACAAATAGCGGAAGCTTAAACGACTGAGTCTGTAATTCAAAGACATATTACAGACCCGAATACATAATCAACTGTCCTGTGAGAGCCAATATACACAATGACATCCAAATACAAGTGTGTCCCCAAGCACGGATAACAATACATACAATCAAGAAGGGGATGCTGATGGCCTCTCACTCGCAGAACCCAAAACGTGACGCTGCTCCGCTACTGCTGTGGTGCCTCGGGGAGCTCCTCCTTCAAATCCGACTCAGATATAACTGGAGGAAAAGAATATGCGAGGGGTGAGCCACACGCTCAGTGAATGGCACAATCTATGCATCACAACTCATATTAACCTTAAATAATTTATAGTCCCTAAAACGGGAGCAACTACACATTCTAGTGGGTCGTTTCATCGCCAACCCACCCCCCCCCCTCACCCTCACCCTTTACGGGGGGTGACATGGGCCTCTTGGGGCATACTAGACCACTCTCCACCCCTGGTCCACCCGGTAGCCTCTCCCACACTCCGTAGCCTCTACCTGGTATACTCCCACGATCAGCACTGTCCGACGCATCGGAGGTACCTACAGATGGGAGCCCTCTATCAGGTCAGCTTTTCAACGCCGGGGAGTCCCTACATCGGATCCAACCAAAAGGAGAAGACAGCCTACTCACACGGATACGATCCTCTTGGATCCGTCGACAACGATTTGTAACACTACTAATGTCTTGAATTCTCAAGAATTCCTCCAGGGCGCATAACTAAGATGCGGGGAAACATATATTATAACAACAAGGTTATAATATTCTCTAAGGCATGCTCATAATAATATGCTCTCATTTTGATTTAATTAAATTAAACTAGATGGGAACATACATAGTTCGGGGCTTTCCAATCAAGGGACATGGTGTCTAGGCATGCATAGGCCTCTATACATGATATATGGGTGCATATCCCTAGCATACAAGGTCTAATGTGGCATGGTTACATCATATTAATCATGCATTGCATAGTTTTACATTTATCACAAGTTAATACACAATTATGGTGCCCCAGGGGAGGGTAATGCACGCCTACGTGCATCGAACGCCTCCCTACTGGGTTGGATTGTCCCACTCACCGAAACCCGGGTCGTTGCGTGACCGTCCGTCAAGATCTGCAAGACATGGGCATTCAATATGGTGAGTAAACTACACAAATACATAAGAAATTTACTAGAAATACCAAATACTCGGACAAGCATGCATACGGACCCGCACGCATGCGAGCAACGCGCGTACGCACACGAGTCCGAGTGCCCCGACACCCTCCCGAACCTCAGGCAGCCATACGCATGGCCCCCCGCACGCGCACGCACGAATGCGCATGCACGCACGCGCCACTGCGCCCTGGCGCACTGCCACGCCCCTACCCGCGCGGACAGACGCGCTGTCGCACACGTGCACACGCTCGCGCGCGCCCGCGCGCACCGCGGGTCCAGCCCAGCGCGTACCCACGCGCACTGCGCGCCCGCCAGCGCCTGCCAGCGAGGCGTTGGCGCGCGCAGACGGGTGCATGCCCGAGCCCCTTCCACCCCCTCCTCAGCCCACCCACACCCCCTAACACCTATGCATAGCATGCATAACCATTTAAACACCCTAATCAATCATCTAAGCAAGCTAAGGGAGGAGGAAGACTTACCCAAGGAGAGGAAGAACAAGGGGGGAAGCTCGGGTGCCCTTCGCGCACCAAACCACCACAACCGCCACCACCAAGACCACCACCACCTCAGCCACTCTCCAGCCCTAAAAATGGCTGAAACAGGGGGGAGGGAAAGCCATGAGAGGGAGGTAAAGAAAGGGGAAAGAAAAACAAACACCATGCAAAGATAGATCACACCCTTACCTTTCTTTTTCCCTTCTAGGGTTTTCCTTTTCTTCTCCTTCTACTACCTCTAATGGAGCAAAGAAAGAAGAGGGAGTGAGTGATAAAGTGTGTGAGAGAGATGGAGAAGAGAAGAGAAGAGGAGAGAAGGGTGGACGCCCAAGACTAGTGACACACACACACACACACTCACTCACACACTTAGAACATTAGGTTTTGGTGGGGATTGACTTGAGTCAACCCAACCACACAAAAAAACAAAAGGATTTGACCAAGTCTTCTTTGACTTGGTCAAGTCCCCCCTTTGACATTCCCACTCGGTCAAAACCCGGATACGATTCGGAACTGCCAAATTCTAAAACGTTACCGGAATTCGATGAAACTTTCGTGAGTGGTTTGAAATGGCACCAGGACACATAATGTGCAGTTAGGTTTTCAATCGGAGTTCTCGAGCTCATGCAGATAGCTAAAAGTCCAAAATTTTAGCGGTTCTGATCGAAAAAAAGAAAAAGTTAAAAAAATGCCAGAAATGTCTCAAAGGTGACCAGAAGGCTAACAGTGACACATATATAACACTTGGTTCCAACTGGCAGGTCGAGGGTGAACGTCGCGGTTGATCGTGGAGAAAATGGGCGGGAGTCAGAAAGGGCACGATCAGTCGGTGGAGAATCGTCAGGGACGGTCAGTGACGTCGCCGTGGTGGTCACCAGAGAGTGTTTGTGTTTCTGGCCGGCAAGTCGAGGGCGAACGTCACGGTCGACAGTGAAAGAAATGGGCGGGAGAGAGAAGAAGACATGTTGGAGTGTTTTATTCTCACTGGGGGGGGGGGGAGGTGGGAACAGCAATAGTATATAGTTCTTGTTGGTGGGAAGAGATGCCCTTGGTGGGGTTAGCCACTAAAAAACTAAATGTTATGTTTTGGGTTTTTTGTTTTGGTCGGTGGTGGGATAAGAAAATTGTTTGGTGGGGATAGACGAGCCCTTAGATGTCCAGGGAAGATATATTTATCATATGGTGGGCTCAGTCACTTAATAAGTTGTAGGTGGTGGGTACATATTAGTGATGTATGAAGAAAATATGTTGGTGGGTATTCACGGGCCCTTATGTGGCTGGCAATCGAGATCTGAAAGGGCTGGGGCTGGGCCCCATGGAGGCTCGACAGAGTTGGGGTGGCGGGTCCTTTTCCGAATGAATGCCACGGTAGTACACTTCTCGCCCTCTCTCTCTCTCTCTCTCGCTCGCTCTTACAATCCGCTGGCCAGGCCTTCGATCCTCTTTAAAAAATTTACGGTTTTTTTTTTATCTTCCTCGTAATTTGAGTTCTGGAATGGCCGCCGAGGAAGGCACTGTTGCGCCGCCCTCTGGTCAACCGCCTCGACAAGTTGTTCTTATGTCCGCTGGGGCTAGCCACTCGGTTGCTCTCCTCTGTAATTTATCCCTCTCTTCTGCATATCTTTCATTGCGTGCTAGTTGTAGTATTAGTTGTTGTTCTTATATGTAAGAATTAATAATTGAGGCAGTATGCGGAAATCTGAATGGGTGGGCTTTCTTAATTTACACTGGGTGTTTCTCAAGGTTGATTTATGCTTACACTGGGAATTTGAGTTTATGTATTTATCAATCAATCACTTGATTTATGCTTACCGCTTGTTTTCTTCTATATAAACAGAGGCTTTTTGTTTATGATTGATAATTGTTAATTGACTGTTGATGTGGAACATGTTATAGAGCATACTAAGGGAAGTTGCCCCCCTCAAAGTGGACATGACAGGAAATTTTTTAGATCAGGTACAACTTGATGAAAAAGTTTGTGCAGATGAACAAATTACCCTTCAGATTGATCCCATTGTATTTGATTCAAAGGCCATATGACATAAGAGGATTAAGAATTCGATTACTTTATCTTGTGGTTTTTTTCATTTTTGTTAAAAGGCTGGCTTGTAATCAATTCTATTAGAGTAGACATTTGAAGGGGGGACAAGGTGTCTCCTCATACATATATTACAAAAGGGGTCACTTGCCACCCGATAACTTCCCTAATTCCTCAGTTGATCTACGGCAATTCTTCTCCCTCTTCAAACATAATGTAGTTGCACCAACATCATATTTGCCCCATGCCTCTAAATTTGCAAGAATGTTGTCTTGTGTGTTTCAACATAATATTCTTTGTGGGGTTGAGATCAATGGTTGACAAGTTCAAGTCCCATCGCTTACCTCTCACAAAAAGTGCTCTTTTCAAGTGTTTTATCATTTCATGCCAGTCGAAGCCCCCAACATGCCACATGAGGAATAAGCCGAGACTGCTACGCTCTCCTTTTCTTTTTAAGCCCCCAATACCCTTCCCACATTTGATGGACTGTTGGAAATAACCCTTTTCCTCCATGGCAGCCTAATCTTTTTTGCATCTCTCATCTGAGTTCACATCTCACAAATATGTGATCCACTTGTTCTACTACTTCATTTCACAGTTCAAATCTAATTCTACTATCTAGGATACTCAGCCTGTATATTTGACATACTATTCCATGAAAAGGGGAGATCACATGAAAAGGGGAGATCACTTGTTCCACTACTTCATTCACAGTTCAAAACAAATTTATTGAATTTGGGGACTGTATAATGTACTTTCTGAATTGCCAATAAGAGTTGTGTAAAAGGATTTGATTGAAAATCAAGATTTTTCATAGTTTTTTTAGCCTAGTAGATCTTGGTGCCTTTCCTCTTCTTAATAGTGATGATGATGATGATGATTGTAATCCTGTGTTGTTTTGTAAGATGGTAATTTCTTACCATGTTTTCACAAATTACATTTGTTTTGAAAGAAAAGGAAGGATGTCTGCCAGAATTGTATTCATTTGGTAAACATTGAAAGAATTGGGAGATGATATGGATTCCTAGAGCAAAAGGAGACTTAAAGAATACCTAAACCAAGGCTATATATTTGGATTAATCATTAAAAAATTTCCCTTTTCGAAGAATTTTCAGGTTTGTAGTCCCCAAGATGCTTGCATTGCATTACACAGTCCAAAATACTACCATGTGTTCTTGACATGCCAACATACTTAATGCGAAATGATTAAGGTGAACCTCCCATAGTGCTTTTGTTCCTTTTGCATTTTGCATCATGTCACAAACCACTCTTTTGCTTAGGAGAATAAATTTTCTTATCCACATGGCTTGCTGGTCTAGGTTTGTATCTCAACGCTACATAGAGCACAAAGGATGTTTCCATTCATAACTACCCTTCTCTCTGTTTGCCCTAGAACTTTCTCAAGATAAAAAATCTACATGAAAGCTTGTACCTTGAATAAAGACTAAATTTTGTCTTTTGCTCTTTGTACCTGAACCTTTCTTAAGATAGACAATCCCTCTTGAGTTAGTTCTATGATAGGGGGCCAATTCATGGTGGTACCAAGTACAAATCTTTCTCCCATTGACTTTGCTTGCTTGGGAATGCTTTGATTCGTAACATGAGAAAGACACAAAACTTTGTCAAAAAGAACCGTAAACGAGGGGCTCTTAATCCTCATTGAATTTTCAAGATATCAATAAATCTTATTAGAATTCAAACTAATATAAGTCTAGTTTTGTAGGTGGACGTGAGTAATTAGATTAGTTTCAATAAATCTGATATTGCAAACAAAATGAAAAGCTAGGTCCAATAGTCCAGACCATGTTTAGCTCTAATATGACCAGATTGTTTAGTGATTGAAGCATAACGGTATTTATCTTTGATACTTATTTATGGTGCAGGGTGATTAGAGATAGACACGCAGGGGCACATAGGGACAGATTCCCGTGGCGGTCTAGGTGTTCTTCTGGGTTGTGGGAAGGGATCTATGCCGGGGTGGAGGACTTTGGAAAGGCCATAAGATGGGAGCTTGGAGTAGGGGAGTAGATTGTTTTTTGGCAGGATGTGTGAATCAGGGATTCTCATCTTAAACTGAGATTTCCAAGGATTTTCGATATAGTGATACAAAAAGGGGGAACAACTTGTTAGTTTTGGCCGGCCAGAGGGAAGGTGGGTTTCTGGGAGATACAGGTGAGGCATAACCAGTTCGATGAGGAGGTGGATAGTTACCTATCATTCTTGGAGGAGCTGCAGGGGGTGTGTAAACCTTGGGATGCGTGACAAGGAAGTGTGGAAGCCAAAATCTAGGGAGGGTTCCTCCATTTAGAGTTGCTACAATTAGTTGAGGAGGGAGAAATCGATAACTATGGCCATTTCGAAGAAGTACAAGTAAGTGTGGGGTTTTTGCAAAATTCCTTTGAAGGTGAAAGCCTTCATGTTGACATTATATCTTAAAAAGCTCCTAACAAAGTCCATTGCGAGATGGGCGCTGGAATTGGACAGCGCATGTTCCTTATGTAGAGGAGAGGAGGAAACGGTGGAGCATCTATTCATTTCATGTCCGATTGCTAGACAAGTCTGGAGTTGGTTGTGTTCGGTTTCAGAGATGGAAAGTGATTTCACTTCTCTAGACGAGCTGTGGGAAGTGGGGAAGAAGGTGATGAGGCAGGGGGATCCAGGGGATAAAGCGTAGATTACTCAGAGTTTTGTCCCAGCTGTGCTATGGTCCATCTGGTTGATGAGAAATCACAGTTTTTAAGGAGAGCACCCTTTTGCATAGAATATTTGGGAGTCGGCGATTAGGGGTATTCAGGATTGGGGGAAATTTTGTGGGGGAGCTAGTTCGATCATATTCCCCAGGGATCAGCTCTTGATACAAGAGTAATCTGTCTCCCTCGAGCGTGGGGATGGGTGGTCCCTCTCTTTTGGGATCGATCCCTGTGTTTTTCTCCTTTCCTTTTTGATTTGCTTGTATTTTGAGCATTGTATCTATCTTGGGCTTTCTCCTTATTTTAATAAAATGAGGGCGTAGGCCTACTGTATTAGTAAAAAATATCTGATACTTATTTCTATTTTCATGCTTTGGAGAATGTTTATTCGAGTCATTCTTATTGGAAGGCTTAGCTTGATTAATGGTGCATTTATGGTTGCCTGGACATGCATTTTAAATATCTGATGTGATGTTCTTTTTCCGTTGTATGTGACATTTGTTGCCATGATTACAACAAATACCTAGATGTGAACAGCTTAATTTTTTTCTTTCAATTATTTACACTTTTGGAAGGAATCTGAGTAGCTCTAATATAAGGCTATCACGCTCATATGTTGGTTTGCCTTCTGAATTGGTTGTGATAAACATTTTCAAATACATTCTAAGAATAATGAATTTACGTATGCAGCTGGCAACGTGGTCTGCTCTTGGGGACGAGGCGAAGATGGGCAATTGGGTCATGGAAATGCTGAAGACCGTCTTCTACCAACAATTGTGAGCGTGTTGAGTGACCAGAATATAGTATCTGTTACTTGTGGAGCAGATCATACAACTGCATATTCTGAATTTGGATCGCAAGTCTATAGTTGGGGATGGTATGTTTTCACTTACATATATTTTTGAATGGATTGTTCTTTGCTTATATGAGTTCTTATTTCATTTAGATATGTTTGGATTGCCATTCTATCACTTGCAATGTTCTGGAAAGTTCTGGCTACTTTTTTTGGGCAAATCATTTATAAAAATATAATACATTTATTCAAAATTCTTATGGTGCGGAACAATGAAAATTCTCATTGGAGGTATCTAAGAGTGATCTTTGAATATATTATTACATATGATTTTATTATCCATGAGAAACATGTGTGCCTACTAGAGAATACAAAGATTATTTATAGAAAATGTAATTTAATTTGGGCCATTGATCATCCTTGACGGTCCAAATTAAATCCCACGAAAATCTATCCACTAATCTAAATTTACAATCTATTTGTTATTTTTAAAAAGTTGACGTAATCTAAACCATTGATTGATCACTATAAAATCAATGGTCAAGATTAAATCCTATAACTGACATATTCAAATAAAAAACTAACTAATCAAATTTTGCACATGGGAATAAGATTATTTCTTTTTTCTTCCTCCTTTGATAGACTTTTAAATCCATCCTTCGATTTGATGTGCTAGTAGGCACACGTTGTTCCCATGTTTACAAAATAGATGTGACAATTATTTGTGATGTTGGACAGATTTGAAAAGAAATAATATTTGATTTCAAATCATTCCTCAAAATAAGGTTTCATGAGATTTTGTCATTTATAGACAAATCTCATTATTTAAAATCATAATAATCACTTTTATTGGTGAATTATGAATTTAGGATCTTATATTTAATTTTTATTAGATTTTAATAATTGTATTGTAATTTTTTGTTTACTATTTTTAGTGGTCATAATTTACATTATGAGTGTGTATTTAATATTTGTGGCCTATATAAGGAGTGCCATCATATTTTGTAAGAGACAACTTTTTATCAATCAATAAAATTATCTTCCCTTTGGGTTCTCTTCCTTGTGGATATAAGGAGTCTATGAGATCTTGACGTAGATCGGATCTCTTTTATCGTTTTTCTGCTGCGTTAGGTGGTATCAGGGCGAGGATTCGCTTGGCCTAATGGTACATGACAACGTAGAGAACAACCACCCCATTGACAGTGATCATGGTGGTGCAGGAACTGTGTTGGAAGTTGTGAGATGAACAACAACAACATCAACAATAATTTCTTGACGTTCAATGACAACAAATTTATGTTCAACGATAACTACAGGAGATTCGCGAGATGCTGGCTCATGTAAATCTCCACACTGACATCAAATGACTTGGAAGGGACCGGGTGCGAGCCAAGGGATTCTCCCAAGGCCAACCTGTTGTCCACAACATTGTCTGACAACCTCTTCCTTTTCAACTTGATAACAAGGATGATTTGGATGACAAAGTTAATGGAGTAAATGACTATCAGCTGAGGCAGCGGTAACAAGAGCGCAATGATTATCGATTGAAGGTGGATATCTCTTTTTTTAATGGTAATTTGCACATCGAGGATTTTCTTGATTGGATCTCTGAGGTTGAGCGCTTCTTCGAGATGATGGAGGTGCCCGAGGAGAGGATGATCAAGCTGATGGCCTTCCATTTGAAGAGCGGTGCCGTTGTTTGGTGGGACAACCTTTAAAAGACCAGACAACACCAAGGAAAGACTCCTATTTGTACGTGGACAAGGATGGAGCAACTCCTCATGGGTCAATTCCTCGTACCGGACTACGAGTAGTATCTATTCCAACTGTACCAAAATTGCTCAAGGTAACCAATCCGTTTCAGAATTTTTTGTAGAATTTTTTAAACTTTAGGATTGGAATAATCTTGCAAAGTTTGAATCACAATGGGTGGCCCGATACCTTAATGGGTTCAAGCCATCTATTTGAGATCTGATTGATCAGTAGATGATATGGAACATGGACAAGACTCATAATATGGCGTTTAAGGCGGAATTGATAAATCAACAGACAAGATGCTCCTCAATCTTCTGTGGAAGTGCCCCGAATATATCTTTCCCTGATAAAGGAAAGGGTGCTTCATCTCCAAGTCTTCTTACCAACCCAAATGAATATCACCAAGGGGCGCAAACAGTGAACAAGGTAGGATCAATCCAACAACGATTGTGATGAACCATAACGCCCCAAGGACTCAAATCCCACAGACCCACACACAAGGTTTGCACTCGACACCTGTTTTCAATGCAGAAAGCCAGGACATTGCCCCAACGAATAACTTGAACGAAGGTCGGTGAGCCCCGTGGAGGATAATGAAGTTGTCATGGACAACTATAAAATTGATGGTAATGATGTATATGATGGCGCTCAGTTCGCAGAAGGAGAGCGGGTCAACTTTGACGTTGAACCAGATATTAATGAGGACAAGACAAATAGAGAAGCGGAAGATGTGCTCTCTGTTGATTTTGAAGAGGTTATTGGAGGAGAACAAGAGGAGTCGTTTTCTTTAATGGTGACCCCAAAGATAGAAGAGCCCCTGCATAAATTCATGTTGCGGACTCTATGCACCATCGACAAAAGTGTTTATGATGCTATCATCGACGATGGTAACGAGGATGTTGCAACTATAACAACGGTGAAGTTGTTTGGGCTATAAATCGAGGTGCATACAACTTTCTATATGATTGATTTGATTGAAAAGGAATTTGAAGTCAATAAAATGTCTCTCCTCTTGCCAAATGTGAAATACAAGGAAACATCAATTGAGGAGCGGAAGGTCTTAATTTCTCCAATTGATATACTTGATTATATCAAATATCAACCTCCTGATGAGTCATTTTTTTAATCAGAACTCGAGGACAAGTTCTATTAAAGAATAGAAGATTGATGTAGGACATTTTGGAAAGAAGTCATTGTAAATTTTTTGATTTCAAATTAGTCCTCAAAATAAGGTTTTATGAGATTTCGTCATTTATATACAAATCTCATTATTTAAAATAATAGTAATAATCACTTTTATTGGTGAATTATGAATTTAAGGTTTTAGGATCTTATATTTTATTATTATTAGATTTTAATAATTGTCATTGTAATTGTGTGTTTACTATTTTTAATAGAGTCATAATTGACATTATAAGTATGCATTTAATATTAGTGGCCTATATAAGGAGTGCCACCATATTTTTGTAAGAGAACTTTTTATCAATTAATAAAATTATCTCTCTTTTGGGTTCTCTTCCTCGTGGAATCAAGGATTCTATGTGATCTTGATATAGATCAGATATCTTTTATCGTTCTTCTGTTGTGTTAATTTGATAAGTCGTACCACTCAAAATAGTCTTCTATATTAGTTGCATTGGGATCCAATTTTCCATCAAAACTAGGGGCATGACCTTAACTCGCTTGGTGATGTTGTCAGTGTCGCCTTGATTATCTCTATGGATCTCTCTTGACGGGGTCTATTAAATCTTTGCATAGCATGTTTATCTTGGCACCTATTAGGTTGTCTAGGGAATCTTGGTGGTTGTAGATTATCCTCAATGTCTTCTAACCCATTATTTCGTCCGTTTTCAAAAAGTAATCTACGACCTCCTAGACCCTCTTCCAGTCACTCTTGATCCTCAATAATGAGTCTTCCCCTAGAGAATGCACTCCCCATTTTTTTATATAACATACAGCGGACTCCCAAATAATTTCTCTACATACACCTTCGATCCCCTAAGTAAGAGATGGTTTCTAGATAACCGTAACGCCCAAGTGATAGTGGGTACCAAGGATGCAGAACTCTGGTCCTTATGCTCTTATCACATGTCTAATAGAAATTTCTTCCAGCTTCCCATTGTGCGTCATGCCTTAGTGGGGCTGAGACTACCTCGCATCTTATGATTGAGACTCTCAGGCACATTAATCCCCAACATCGCACACTTTTAAGACCTGTGAAGAGCTCAAAGTGTATAAGGACAAACTTCACCCCAAGGATCGCCCTCACATTTGCCTCGCTAAAAATCAAAGTATCCTCGATGTATTGAACATGAGTCTCCTTATCCTAAGGACCCATGGTCGCGCATACTACACTGGACACCCAACCTCTCGCACTTGCTGACTTCAACGTCAAGCTCAAGGTGTTCGTCACCAAAATAAAACACATCGGGTAAATCTTGAATTAAAAAATATTTTTCCAAAAATGCTTGGAAATACCCTATTTGTCCCAATGGTATATCGAGGAAGGCTTCTCGGATTAGATTTGAATTTGGCGGGATTTATAATTATGCCAAACCAGAACAAGCATTTGAAAATTTGTTGATGCCATTTTACATGATCGTCCGGACGATGAATAATTGTTCTCAATTCCAGAAAGGTTTGGTTTCTTGAACACTAAAAGCACTACATCGTTCAAACTATGTAGGTTGTTCTCAACAGTTGTTTATGATCATCCAGACGGACTGATGTAGTTCAACAATATGAAACCTCTATTTGAAACCTTTTCAAATTTTTTGAAACTCATTTCAAATGTGTTCGAAACACATTAATATGTTCATGAAAATACTTTTAAAAGCTTATATTAAAATTCTTCAAAACGATGAATGATTTAATAAAACATTCCTTCAAAATTCAATTTCAAAACTTAATAAAAATATACAACTACATGTTTTGACATAAAGGGTTAACTAGAGAGATTTCAACTGATCCGAAAGAAAAATTTGAGTTTTAGGTTGCTCGTTGATCTTGGGTCTAATGCATTGACCGACTTACAAGACTCAACATATTACATTGAATTGTTCATTTGTTAATTTTGTCCTAGAAATATGCCAATACAAACATAATTTTGGGATTAACAGGCAATGCATTTGAATATAATAGAAAGGGAGAACATGTCGATCGACTAGTTCACCATTTTCCATCTGACCAAGATCCAGGCAGTCCTGCTTGACCCCTTAAATATAAACTTGATCCAAGAACCTGTCGTCCAGGTTACGTAGAATGCTTTGGTCCACCTCCTCCATTTTCTTTTCCTCCAAACAATAGATATGAACCTACTTGGCCCTTACGAGCTCCTTGATCGCCATCTTCGAGTGGTCATGCAAGCCGCATATGTTCTATTGAAATCATTATATAGGCCTATTGTTGGGCCTATTCCCTCCGGCCCGGGGGTGGGGAGTTGCCGATTGGGCGCACGGGGGTTCGGTGGTAGCGCCCCCGACTCGAATTTTTGTCATGGGTATTTTGGTCATTTTCTGTTTCTAGGGTTTGTACATCTTGTAACTATATAAGGGACCTTTCGGCCTCCATTACAATATGCAATATTATTCAATTTATTTCTTCTTGTTCCACATGAGATAGTTCAACATTGACTATTGCGGGACACCTCCTCAGAGATGGCCCCTTATTGGGCCTCCTTATACCCATGGTTATGCACCTCCACCCCTATCACCATAAGAATATAGGCATCAAGCACAACCTATTTTGGGAAAGCCTGGGGTCACCAAAAGTGTCCTCAAGAAATCTAGTGATTTGCGAACTGAGTTTTGAGAAAGTTGGCTAGCACCTCCCTCTTTGTAAATGATGACCAATGATGAAATCCTGGGGGCACAAATGTTCAAAAAAATAAAATAAAATCCATTGATGTAGTCATCGCTCCATGCCCTTGAATTTGGAACCCTATACTTTGGGGTTACTGGCATGCAATATTACTTGTGGCTGAACCCGCAGTTGACATCGTTGAGATTGAGGCTGAGATCCTCATCTTGTCACGCTCCTTCCTTTCTGCCCTTTCCTTGGTCGGTCTCCCCAAATGGAGGTTATGCGTAATTTTGTCCCTTCTGCCATAGACCTTGATCCTCGCAATATTTGTGCGAGGCTTCTAGGAGTACTAAGAGGTAGACTTAGCCCTGCGGACTCCCCTTGTGAGGCAGTGCAGAACCCTGAGAAGGTTTGGATCCATTTAGATTCGTTGCAATGCCTCACCATCGAGGGTCTCTCCCCCTACCTTTTGACATAGCCATCCCACATTGGAAGTCGTGTACCACTAACGCCTTCTGTGGATGTTCGTGATCAAGTCGCTTTTTGTTCATTCTGTCATATCTTCGTACATGGTGCTCGAGAGGTCACTATAACCCTTGTACGAACCCATGTCGAATCAACTCGGTGCCTCCCCTGAGTTGGACAGAGGAACCCACTCGGCCTTTGTCTTCCTCCCATGAATCTGCTGAAATCTCTCCTCTTGCTACCTTTTCGGCCAATACGCCCTTTTGAGGCCATTCCAACGATCTTTGTCCACAAATGTTGTGATCCCAAGCGAATTTCCTCTGCAACCAGTCCAATCTTGAAAACTTCATGGCCATGGGAGACCATTAGCGCCTTCAGGAAGACGTGTGAGTCACCGGATGACACCGTTGCCTCCTTTGTTGCTTTTCATTTGCAGACATCTACATGATATTTTTTTTTGCAGGAATAATGTCTCTGGTATTTAGGAATTTGCATCTTTTATTGACACCAACTTCTGCTGTGATGTAAGGTGTGGTGTTTTTTTTTTTGAGGAGACAAGTAGATAATTGCTATCTCAATTTCATTGATAGATCTTGAAGTTACAATATTTGAAGGCGTAAAGAGAGGAGAGAGAGAGAGAGAATAGAACAACATAAAGAAATACAAAACGCCACAAGCGGTGCAAGAGGAGAACTAGAAGTGAGTTCTCACATTCTCCCCCAAATTAACAAAACTGAAGCTTACTCCTCAATCAACAATGCTCCTCGAAATTCAATGCGTTTGGCCTCGCAATAAATCTACCCCAGTCACGAATGAAACCTTCCATAGCCTCCATAAATTCTCGATGTACAACTGCTGACCTCTGAAAACCAACACATTTCTTGCAAGCCAAATAGCCCACATGCCCGCGGGTATGAGAACACGACTCACTTTTGCTGAGATGCTTCTGTCATCATGACGCGCAACCCTACTCACTTGCATGCACAGCTCCTCCATGGTGCGAAAAGTCAGAGGAATGGAACACGCAACACTAAATGTATGCCATAACCAGCAGGCTGTGAACACCTGAAAAAAAAATGTTAAACAAACTCGGTCTCTCTGCCGCAGAGCACGCACATGGTGGACATGCCTAGGGACCATCTTGCACAGATAACCTTGGTGACCAACCTGCCCTAAATGGCAAGCCACATGAATATTCACACCTTGAGTGGAACTTTTGGCTTACATATCTCCTGCCAAAACTGCGCTAAGAACTGATTGTATGGCGAGTTACGTCTTCACCAAGAGTATCCTGAAGCTGCTGCATACCCTCGAGATCTATCAAGTTACCACACTACCTCGTCCTCCCGACCGTTCTGAACATGCCCTGCAAGCCTCTGCGTCAGTTCATCTGCTTGCCTTGCCGTTGTCTTGTTGAATTGCTGCCTCGTACCAAGCCCCCAAGTCCTTCCTTGACTGGAGTCCTCCCAAAAACTAGCAGCCACCCCTTTGGAAGAGATTGCGAGCTATTGTACGCATGGAAACTACGAGATGAACGCCGTGTCACCACACCACATGTCTGTCCAGAATAGGATCGACTGACCATCACTCGCCTTCCAAGTAATTGTTTGTGCAAACCTTTCCATTCCCTTGAACCAGCCACCACATAAACCCGAAGCACAATGCGACAATCATGGAAGGTGAGACGCCTGAGCAGTCGAATACCTTTCCTTAAAAAGATTTTTTACCCATAATGCATTTGGCTCGACATGCCATTTCCAAACCCACTTAGCCAATAAAGCCAGGTTCATATCCTCCATTTTGAGCACGCTGAGGCCACAACGCTTTCGCAATTGACACACGAAATCCCATTGTATCAGACAAGCTTTCCTAGCCTCCCTTTGCGCTCCAATCCACAAGAATCGGCATCGGATTGCCTCAATAGGAAGTGCTACCCCCTTTGGTAGTTGAAACGTGGAAAGGTAAAAAATTGGCAAGCTAGAAAGTACCGCTTGAAGAAACGTTAGCCCGTTGCTAAAACTAAGAAAATGACCTTTCCACCCTTCCAAGCGTCACTCCAACCGGTCAATAAGAGGTGACCAATCACACATTTTTAGCTTGTTACGAACCAGAGGCAACCCGAGGTACCTGCATGGAAAACGACCCACCTCGCAACCAATGACGTCAGCCAACGCCCGAGCCACTGAAGCATCAACGTTGGTAGGTAACTGCTCACTTTTGGCATAGTTGATCTTCAGGCCAGACATCAGCTCAAAGCTCCGTAGAATGAAAACAACATAATGAATCATTAGAATTTTGGTGCCCAACGCTGTGGTTGCAAGCCCGTCCACCCAACCTTTGCCAGCCGCCAACGAGCACATCCTGCAAAGAATATTAGCTACCATAGTGAACATGATAGGTGAAAGCGGGTCTCCTGATGCAGCCCACGATTGATGGGGAAGTAACCATGCGGCTCGCCGTTGATGAGGACAGAAGACTTGGCCGAACTGATGCATTGCGGAACCATGCGGCACCAATTATTCAAGAGCCCGTGCATCCGCATAATGTGACACAGAAGATCCCAAACGACATTATCGAATGCTTTTGAGAAGTTCAGTTTAAGAAGTATGCCACTCCTGCTGTCTTTAAACAAGCTTGATACTATCTCTTGGGTGATGGCGAAACCCTCCTGACGGTTTTTACCCGGCATGAATGCCGTCTGTGGTTCTTCAATAATCGCCCCACTGACGGCGCGGAGGCGGTTGGCTAGCACCTTAGCCATCATCAAGTAGCACCCATTCATCAAGCAAATCAGGCGGTAATCACCAATGCGCTCGGGATTCTCCTTCTCTAACAAGACGATAAACGACAAGTTCAAATAACCAATGCCCGATCTGCCCTCGTGAAACTCAGCAAACATCTGCATAATGTCAACCTTAACAGTCCCCAAAACCTTTGGAAGAAACGAAGACTGAACCCGTTCGGGCCTGGAGCCTTGGAAGCAGCGAAGACCGAATAGATCCATCTCTAACCGGACACCCTGCATCAAAGGAGAGTGGAAATTGAGAACCTCCCCGCCGAAGAGGCCAGCAACTCCCAAGCAACTCCCATCTATTCGATTCCTAGCACGTCAAAAGACCACCAAAAGCCCCCTCTGAAGCCTTGAACACCATTGAATCTAAGTGACCGCCGCCAATCTCCCTCAACACAGAGCCATCCAGAACTTCGAATTTGGTTTCCTGAATACAACACACCTCCACACCATTAATCCGAACAACCTCCACTATGGCACGCTTTTTTTCGGGGTCGTGTATACCCCGTAGTTCCATGAGAGGCACCTTAACATGAGGAGTTTGGAGGCCCCGACCTCTCCTCCTTATTAAGCGAAGTCGGAGCCTCCGACCCAGATGCCGTTAACCCCGACGCCCTGTTCACTTGTGACTGTCTCGACCCCCGGAAAGGAAGTCCCTCATTGAACGCCTCACAAATGAAGTCCACAAAATTTCTCTGGTCCTCCTACTGTAGGAGAAGAACACCAATGGTCTTCGCTCTATTGCAAATCATCCTCTCACCCTCGCCCAAAACAGAGGAGTGGGCTGCGATCATCACTCGGGGAACAGTGGGCTCCATCAACATCCGAACCGGGGGGACAACAACCGTTCCGACCTCCACCCGGACCAGCACAGCCAGAGACAGGTCCTCGTGAGGGGAGGCCCTATCCACAGTTGGCGAAGTCGGCACAACGGGTACGGAAGTCCCGACCATTGGAACCCTCTTCTCCACCTGTTGTTCACCCATTACCTCAGAAACCGTTGATTCCTGTGGTGAGAAGCCCAAATGAACTGGACAAAAAAATCAGAACCCATAACTGGGTCCTCACCCCACCAGGCCCCGGCCCACTCAAGACCCACCATACCTGGGCCGAAAGGGCATTCCGGATCAGAGTGATACATGGAATGGCATATAAGGTGTGGTGAAACATAATTTTCTACAATAATATCTGTATATGTTAATATAGTGATACATGGAAGAGTTTGACACTTCGTCGCAGCAAGGTGCATCTTGTTTGATGATCAAGGATAAATAGGCAGAGAAAATGCATAGCGGAAGGAAAAATGGAGCTATCCTGGGTCTGGGTGGAACTACACTAAAACTTAATAAACCATTTGTCCCAGCTAGGGAGTGCTAGAATTTATTACAAATAGCACAACTCATTGGGTGACAGATTTGTATGATCGAAAAATCAATGAATACCTCTGTTCTCAATCAAGGCATTGTATTTATTAAACATTATATTACCTGCACTTATTTTGGTTTAAAATGAAGTACCTAAACCAACTAGGCTCCAATAATAAATTCAAATACCTGGCCAGCCTACAAGAAACTATTAAGCATGGTTCCCCTTAAAATCTTCCCTGTAGTACATGAAACAACAACAAAACCCTCTACAATCCAACAGCCTCACCTGAGTCTCCTAATTCGTTTACTTGAACTTCCCTCAAACACAGATGCATACTTATAAAAATAGTATTTTTTCATCTATTCCTTCTGCTGGTGCAATTAATACGGCCTTCTGGCAGAAAGCCTAATTAGACCAATCACAAGAATGCTGGTAAAACCCAAAACAGCAATCATATTAGCTGACCCTCTAATTTAATAAAAGGTTGGTCTTCTTCTTTCATCTCTTTCATCTAGAAACAGTGTGAGGTAAAAAAATTGCTTGATAAATGAATTGGTTCACCTGGTTTACCTGTATAAATGTGTACACATGTATGATGGTTCGAATAAAATTTTTCCATCATCCATTGTCTAACTGTTAATTTATTTTAATTTGGCAGTTAATTATATGTAGAAATATAGTCCCTTGTTATAGGCTTCTGAACACTTATATAGTACTTGAGTTTGCCTGTTTGACAACTTAATTTGATTAACACTCTAATTAAAGCATGCATGTTATATGCCAGCTTTTCTTCTTATTGTTTTCTAGATGCAAGACTTGTACAATGTCATATAGTATACCATGAAAAGATTGAAACCGTTGTTTGTTGGACATATTTTTAGGGGTGACTTTGGAAGGTTGGGGCATGGAAATTCTAGTGATGTGTTTTCTCCTCAGCCAGTTAAAGCATTACAGAACATAAAGATCAAACAGATTGCTTGTGGAGATAGCCATTGTTTGGCGGTGACTATGGATGGGGAAGTTCAGAGGTTGGTACCTGGTATATAATTCTTAGATTTTTTTCATCACAATTTTGTATTTCGAATTTATATTTCCTTTAAGTTAATTTGAGTAAATACGATAATATTGCACATAGTTTCAAATTGAAAATCTAGAGGTCAAATGTGTAAGCAATTTTTTGGACATGCGTCATTAAACAACTTTGATTTTAATATATATGTGCACACACACATTTCTAGTATATGAATATGTAGGTTGCTTCTATCCTAAAAGATGTTTGGGATGCATAAAACAATAAGTGAACAATAATTCCCCATGTTTCTATAACTTCAGCATTACATAGTGTGTGCAACTGATATAATTCTTTCTAGGTAAATTCTCTTGCCTCGAGGTACATGTTTAGGTGGCAAGCCTTGCGATGTGCCTAGCCAAGCACTAATCTCTAAGCCTCAAATATTCGAGGAGTACTCATTCATCCAACAAATCAAATATAAAAAAATAGGTTGACATCATCAATCATGCACCGTGATACTGCTCTAGTGAATAATATTCATAACATAGTCTCAAAGCCCAACTCCAACAAGTAAAATAACAAAAGATCCTTGCCCAATGTGATGGGTCCATCAAAGCATCTAACACAATATTATTATGTAAACTGGAATTAAATGTTATCAATTGAAACCAAACCTAATTGATGCCTATTGAAAAGTAGAACAATACATTACACCCACAAAAGTACAACAATTCAATCAACTAGTATGGAAAGTTTCCATGTTAGATTATGGCCTCGTAGGGATCCACGGTGGCCGAATGTAGAAACGCCACTGTGCCAAACGCCTTTGGTGCTTCCGTGGTGGCACAATTCCTCCCCTCACGCGTAGCCTATTTCGGCTCGTGTTAAAAAATCCCAAGGAACAATGCTTTTTCATCGCGGCCCTGTTTTTGCCAAGTGGGAGTCCCCTCTCTGGTCCCAAATACATAAATTTGGGAATTTATTGCATTGCATCGTTTCATACAAGCAAAACCTACACAAAACAAGATTAATACTAAATTTTTTGCATTGCATCGTTTCATACATGTGGACCCTACAAGCCTTGAAAATCAGTTACAGAATCGAGATACGTCCAAAAAAGGTTCTCGAAGAAATCTTCTAAAGATCTCCTTTGTATCCAATTCAATATTATCCTATTTTGAAATGCCAACATAAAACTAACCCTAAATTGTTGTATGCCATCATCCTCTTTACGTTGGAAAAAGTTCATCCTTCAACTTAGCGAGATTGTAATATTCATTAGATTCAAATGTGCACGCTTCATCCTTCACAACGTACTCTAAGGTGTAGCTAGTCATATCTTCAAATATGGGTTCTTTCGAATATCCCGAGTCCAAGAAATATGATATTTGTTTCTCGAACCACTCTCATTGTTGAGAATGTGATCCTCCACATATTTTAAATCATCCAAGACAGAATCATCTCATAGTACATGAAGTCTTCTATCATCGATCCCAATTGGATCATTTTCGAAAAAATATATGGGAACGACGTCTGCTTTTCCTCCACTAGCTTGCCGATCACCATCTTCAACCTGTCTCCACTGCACTTTGTCTCCATTTTGCCTCCTCCATCCTCCAGATCGACATCCACTCTTCTGTTTTCCTATTCCTCACCTCCTGGTCCTCCTTCCTTTTCCTCCCAAGCATCAAAGTGGTGAGTGTCCTATTCAAGATTGCGCTTCCACTGCACTCATCTGTTTTTCGCTTCTTTGGTCAAAGCTCGCAAGCCTTCAACCTTTTCACTTTGAAAATTGAAAGCTAGTTTCTTTGCTCTTGAAATACTCTACATTGGAGCCCTACATGAAGCTGCCACAATTTCTGCAAAACCCTTGCATTGGAGCCACCGAATTTTGAATTTGAATGTTTCAGTCACCTTCCTCTCCTCCATCAAACAACAATGGCAAATAATCCGAGCAAAGACGTTGAAGCCCTTTTAGCGAGCACAAGGGGAATGACTCCTTCCACAAATGGTCCACCAACAACTTGTCAAGCCTCGCCAAGTATGGGTCCTCTCTCAAACTACTCCATGTGAACTCTGATAGAAGAGGTCAATGTCCACCAAGTCTTTCATCCTAAGCCACTATGAAAAAGCCTCCAAAGCTTCAGAATTTACACTCGGTCGATTTCGATCTTCAACAAACCCCCTCGCATTGAAATCTCCCATTACGCACCATGGGAGATTCAAAACCAATTTGATGAAACTCAGCTCCTCCCAAAGCATCCTCCGCTATCATCAATGTATGTTTCATACACCCCTGAACACAAACACCTCCACCTGGTCACCCTATCCTCCAAACCCATAGAGATAGAAAAAGCATCCGTCATCGTGTCAACAAGCTTCCACTTCTGTCCACACCAACATATAAGAAAACCATCAGAGGTGCCTTTCGAGGGTTTAAAAACCATCTCATCCATCTCCCCCCACCCCCAATGGCCTGCAGTTCACCGAGCCTTACATTCTCCATCTTTGTTTCTTCAACACAACATTGTTGAATGTTGTTTGCGAACACCAAATCCTTATTTGCCGCCTTCTTACTAGGGTTGTTCAGCCCCCTCACAGTCCAGCATAGCAGCTGCATCATGGGGTAACATAGAGTTTCCTTCTGCTTCCTCTTCCTCTTCTACCACCACCACATTCTGTTATGCAATTGCCAGATCATGCTGCATCAGCCCCTCAGTGGCCACTGTATCCCCTCTAGTCTCCTCCTTGCTATGCGACTCAGCTGTCGAACAACCAGGGGAACCTTGGAACTGATCATTCCCTGCCTCCCATGATCCACCTGATGCCTCAGCTTCGACGACACCATCCTTTCCACCCCAACCTCTCACCTTGGTAGAGTCAATTGTCTCCACTTTGCCTACTACCTCCACCCCTTCACAACATTGCCTGTTCTGATATTCTATATTCTGCAATTTTGCTACCCCACTTCCTCCCTCTCTCTACCAGATGAATCACGCCTTAGTAGGGACATAATTGTGGCTTCTTTCTTCCCTTGCACCTCTCCTTCTCTTGTAATGTTTGTGAAAAGTTTGGCAGTCTTGTGGTTCTCTATTATGTTGACTCTCCTAAATTGATTCGCAGTCTTGTGGAATAACTTCATGTTTTTGTCCCCCTCTTTCAGTCATAAAACCCTTGACCACTGCCTCCACTCATCTTCTTCCATCCTCAAAATCGACATCCATTCATCCTTTTTCTGGTTCCTCTCTTCTCCGTCTTCCTCAGAAAGGAGCCCTACGTCTTCCCACACATCGAATAGGCCAATCTCCTCTTGCAAACTTCTAAAAAACCATTCCTCAATTTTGGTGTGTCATCCTTGCGCAGGTGTCATGCTACTCTTCTTTGAATCGTTCCAATTTTATCGGATGTTCTGAATGACAAAATAAGGTAAATCTGAATTATCCTAAGTTAAAGAATGCTGCAAATACCATCAAGATGTTATTTATCTTGCATTTTGTTTTTGAAATTGTCTTTCATGTGTAGAACCATTGTATGCAATGCTTCTTCAGATTTGCATGGTCGTGTTTGCCACTGTCCACCTTATCTAAAAAAAAAAAAACTACTCCAAATCAATACCACTTGATTTTAAAATTTTCTATTGTTTGTACTTTCTTTTGAACATTTGTTTCATTGTTGATGGATTAAAATTTATGTCAAATTATGTTCAGTTGATGTGTTGTCTTATTCTTTATGAAGAATTACCTTATCTAGCATGCTCGATATGTTTCTTAAGAAATGATTAAAGTTTTTTTTGTGAAATAATAAAATGATTATTATGTTATTTAACTTGAAGATTGAGGCAGAGCTAAAATGGTCTATGAATATGTCATTATGAATCGTTATCTCATCTAGTATATTCTACATGTTCTACAAGGACTGATTGCATTACTGTTATTTAATTACACAGTTGGGGACGGAACCAAAATGGTCAACTTGGCCTTGGGACTACGGAAGACTCACTTGTGCCACGGAAAATAGAAGCCTTCAAGGTATCCTGTTTTATGCTTTTTGCATGGAAATGTTGATATGGATTTTTACATGATATTCTAGAATTTGTAGAAATTTTTTATCTTGATATCTGGTATGCATGCTTTGAATTGAAAGTGTACAATTTTATGAACCAATCATTACTTAAATGTTCCTATACTTGAGCCATACCAGTAGTATTCCAGATTTGTTCCCATGATCATAAAACTGTAAATCCAACATGCAGACATCTCTGTGGCTTCAAAATCTACGGAAGAAAAAAAAATCTCATAATTGATTCTTGACATACTTTCCTTCATGCAGGAAACGTTGGAAATTTTAAATTGCATTTTGATGACTTCATAGAGTACATTTAAAATTTTGAATTCGTTGTGTTGCCCTACTTCCTGAAACACTTGTGCCCAATATACATTTGCTTTCACGTATCTCCAATGTTTGTCAGACTATAGCTTGGCCTTAAGTATGCTTTCATTTTTAGTCATTTGAATTGTTTTAAGTAGGCATTTTTCAGCATGTATGTGTACGGGTACATTGAATTAAATTCTAAGGCTCTAAGGGATAGTTTGGCAATGGGATAAGTATTGGGATAAGGGGATGAATGTTGGGATAATTGCAGGTAGGACGATATATCCCGTTTGTTATAAAAGATAATTGGGATAAATTGCGGAGAGTTGACCGGATTTTTAAATGATTATGAGGATTTTTTGTTCCACCTAAAAGCTGGGATAATATTTATCCCCCCTTTTATCTTGATTTTGACAAATGTGAATAATGACTAAATTGATGGACTTTTCATCCCCTAAAATTAGGATTAGCTTATCCTCAAAACCTTAACCCCTTACCAAACCAACCCAAAGAGTTACCGTGCACTCCTATTTTAACTACATTGTTATACATGATGTATTGAGTTACATACAAGTTTTGATCCTTGTTGGGTTGTTATACAAATTTCAGGTTGGTGCAAATTATATGCTAGGCCTGTTACTATCATACCAGTGGTTTTCAACACACTTCCTGTTTTGACAGGAGGCTATCAGGGTATATTGGCATGTGGGTTTCGTGAGTTGGTGTGAATTTTACAATTCGTATTAGTATTTCATTTTACCTTTTTGTATCGCCTCGCCTCTATGTTGTATGTGGTGAAATTAAATTCACCCAACTGGATGCTGCCACATGAACAAGCCCTAACTCCCTAAAAGAAAGGGATTTGTTGCTATCCACATAAGTGATGTGAACAAATTAGATACATAAAGGAGCAAAATTGTTTAAATTATAAAAACAGAATGACCACAACTGGAAGGTAGAAATTGTTGTAAGTACATCGTTTTGATTAGAAACGTATTAGAAAATTTCTTAAAGAGGTCTACTCTTCCATAAAAAGAGATTGACTTTTGATTGTCAGATAGTCTTTGGCAAGGCCCCACCTTCCCTTCAGTGCGGATGCTTCCATCAACAATTACAGCGTGAAATCATCGCAACACCATGATATACTCCTCTTCTCTATTTCCCTAATCTTTTTTTAAAAATTTTTTTATTCCTTGTTTGGTCATCATTGATTTCTTCTATTACTAAGGCCATGTTTGGCAACAAACCCCAAAAGCTAATCATCATTTAAAAGCTAAAAGCTGTTACCAAACAGGTCAACTTAAATACATCATCATTACTAAATTTTATCTCTAAATTGTACCTCGAACTCTGTGTTTTATAAAGCAACCATCATCATTACACCCTCAAATCATCATCATTACATCTTCAAAAGATGTACATAAAGCTACAAAAGCTAAAAGATGCTTTTCAAACTGTGTTTCCAAACGCTACCTAAGCCTTAGGGGATAAAAAGGAAAAAAGTAGCATGAGAAACACCTTATTTTAAAAAGGTTATAAAGAAGAATTGGGTATAACTCAAAATTGTGAAATTCGTCAACACATTATGCATATTAGCATGTCATGTAATACTTTAAACACATGTCTCATCGTCTTAATGTATAAGGGTATGTGTATCTTTTCCCTTTTATTTGTTATTGCCCTAATCTTGACATCTATATATGAGGAATTTTAACCTTGTGATATTATTTTGGATTTCCACATTCACCCATTTTACGTGTAGTAGAGCCTCCACTTCCATTAAAAAACGTTAGATATTCAGCTAAGCTTCCTCTCTCTTCTAAACTCTTCTCCTAGTGTCCTCTTTCTATTTACCACAAAGCTTTAGAGAGAGAGAGATAGCAATCGACATTTACTCTTTCCTACTCTGATCTGTGATGCAGGCCCTCCATCAGAGTTGGGAAGGACATATACATTCTTTTGAGAGTTATTCCTCCTTCCATTCTATGAATTTTTCATAAAAAATCTTTAATGAGTTTTGTATTCCTTTTACTTGCCAGCCCTTTTGATTTTTCCCCTTGCACAATTGATCTTGTTTTCCACTTTTGGTGCTTCTCTAGTTACTTTCTCATTATTCGAGTGGTTTCTTTTGCACATTGGTCATTATTATCTATCTGATACTCCATTTGGTGCTCTATTAGTCACCTTAGAGAATCTTTGG
Source organism: Acorus gramineus (assembly GCA_030737835.1). Classification (NCBI taxonomy): domain Eukaryota; kingdom Viridiplantae; phylum Streptophyta; class Magnoliopsida; order Acorales; family Acoraceae; genus Acorus; species Acorus gramineus. The sequence goes on along the minus strand of JAUJYN010000016.1, from coordinate 2,275,750 downwards.
CACCTTTTCAAACTTACCTCTCATTTGTGGATTTTCTTGTGCCATTTAGCCCCCGTTTGTTTATGGTATAAGACCTCGGATAACCCCGGATAAGAATTTTCAAGTGTTTGTTTACCCCGGATAACCCCTGATAAAGTATGCCAGAATAAACTCTGATAAAGTGGTATATGGATTTCAATCAACCCCTGGAATTAAAGTTATCTTAGGTTATTCCACCCAAAGAATATGTGGGTCCACTGTCAAATCAACTGTCATCACCTCTTATAAATCATCTGTCAAATCAACTATCATTATTTTTTTATCTTTTATAAATCTTTATCCATACTTTATTCACATTTTACCTAAACAACAAAACATTTATTCTTACATTTACCAACGAGAATAATTCAAAACACAAACAAACACAAAATCACTTTATCCTTATTTATACTCACTTGTGCTTGGATAAATGTATACCCTAGAATAAAACCTATCCCCGTTCCAAACGGGGGCTTAGTCTTCTAAGCCCGGTCCCTTTTCTTTTTGTGTTTCCTTGGGCATTTTTAGGTTTCTTCTATAGACAATTCTTATATGTGATGCTCATCTGACGATGGGACTCTTCCCTTCAGAGGCAAAAGAATGAACCTTCCCTTCGGCTTCAGTTTTCATTTTTTTTTTCTTTTCTGATGTTCTATAAAATCAGCTAATCGTTGTTAAGACCTCTATCTTCACTCAAGGTGCTTGGGGAGGAATTGAAGATTTCTCTTAATGTCTCCCTTTCCCTTCTTTCCGTAGGAGTTAATGTTCAAATGGGGGAAGGGCATGCCTTAGGACAAACAATCTTTTCCATCAAACACCTTTTTGTCATTAGGTTCCCTCTCTATTCCTTGTATCTTTGAATTTGGATCTAACTGAACTTAGCTCTTATGCTAATAAACCCTAGTGTCCTGATCCTCTCCTCCATTTAAGTGGGCAACAAGCTAACCGTTAGAACCAAGGGATATCGCTATAGCATGTCCAAGATTAGGTGGGAAGGATGATTTTTTAAATGATTTACGGTGGGACTACATATTTTATACACACACACACACGTGTATACATATATAATACATATGTACACATACATACACATGTGTAAACATATATATACATATGTACATATATATTGTGGATCAACATGTATATGAACATTATTAATTCTAGGGAAAAATCCATATAACCCCATGTAATCTTCCTGATATCCATATAACCCCCTGTAATCTTCCTGATATCCATATAACCCCTTGTAATATCAATATATCCATATAACCCCCTGTAGAGACACCATAAATGCAAATAACCTCCCGCGGTTAAATTTTTTTAACAAAATTGGAATATTTCGGACATATTGCGTTATCTAAACCATGGTTAACAAATATGTATTCTTTTAACCCTTTGAAAGCAAACAATATTTAAAAAAAAAAACCCTAAAAGAGTGTAAAATTAGAAATTTGAGGGTTTTTTCTTGAAGTATTGACTGTTTTTTGGGGGTTAAAAGAATACATATTTGTTAACCATGGTTTAGATAAAGCAATATGTCTGAAATATTCCAATTCTGTTAAAAAACATTTAACCGCGGGGGGTTATTTTCATTTATAGTGTGTTTAAAGGGGGTTATATGGATATATTGAGATTACAGGGGGTTATATGGATTTTTCCCTTAATTCTATCATTCTTACGTCTCAACATATCTCATTGTAGATATGATTTGCATGCAAGAAAAAATGCTATTCTTTCAAAAAGATAAGATTTCAAAATACAAATTAATTTACTATCGTGTAAATTTGTGATCCACAATGCATATTCAATTTTTTTTATAAGGGGCGAAAATCAATATTCATGACTCTGATACCAATGTTAACTAATCATCACAAATAATTTATGCGGAATACCTCTTTGAGCCCTTCACACTTATTACTTGGATTACAAGCCCCCCAAATATTCTTTTTCGTCAATAAGAAAAAACTACTAGTGTCACGCCCCAGGGCGCCGTCCCCGGGACGCGGCAAGTGTATATATGATATCAGTAACAGGAAACCAACAACATACCACAGACAATCACTAAAATGACACACAGATAAAAACAGGGCTGACATAATATATACACCGAATGCGGAAGCTAAAAGACTGAGTCCGTAGTCAAAACATACTACAGACTCGATACATAATCATAAGTCCTGTGAGAGCCAATATGTCATAAATATACACAACAAAATCCAAATATAATCCAACTAAGTGCCCAAGCACAGAACATATACATACAACAGAAAGAAGGGTGCTGATGGCCTCAAAACTCGTGGGACGCGGCGCTACCCTCTGCCGGTGTAGTCGCTCGGGAAGCTCCTCCCTCAGATGGCACTGAAAAAAGGACAATATGCGAGGGGTGAGCCACACGCTCAGTGAATAGCATAACCCATGCATACAGTTCATATTAACCACATTTAAGCAATTCATAAGCCACAAGTGGCATAATATCACAATCCGGGGGCTCGTTCATCGCCGAACCCCATACCCTCACCCTCACCCTCACCCTCAACAGGTGACCTAGGATGTTGGGACTTAGCGGGTTGATAATCCTCCATACATAATCCTGTGGGTCGTCGCATCGCCGGCCCACCATACCCTCACCCTCACCTCTCAACAGGTGACTTAGGCTCTTGGGACTGACTAGGCTGTTGGTTACCCTTGGTCCACCGATAGTCTCTCCTCACTCCGCGGTTGTTTGGCCACTCCCATGTTCAGCACAGTCCTTCACCAAACCAGGAGGCGCCTACTAGTGGGAGCCCCTGCACGGGACAACCTGTCTAACGCCGAGGTAGTCTCTACACGGATCCGACGAGGGGAACAAAACAGCCTATCCATCGCATATGATCCACTCGGATCCGCTGACAGCACATCTCTACGACTCTAATGTCTCGAATTCCTCAGAATTCCACCAGCGCGCATAACCAGGATGCGGGGAACATGCATTTATTTATCATAATACAGGGGAAAAATAGAGACCTTGGGAGGGTAACCTGAGGTCCCGATGTAGGACATCCGACAACCCAACGAGGAACACGGAGTACCCTAACCCGGGTCTCAATGTTAACCTCGCAAGCCCCCCCCCTTATATTCCCTAAGCATGCTATCTATTATTACAGTTCGCATTTAATTAAATAAACCAAACTAATAGGACGCATGCACAGGTCGGGCTTTCCTAGCATGATAGCGAGGTGGCAGGATGCACGGCTCATGCACAAACCTAAGGGTGCAAGTCCCTATCACAAAATCTAGGGTGGCATGCAATTCTACACACACATCATGCATACATGGATTATATCAAGCAGTTAATACTAACTATAAGCCCCAGGGGAGGACGGTACACGCCCAAAGCATGTAGCGCCTCCCACACTGGGTTGGGTTGTCCCACTCACCGGAAATCGGGTCGACGCGCGACCGTCCGTCGAGATCTGCAAGACAGGGTATTAACTGGTTAGAATAAATCCACAACTATCCCAAAAATACATAACACACACAATTAAACACTCAACATCCCAAACAAAACCCCCAACACCCCCGGCAACCACCCGCACGGCCACCCGACCGCCCGGACGCGCCGCCGCGCCTCAGCCCGCGCACTCCGCGCACCGCCCGGGGCACCGCGCGTCCACCGCGCCCAGCCGCGGCAGCCCGCACGCGCCCCGCACGCCGTGCGCTGGCCCGCGAGCACCCCGCACGCCCCTGCGCGCGGCGCCTCGCCCCCGCGCACACCACCTCGCGCCCGCGCACACCACCCCTGCCTTGCCACGCCCCGCGCACGCCTCGTGCACACCTTCCTGCCCCGCCGCGCCTCGCGCTCAGGTCCTCGCCCCGCGCCTCCTCCGTGCGCGCCCCAGTCCCTGCCTCGCCACATCTGCACGAGCATCACCCCCCAGCATACCTGTGCGCTCCGCCCAGCACGCCCGCATGCCCGCACGACCAGCTCGCCCGCACCCAGCGCCCAGCACGCCCGCGCGCCTGCACGACCAGCACGCCCGCACGCTCGCTGCGCCTAGCACGCCTGCACGCCTGCACGACCAGCACTGCTGCCCCCAGCGCCCCACGAACGCGCCCCCGCGCGCATGCCCGCGCGCACGCACGCGCGCACGCCCGCGCGCGACCAGTGCTGCTGCGCCGCTGAGCCGCTGCCGCTGCCCTCCTGCCCCGAACAGACCCCCACTTGTCCGAGTACCACCACCACCAACCCCCGGCCACCCTTGGCCTCCGACCACCCCCAACCACCTCCGGCAGCCCCTTAACCGCCCTCCACACACCCAAAACCTCCCCTAACAAGCATCTAAACAAGAGAAGCAAGGAAAGGGAAGCTTACCCAAAGCAAGGAGAGGAGAAGGGATCCGGGAGCTCCTTTCGCACCGAAGCTCCTCCCCAACGGTCTCTACCAACTAGACCTCTTCCCACCTCCGAAAAGGGTCCGGGCTGAGGAGAAGAGAGGGCGGAAGGAAGGGCAAAATTCGCCGAAAATCGGATTTGAGAGTACCGGTGCGTAGATCGGGACCCGATCTACACTTTTCGTGCTTTGGGTTTTTGGTTTTGATGGGTTTAAGGGCTTCAAATGGGAGCTTTTGAGAGAGGGGGAGAGAGGGAAATCACGTCGGGAAGATGATGAATAGTGTAGGGGTGATTTAGATTTCATTTATATAGAGTGTGACTTAAAAACCCGGATACGCCCCGGAACTGCGAAATTTTTGGAAACGATGCCGGAATTCGATGAAATTTTCATGAGTGGCTTAAAATGGCACCAGGACACATAATATGCAGTTAGATTTTCAATCGGAGTCCTCTAACTCGGACGATAGCTAACAGTCCAAAATTATGCGGTTCCGATCGAAAAACACTAAAATTTTTAAAACTGCTAAAAATGCTCCAATGGTTGCCAATAGGCCAAAAAGTGACACATATATAACAACTAGAGCCTTATCCGTTTTTCACCCTTCAAATTTCAAAGGCTCTATGATGGTTACCTTAGAGAGATCGAATAAACAGAGTCCGAGAAATTGATGCAGATGGTATCTTATTGTCTCCTCTGGGAGAGAGAGAGATTTAACGTCTCACTCTAGAGAGTTATGGTAACCGATAGAGACGGAGTTAGTTTCTAAACCACTTCCATCTCGTTTCTCTCCCATTTTTATTTCAATATGGACGTAATTAGGATATGAATCGGGTCAACTCGATGCAATATCCAATAGTTATGATAAGATGTGCGACTTCAACATCGGAATTAGCATCACCATATCGAATCATTTTTATTGATTTTGTAAGAATTGGAATGGAAGACGAGAGAAGTCAAAGGGGAGAAACGTCTCTTGTTTTTTTATTCTGTGCTGCCATGTGAGGATAAGATCCTTATCATGACGTCGATCATGATGGGCTCATACTCACCATTGCTGAAGTGTGGTCCAGGACCTTGTGGTGGTGAGCTTCATATAGCTTTCCTCCAACGTCTGGAAAAAATCAATTGTTTCTTTTACCTGGAAGATTCACTTGAGAAACTCTTCACGTCTGGAAAGTGAAAATCTACACTTAGATAGCTTTCCTCCAACGATGTTGTTTGTAGGCGAAATGTGAGGTACAGGAGGTGGTGGTGATGGCTCCCTCATTCTCTGTTTTGGACAGAAAGGATTGTTGAAGGATTGGACTAGGTGTCACTCCAAGGAAAATCTGGGCTCAAGGATTCCACCACAAGGGAAGAATGTCGTTGAGTTTCAACATGCTCAAGCAGTTCTTGGACTTTTTCGAGGGCTTTCTTCATTTGTCCCACCATAGTGACAAGGGCCTCTATCTACCTTGTCAATTCATAAATCCCTGAGCGGTTCGCGTCGTTTGGGTACATGGATTGAGATATATCTCTTGGACAAGTAAATTATTTCGAAATATTACACTACGAAGAAGAAAACCGAACTACAAATGATGGAAGGTTGAAAGCTTTTCCAAACACTTGTCCTCTAAGAGACTTGAAGGTACATGGATGCCTCTACTCAAACAGTATGGGAGGGTGGAAGGGACAATTATAGGCTCTCAAAATGGTTGAAAATCTTGAAATTCTCTCAAAGGATGAGTTATGGTGGTTGACCAAATTGACGGATAACATGAAGTATCCATTAGTGGTGATGAATAGGGGTCTCTCTAGATTCTCCATGGTATCTTTGGTTGACAGTAACTTGATTTCATCCTTCTCGGACTAGTGGATTGAGTCTTCTTGAATGACTCCACGGTCTTCTCAAAGCAAAGGCCTCACATATCTTTGACATCACTTGAATTTGAACTTTGGTTTCGAAATTGTCAGTGGTACCCAATGGATAGGCTGTGTATCTTCCAGAACAGACAGATCTGTCTTCTGTATCCGTCCTGGCTAATAGATTGTCTTTTGTAAAGTTAGGCAATAATTTGTTCATTTTATGCTGGATGATGGTCTTATCTTAAACAATGATATGGATTTCTTAAGGAATTTCCGAGATGGGAGTTAGTTAACGGGGTAGTAGGCTAGGGGGAAGTCAACAAAGGCTGACGGTTCAATTGGATATCCTCATCCTCGTGAACGGGACAAGCCACTCCACGAAGTAGTTAAGTGGGAAGAGAAAGCAGGATGAAGGCGACCTTAAGGCGACCAAAGGTAAGTTGTAGCCACACCGTTACCGCAGGGCGAGTGTGTGAGGTGTGGAGAAGTTTTTAATGAAAAGTTGACAAAACACTGGGATTTTTTTGTCAGCCTATCAATTCGCTTAGGGAAGCCCATACGGAACGTGTTAAGTTTACGTTTTCCCTGTATTTTTTTGGCAGAAACTCATTTTACTTCGGCAGAAACCCATCCGGATACTTCATGGCTGCTTGTGTATCTGTCCTGGCTGATGGAGTGTGTGCTGAGTCATCCATATTCCAGTACATCATTCTTGCTTTATTACAGAATCTTTATTCTGGAGTCTTGTTCTCCAAATCTCATGACCTATCCGGATACTTCATGGCTGCTTCTGTATCTGTCCTGGCTGATGAAGTGTGTGCTGAGTCATCCCTATTCCAGTACATCATTCTTGCTATATTACAGAATCTTTATTCTGAAGTCTTGTTATCCAAATCTCATGGATAGAAAGTTCATCCTTCTGGTCTTCATCAATTCCTCCTACTAGGAACCACTCGATGGTCCCTCTGATGCGTGCGCCTCTTCATAAGAGTGCTGGTGGATTTGCATCCGTTTTGTATCATGAATGGTTTCGCACGATCAAGCTTACCAAGCACTAAACTAAGTCTAATAAATATGAACTCACTGTTCAAAGTGACAATTAGTTTTGACACTGGAATTTGTTTCAACAATAAATGGACATATTATGTATAGGTAATGATGTGGATATGAAAAAAACTGAAAATGAAAAGTGGTAGAAGCACATGCAAGAACAATCCAACCTAATTGATGGACATAAGTAATAAAAATACCATCATACATTACCTATTGCTTATAAATCTTACGAAAGTCATTACATTGACATAGTTGGAGGTAACAGAGAAAAAGTAAATGTATCTACATGGTAATAGGTTACAAGTGCAGATAAAACTGATACATTGAAATAAGAGTTAAGAATAAATACCATCCATAAAACTGATACATTGAATTAAGAGTTAAGAATAAATACCATCCATATAAATACAAAAATGGCACTGTAAGGTAGCTGTCTATATAATCAGAGTTCTGTGATTGCCCTCCAAATGACTGTGGTACTCATCTGGATGCATGTGAAGCATTGTCCCCATGGTACTTTGGATCAAAATTGGATACCGGAGTAGTAACACATCAACAAGGATTAGCGCAGGGTTCTGCAACTATAGGAACAGGAACAAAAGCAGGAGCAGGGATACATTTGTTCAGGAACAGGATATCTGATGTAGCATAAAGGCTTATAGTGATAAAAAACAGCCAATTCAGTCCACTTTAGATCAGGACACATCCCTGAAATTGCCCAAAGTCGATCTACATTATCTCTGTCTGTCCCAACTAAGCCAGAATGAACTAAGAGGCTCCTTCTCATTCTAAGAATGTTTTCCATGAATTTCATCCTTACTGTTCTAAGAATGTTTCTGTTACTAACATCTAAACTCATTCTCACTCTTTAAAATCAATTGTACTAAAATCAACCAAACCACATTCTCCTCTCAAAATGTTTCTAATTGATTTTCATACCAAAAATGTATGCCAAATGAAGCCTAGACAATTGATTTTGTACAACTTCATCCAGAGCATATGGCTAATGAAAATGATTGTTATCTGATCTTTCATATGGGGGAGTAAATACCCATACTACTTGATATGACCTCGATCATTGGTGGAGGGAGGATTTGACTTTCGGGTAAGATTAGACAGAGGTTTCTTGGGGGAGGGAGAGATTGTTTTCTTTTCTTGATAAAAACAAGGGGAAATAGTTTAGGGATTTGTTACTTTTCATGGTAAGAATGAACAAACCTAGATGTCCCACAAAACCTAGATTCTAGATGATTGTGAAGGAGTGAAGAGAGAAATTTAGTGATACAGATATTTTATGTTAATGATAAAAATGTAAAAACCCTATATGCACCAAATACCACTGCTGCTCCCTGCTCCTGTATAATTTTTGAATGTGGGGTATTTTGTACCATGTCCTTTTCGTATCCGACCCTCATACCTTGTTCAACATAATATATAGAAATGGGAATTTTTTTAAAGAATGATTCACTAAGAAACATGGAGAACATCATCGTTGAAAGCTAATGTGCATGGACTAAATGTAAATCAAGTGTTTAAACACCACTTCCCAATAGGGATGGGCCTTTTCTTTAGTGGAGGCGACGCATATGGTTTGAAATTGGGATGGAGATGTACAACGAGTTACTAAGTATATTCCAAATAATACCACCTTGAACTAGAAGATAGTGCCGAGACACAATGCAGGTGTGGGAGAGACATTTGCGGTAAAAGAAAGGGTGATCAAAGAGGTACAACCGGCAACAACCTAGAAGAATGCAACATTAATCAGGACGGCAACCATCGGGTGACACCTTTCGCATGGTGCCATCATATATCATGAACAACACGTGCATGGATTTGGGCTAAGTTGGATAAATTGCTAGAATAGTTGGTTGGTATGTAACAGAGAGACCTACTTTCAATACCTCACCAAATCCAACTGGCAGGTAGGTGAAACTAACCCTCTCAGATATTATGTCCATGCAACTAAACATCGAGTTTCTCCTCTTTTCTTAATATCAACATAATTATGTTGGTTGCTCCCTGATTTTCTCAAAGACATAAGTTCTGATAAATTAGAATAGTGAATGAACGGGGGGGAGGGGACGAGATGTGCATTTAATATAAGGCTTAATTGTGCCAAAATGCCGAAGTGAGATGCACCTAGTTGGATCTTAGCTGATTTGTGTACTGTTTACATTTCCACATTGAAATTTCTAAATTGCATAACATCCTCCTATTTCTTGTCAAAAACATTATTTACATTACTTGGTTTTGGTGTTGTTGCATTACCTTGTGTCTTTGTGAAATATTTCAATGTATGCCATTGTCCTATTGGTAAAGTAACTTATGATCTAGTAATTAACATCACTTATTCCTGGGTTTGTGAATCTTTTATCATTGTTCAGTTAAGTATGATTTTTTTGATCATGTTGAGTTTTCTTTCATATTGATACATTCAAACCTCTGTTTAGGGGATATCTGTCAAAATGGTTGCGGCAGGTGCGGAACACACTGCTGCTGTGACTGATGATGGTGAACTTTATGGATGGGGCTGGGGACGCTATGGAAATTTGGGTTTAGGTGACAGAAGAGATCGCCTGGTTCCAGAAAAGGTTTCCATTGCTGATGTAAGTTAAATTCTAATCACAAAACCTATCTTAAGATTTTTAATGATTATCCATGTTTGAATGGGACCTTTGTACCTTATCTTTTTATTGATGGTCATCCATATTTCCAGTAAATGTATATTGTTTTATAATAAATGTTTTATTCTTCTTTATTATCAGATATTTGCTAATGTATGCGGATGCACATCTTATGAGCATCTCAACATTGTTTTGTAGAACAATCTTATGGTAAAACTTTATATGTGCGCCATATTTTCGTTCACTTTTGTTTACCATTATGTTTTCTTGTTTTGTTTTGATGCATGAATTAAACTTCATTTTTATCGGTTTTCGCAATTGCTAGTAGTTCTAAAGTGATGGAGGATTTTAGAGAGTTAAATGTGTTTAGAACTCTTACCCCCTGTTTGGATGGAGGAATAGGGGCAGTATAAGCGGGTATAAGCATGGCTAGTGAAAAAAAGGTGTTTGGAAACCAAGAATAAACGGGAGTTGGTATATGCTAGTATAAGCTGGTATTGATATCTCTCCTCCCCCATGGAATTGGTTATCCTAGCTTATCTATTCCACCTGCATATGTGGGCCGCACCAGTCCCATCAACACTTATTACCCATTTTTTCCATGCCTTTCCTCCCTTGCCCTTCCTCGATTCTCCAACCGACCTCACATGTGGGGGCTAAAAATGTCAATATACATCTTTATCCACATCTTATTCATTATCTATCATTAATTTATTCTTGGTCAACCAAACAATAAAATTGATTATTGCTTTTTCCAATGAGAATAACTAAAAATACAACCAAATAAAAAATGACTTATTCCTTATCAGTACTAGTATAGTTATCTATCCCGAATAACCTAATTCCTCTACCCAAATGGAGGGCTAGAGTTTAGGGTTAGAATTGTTAGGATAAAAAAGTGGATTTTTAAGTCTTTTTCAAAGTCCCTATAAATAGATCTTGATAGCATGTTGAATTTAAGTAATCTTTATTCATATTTTATTATCAATAAAAAAAATTAGCTTAGTCTATATTATCTTTTATATATTGTTATTGCATTAGCTCTCCCAATTGTTAAACTAGATTCATTTCTTTTTGTAGTAGAGGAGGTATTCTTGCTGATACAAGCTAAATTATCTTTGAACTATTGTTTTTGTATTTGCTCTGGTATTTCCTCCTCAATTGTCAAACAACATTCATCCCTTTTGGTAGTAGGGGAGGTATCCTTGCTGCATCAGTTTGGTAAAACATGGAGCATTTGCTTTTCCTTGAGTGAAGCCAGCATTACAATCAAGTATCAAGGTCAGGAGCAGGATGGTGATGGTCAAATACAATGATGGTTCCCAGCAGATAGAAAGATTGAGTTCATCTGGGGGCAAGATGAAGAACACTTCCAATATTTGAAAATTCTGTTTCACAATGATGACCTGTATGTTGAGATGGGGGAGGAGAATTGTGAAGGCCCTCTCATAAGATAATGCAATGAAGATCTTGCATCTATTTATTTCAAGTCCTGACTGATTATCCTTTTGGTATCATATTTCCATCTGGCAAGCTCTTAAGCTTGGACAAATGAAGAAGTCAACATAATCAAGTGGAACACAATGCGATGACGACAATAATATTTATTTTTTAATCATGAGCAAGAAACCAAGGAAGATATCAGGCTATATCAACATCGAGACGACATATAATGTTCGAATGTTTATATGACTATAATGATGAAGAGTAAAACTAGCAAGTTATGGCAATTGCTTCAATGATGAAGGCAATGTTGATGTCAATGAAGGTAAAGAAATGATCATTAAGTAAATTGACGAATTTGTCGTATGAGACTTCTACAACCACAATGTTGTAGTTGTGAACAAAGTCACTGTATAGATACATACATACACACACACACACACACACACACACACACACACATCTAGATTAGATCAATGGAGGATCAGATTTTGCAAATGAATGTATTAGTAGAAGTTGAAAAGATGGATCTGAGAATGAGTCAGCATTATGATGGGACTTCAGATATGAATATTTTACTAGATGACACCCTATATTGATGGAGAAAGGAATGACAAAATCATTGTATTGGACTTCTATAGATAAGATGTTAAAATTGTGAACAAAGTCATTGTGTGGGACATACATGGATAAGATTGATAGAGCAGGATGATATGTTTCAAAAGACTATCTTTGTGATTAAGTTGAAAGGATAAGGCTGAAAAGGTGTGTTGAGCCGTACCCAAACCCATTCCATTGCAACAGACATCCAAGTTCAAGCATGTATAACAAGGTTTTCAGTTGAGACAAAATCAGATTTGAAGCAGATGCATGATTGGTTTGATTCAATGAAAGAATCCAGATTTGACACCTGTGCAGATGGCTTGAAATTCAGAAACAGTCCATAGGTAAAAGCACAAATAAAATGGCTCAAATCCATTTAATAAAACTTCAAATGGAGATGACACAAGTGACTCCACTTTTGCCATACAAAACATCGATTTGAGCTAGTGCAAATTGCTCAATCCCCACATAAAAGAAGCCAAACAGATGCTCCTATGCATTATATTAATTCATCAGGAAGTTGGCAGTCCAATCATTCATGGTTTCACAAGAAAAAAAAAACAATAGATCAAGGTTCCGACAATCCAAGACCTTGAAGATAGTTATAGTGATGCAGATAACACAAGAACTAAATCTGAAGTATACGGGAATTACATCGACTTAGCTAAGGAATCCAATTTTTGAAAGATATGAATAGGATATCTTTTTTTGTTTTGGGGAAAGGTAGACGAGCTACCGCAATTTCTATTAGAAGTGTCACAGTACAAGTTCGAAGACAAGATTAATCAAAGATACAAAGAAGAAGGATAAAAAGAGCAACATAGAGGAGTAGGGGGGTAGTGGGGAGGAGAACGTTGGGGAGGGCAAAGGAAGTCTCTACCCAAGCCCCTTACATACCATCGCCTTATCTTTCGATACATAATTGCCCCCCTTTGAAGCACACCATCATGGTACCCGTGAGGCCGCACCCCCACACCTTGACGAGTCTGGTTAGTTTCTCTCACGTGTTCTTTGTTGGTGGCTTTGATTGTCGTTAAAATCTTGTCTTTGCCAACAAAAATATAAAACCCTTTCCTAGGTAGAAAGTGGTTGCAAGGGGTCGAATCCACAGGGAGGCTATTGAAGCAAACGAATAAAAGTAAAAGATTATCAATATTTGGCAAAAAGGTTTAAAAACAAATTATCAATGATTGATTTAAGAAAACTATTTTAAAAGCATAAGTTGAAATCAATGTATATAAAAAAAAAAGACCACCAAGGATTAGAAATCCACCCCACAAGTATCGTGATAATTCTTTCTTTTGCATTCAATGAAAACAGAATATTTCAAAAACAATTCATTTCTACTCGATTTAAAAATAGAGTTTATAAAGCATCAACCGTATCCCATCTAACTAGAACGACGGAAAATCTAGAAATACCCATAATCAAAAGAAATCTGAGTTGCAGAAACTATATAAACATGAAGAATAAATCAGAAAACATCAATGCACAAAGAAACAAATCAATCACTCAAACTCATGGGGTGGAATCCTCTCCTTGATGGAAGGATTTTCCGGCCTACCATGGTTGATAAAATTCTAGAATAAAAATAAAAATATTTCATAAAATAATAATGCACTTTGTTGAAAACTCAAGAAAATTTGTCTCTAATACTAAAGAAATAAAAACAAAAACTAAAAACAAAAAAAACTGAAAACAGAAAAGGAATAACAAAAACTGAAAATAAATTCCTTCTTGGCTGAATGCAGAGATCCCTCCTCTCTCTCTGGAGTGCCCTTTTTATAGGGGTTTTGAGGGTTGAATTAGTTGTAAATGCTGATTTTCTTGAGTTGTTAATGCTTATTTGCAAAATATGTTGGAGATATAATTGCAAAATCTGTTAGAGATCTTGTTGATTTGTTGGAGATTGATTGAAGATTTTATTGATTTGGTGGATCATTTTTAGAAGTTTTGATGAAGCTTTGAATGCTAATTCCTTCTTCAATTTATAACATGACAAATTTAAATACCGCCAAATTTAGATTTCTGAATTTTAAAAAATGACTCCATATTAAAAATATGATAATGCATATATTAATTGTATAAATATTGTCAATTTGTGCAAAATATTATTTGAATATAAAGAATAGAAACTTCCCTAATATGCATGTATATTTGAATAATTACATAGGAAAATGCTTCAAAACAACTCTTAAAAGCATATGAAAATATGTTCTTTTGAATATCTAACAAATACCCCCAAACCGCCTTTTTGCTAGTCCTCGAGCAAAACTAAAAAAAAATCCTAACTCACTTTCGCAGGAATCGCGGTTACACCTAGTATGTACAATAACCTTTAAACCCCCTGGTCACCCTAGTGGACAAGTTGTGTCTTGTGAGGGTATGCAGCGAATATACCCACAAAATAAATTCTCTCTGTTGTTTTTTTTTTTTTTTTTTTTTTTTGAGGAAAATGACATCTTCAGGAGCTTTATAAAAATCTACTAAAGTTGAGAACTCTATACACGTTAGAAGTTTCCACTCATAATCAAGTGCTCAAGTGTGTGTGTGCATATCCAACAAGGATGTAGCTTTCTTTTTCCAAGTAAAACTTAATTTTGATTACCTTCAGAATGGATTTCGCCTTGACTTCAAAAACTCACTGGATATTACACTCAACAAGGAAATCACTCAGAAGTGGGCTCATTTCTCTCAACTTATATGTGGCAAGGAATCAAAATTCAAATCATCCACATATAAAATTTATAGAAGGACAGACCATATCAAAGAAAAAAAAAATTTAATTTGATCTCAGGAACGGAATATCATCGACTCAAGAACATTGGATTAAACACCATAAGTTCCTTCATCTATTCTCCACATTTTAACCACATTACATTTAGGATCAAGTAGGTCTTTTCAATAGGTTGTAATGGGGTTATTGTTGATAACTGGACAATGCTTTGAGAATTTGTATACTTTTTGATGAATATCAAGTTTTTTTTTTTTTCTCAAAAATCATGATAGTAATAACCCTTCCATGAAATTTCATAGTAATTGATTGATCTTTCTTTTTCTTTTTCTTTCCTCATTCCCAAAGCAAAATTTAAGGTTACACTTATTGAGTGGAGTGTAGGTTGAAAAAAATAGGTTGAACAAAGAAAGACCTATATGGCTTAAGGGGTTGGACTAGTGGATAAGTGTAAGAATAGGTTAGTTGAACATGATAGATGGGTTAACAAAGATGGCCTAAATCATTTCCTAAGTTTCACATGGTTATTATATGCCTTGAAAAGATATCAGAGGAGTTTCTAGTGTAGTAATCCAATTTTTATGGTGTTCATGAGTCTTTGATCAAAACAAGAATAAAGAGATCAAGCAAACGACATTTAAGTAAAAACAAGAAAAATTTGAGTTAACTTATAACTCATAATTATGTAAAGACTCTCCAAGAATAGAATGGCTCAAATCTCTCCTGGGTTAAGTCTCCGCTAATGATTCTTTTAGTTTTCTCTCTTAAATTTCACTGTTCCATTTAGGCTACATACACGTGACTATAAGTGTTGAATTTTTTTTTTTTTTTCAAGACTTGAAATTTGCGAAAAAAATTTTGAACATAGGATAGAATTAACAACTAAAGTGAAAATTAATCTCGCAAGCCAAAGGTATCCCAATGATTGAAGTTTTCTCAAAATTTTTTTTTTTTTTTTTTTTTTTGAAATTTCACATCAAAATTTGTTGATTACATCCCGAAACCTAAATCTAACATTGTCCTCAATGTAAATGACAACTACAAAATGATGCATGTGGTGCTGAAAATGAAAAGGACAATAGAAATAAATACAGAAGGTAGAGACTGCATACCTCATTTGATGTGAATTCTTATAATTTATCATGTGACAAAATAGCCATAGTTTTAAATAGCGTTCGATATATCGGTCGATATATCGTTTTCAAACAGCTAATCGCGAAAAATCAGGTATTTTACGAGATTATATCAAAAGTCTGCTGACATCATGATGACGTCAGCGCTAAATCGATGATATATCGTATGGAAGCGATGCAGCTAGAGCCGTCCACCCTGTGATCTTGGTGATCGCACCTGGCCGTCTTCAGACCCTCGCACGAGCGGAGGGTTTGGACATGAGCATGGCCGAGGCTCTTGAGCTCCTTGCAGACGCATGCGGTGGTGAAGAGGGTGACACGGTGGGATGAGAGGAGGGAGGAGAGTGGGCGTGGTGGACGAAGGTGCCGTCGAGGAGGATCTTGAAAGGCTCCCTAAAACCGAAGCAGGCCCCTTCTCGGTAGGGGATTGCCTTCTTTGCTTCTTCTCTTCACAGAGGTTGGGACTTGGAACTCCATCTATTGCTCATGTATGGAACCTCTCTCTCTCTCTCTCCCTCTCTCTCTCTCGTTTTTTTTTTCTTTTTGGGTTTGTTATCTGTGTTGGGTTCTTTGGATTTGTAAATTATGTTTGAGCCGTGGTTTATATAAGAGGAAGAGAAGGTCGGTTGTCTTTGGGGTTTATATAATAAGAGAGGAGGTCGGTTGTCGATATATAAGAGGAGAGAAGGTTTTTTTTTTAAAAAAAAAGCCAATCGATATATCCATTGATATATCGATATATCGATTGAACCCGAAATCGATATATCGATTACATCGATATTTAAAACATTGAAAATAGCTTAGTGAATCTGCACAGAAACATAGAAATGACAAATGTGTACACAAATTCAAAGCATAATAATTAAAAAAATGTCCTAACCCTAAACCAAAAAATCTAAGAGAATGTACAAAGTGATCAATCCTGATACACAGGGTCTTCCAAAATCGTCTCCTCAACTTCTGGGCTCAGATACTCAAGATATGGTTTCAAACGATGTCCATTGACTTGAAAAGTACTACCATCCTTGGCATTATGGATTGCAATTGTTCCATGCGGATGAACTTTCTCAACTGTGTATGGGCCAGTCCAGCGAGACTTCAATTTCCCAGGAAATAAATGCAGTCTAGAATTGTACAAAAGAACTTTCTGACCGGGGAAAAATTCTATACGAAGGATAATCTTATCATGCATGGTCTTCATGCGGTCCTTGTACCTTGCGGCACAGTTATATGCAGCGTTCCTAATCTCTTCTAACTCATCAAGTTGTAGTTTCCTATGTTCCCCTGCCTTGTCGAGATCAAAATTGAGGCATTTGATTGCCCAATATGCTTTGTGTTCCAATTCAATAGGTCAATGACAAGCCTTGCCATAGACAATTCTGTATGGAGACACTCCTATGGGAGTTTTATAGGCTGTACGATATGCCCATAATGCATCTGGTAATTTAATGGACCAATCCTTTCTAGAAGTATTGACAGTTTTCTCAAGGATTGTCTTGATTTCCCTATTTGAGATCTTTACTTGTCCACTGGTCTGTGGATGATAAGGTGTGGCAACTTTATGAGTGATGATGTACTTCCTCATTAAGGCTTCAATGATTTTATTGCAAAAGTGTTTCCTCCCATCACTAATGATAGAACGAGGGGTGCCAAAATGAGTGAAGACATACTCCTTAAGGAACTGGACCACCACCTTGTGATCATTGGTTTTACATGTAATAACTTCAATCCATTTGGACACATAATCAACGGCTATAAGAATGTACTGGTACCCAAAAGATATAGGGAAGGGACCCATAAAATCAATGCCCAGACATCAAAGAGTTCCACAATCAAAATCGGGTTTAAGGGCATCTCATTTCTTCTTGAGATCTTTCCTAATCTCTGACATCGATCACATGATTTACAATACTCATGTGCATCACGGAACATGGTAGGCCAATAGAATCCACACTGCAAAACCTTTGCAGCAGTCTTTTTCCCACCAAAATGACCCCCCCACAGGCTTGATCATGGCAAGATGAAAGGATCTTCCTTTGATCGTGCTCAGGGATGCACCGTCTAATGATTTTATCTGGACAATATTTAAACAAGTATGGTTCATCCCAAAATTACCAATTTGCCTGAGCTAGAAAACGAAATCGCTCTTGCTTAGTCCAAGAGCTGGGCAACTGTTCCGTGCCAAGGTAGTTGACAATGTCAGCGTACCATGGAATATCAGAATGGGAGATCATCATTAGTTGCTCATCAGGGAAGATCTCTTATATAGGTAAAGACTCAATAGAGGGCTCAACAATTAATCTTGACAAGTGGTCCGCCACCACATTTTCAAATCCCTTCTTATCTCGAATCTCTAGATCAAACTCTTGGAGCAATAGGATCCATCGGATTAGCCGGGCTTTAGCATCTTTCTTTATGAGAAGATACTTAAGTGCAGCATGATCAGAAAAAATAAGCACCTTAGATCCTATCAGGTAGTAACAAAATTTATCTAGAGCAAACACAACAGCCAACAACTCTTTCTCAACAGTAGTAGTAGAGTAATTGAGTTGGGCATCATTAAGAGTTTTGCTTGCGTAGTGAATAACATGGGGAAGCTTTCCTATTCGTTGGCCTAACACGGCACCAATGGCATAATCTGAATCATCACACATTACCTCAAAGGGAAAACTCCAATTAGGAGATCGGATGATAGGTGCAAAGGTTAACTCAGATTTGAGTCTTTCAAATGCAGCTAGACAAGCAGAGGAAAAATTGAAGGGAGCATCCTTAGCTAACAAATCACACAAGGGTTTTGAAATCTTACTGAAATCCTTTATAAAACGGCGATAAAAACCGGCATGTCCTAGAAAAGACCTCACCTCTCTAACAGTTTTGGGAGGGGGCAACTTAGCAATCAAATCAACCTTGGCTTTATCTACTTCTATTCCTCTCTTTGACACAATGTGTCCCAAAACAATCCCAGATTCCACCATGAAATGACACTTTTCCAAGTTAAGAACCAAGTTCTTTTCCTTGCAACGTTCTACAACAAGTGTCAGATGGTGTAGGCATTCATCAAAGCTAGAACCGAAAACTGAGAAGTCATCCATGAAGACTTCCTAAAAATTTTCCACCATGTCCAAAAAAATTCTCATCATACAATGCTGAAATGTGACTGGTGCGCTGCATAACCCAAATGGCATACGACGATAGGCAAAAGTTCCATAGGGACAGGTGAAAGTAGTCTTTTCCCGATCTTCACGGGAAATAGGGACCTGATTATATCCAGAATAACCATCAAGGAAACAGTAATGAGAATGACCTGCTAGACGTTCCAGCATTTGGTCAATGAAGGGTAGAGGGAAATGATCCTTCCTAGTTATGGCGTTCAGCTTCCTATAGTCGATACACACTCGCCACCCAGTTTGGATTCGAGTGGGAACCAACTCATTGTGATCATTTTTTATTACTGTGACACCAGACTTCTTGGGTACAACTTGCACTGGACTCACCCACTGACTATCAGAGATGGGGTAATACCAGCATCTAGGAGTTTGATGACCTCAGCTCGGACTACATCCTTCATGACTGGGTTTAATCGCCTTTGTGATTCTCTAGAGGTTTTTGCATCCTCCACTAGATGGATCCTATGTTGAAAGACAGATGGGCTAATCCCTTTGATGTCAGCTATTGACCAACCGATGGCTTCCTAATTCTTCCTCAAGACACTTAACAATTTTTCCTCCTCATCTTCCTCTAGATTTGAAGCAATTATAACAGGTAGGGTCTTGTTGTCACCCAGATATGCATATTTCAAAGTCTTAGGAAGGTCCTTAAGCTCTAATTGGGGTGGCTTGACACTAGATGGCACTAGTTGAGATTCAGAAACGGGCAATGATTCAAATCGAGTGGCCCATTTGCTCGTATCCATGATTGGAGCGGAATCTAAAAGTGCATTCACTTCCCTAATCGAACTTTCTTCATCAAAGTCTTTGCCGAAATGGGCCAAACATCTTTCTAATGGGTCAGAATAACTCGATTCTTCAAAAGAGTTGCTAATCATTTCCTCAATCATGCAGACTTCCTCAAGATCATCCATATTAGGTGATTGGTTGCTACTGTGGAAAACATTGAGTTGGACAGTCATGTTTCCAAATACTAGAGTCATTATACCATTCCGACATCTAATAACAGCATCTGATGTGGCTAAAAATGGTCTGCCTAGGATCACAGGGATATGGCTGCCTGGGTTTTTCACTTGTTCAGTTTCTAGGACTACAAAATTCACAGGATAATAGAATTC
Organism: Acorus gramineus; assembly: GCA_030737835.1. Taxonomy (NCBI): domain Eukaryota; kingdom Viridiplantae; phylum Streptophyta; class Magnoliopsida; order Acorales; family Acoraceae; genus Acorus; species Acorus gramineus. Next base: position 2,255,637 of record JAUJYN010000016.1, on the reverse strand, counting down.
TTTCACCTTGACAATCACATCCTCCACAATTCCCTTTGGATATTTCATAGTTCTGTCTGCTAATGAAAGGGTAATGTTTGTGGGTTTTAACTCCCCCAAACCTAACTCCTTGTACACATAATAGGGTAGCAAATTCACACTAGCTCCTAAATCTAGGAGGGCTCTTTGGATGACAGTCTCTCCTACTTTGATCGCAATTGTGGGGCAACAAGGGTCCTTGTATTTTGGAGCAATTTGCTATTGAATGAAAGATGAGGCTTGTGCAGCCATCACAGCATGCCTAGGAATACTAGTTCTCCTTTTCACCGTGGTGAAATTTTTCAAGAATCTTGTATAGGAGGGAATCTGTTTGATGGGATCTAAGAAAGGTATATTGATCTGAACATTCTTGAATACTTCCATGATATCATCAAAATGAGAACTTTTCTTGGGTTCTTGCAATCTAAGAGGATAAGGAGCTTTGGGTTTGTAGACATCTGCTGGCTTTGGTGCTATTTCCTGGGTTTCATTTTCCTTCTCCTGGGTCTTTTGACCTTCTTCCTGGTCAGCAGTCTTATGGACCGTGATTGCTTCACTTTTTTCCTTGGGGAGTTGGACCTTCTTTTCCACTCGCCTGCCATATGTTAAGGTGGTAATGGCCTGGAGTTCATGGGATGAGTTTTCATTAGAGTTAACCTGATATTGCCCTATTGGGCTTTGACTCTATTGCCGACTAGGATTAGGCACTGGCTGCCAAGGTAATTCACCCTTCTTCCTATCTCCTAGAGAACTGGCTATTTGGCTTAGACTAACTTCATGTTTTGCAATTGCTTGTGCATGGATTTGATTAGTCTGGGTTTGTGACAAATTGGTTTGCTGCTGCTGATGGATGAATTCTTGTTGTTGCTTCATCATGTTAGCCATCATGGCTTCCAGATGTGAGGGTTGTTGAGGAGTGGGAGCAACATAAGGAGGAGGAGGTGGAACCAAAGGTTGGTTCAACTGAGGAGCTTGTGACGGGCTTGGCTTGGAAAAATTTCTTTGATACCCTGGTGGACCACCTTGATATTGGATAGGTTCATTCTACCTATAAGAGAAGTTTGGATGAAACCTATTATCAGGATGGTAGACTGGGCCAAAAGAATTGGGAGTGGGCTTTTTGAAGGCATTATATGAATTAATCAAGTTTGCCTGCTCGGCCTTGATGGTGGGCAAAACTCCACTAGATGCTCTGAACTATCACAAATGAGACATATGTTGTGTGGCTCATGTTCCACATTCATTATGCGGTTTGGATCTCTCTGTGAGTTCCGGTTTGTTGTTATCGCAAAAGTATCGAACTTCTTGCTCAATTTGTTCACCCCATCCACTAAGTTGGTCATGACATATTTAAGATCTGGATCTGCTTTTATTTCATAAATACCTGACTTTCTAGATCCTCTATCATCAACTTCATTGTCATAGCTACTCCAATTCTGGGCATTCTCCGCGAAATCTACAAGGAACTCATAGGCTTCATCAAGGGTCTAATCCATGAACTTACCCTTGTGCATGGACTCAATCATGTTCCTATGTGTGTGAGGTAGTCCCTTATAGAAGAAGTGAACTAGCTGGGCTTTGTCAAGCCCATGGTGTGGGCATTTGATTAACAAATCATGAAATTTTTCCCAAATTTGAGAAAATTCATCTTCAGCTCTCCCCCTAAAAGTTCTAATGGCATCTTTGATTTTCTCAGTTTTTGCCATAGGATAAAATTTTGTCATGAATTTCTTAGATAGTTGTTCCCATATTGAAATGGAATTGGTGGATAGGGAATACAGCCATGCAGCTGCATGATCTTCCAAAGTCATGGGGAACAACCTCAATTTGACACCTTCCTCATCTAGGTTCTGATTTTTGAATGTTTGACAAACTGTCAAGAATTTGTATAGATGGATATAGGGTTTGCTCACTCTCGAACCCATGGAATTTGGGAAGCATATTGATGGTTGCCAGCCGAATCTCAAATTGGATTGCAGTGGTGGCCGGCAGCACTATGCAGGTTGGTGGATCGGAAGATCCAGGAGCATATAGCTCATTCAGATTTTGGCACGTTCACCCATTGTGAAGAGTGATGAATGGTTAAGGACTCGCTTATGTAGTTGAAAGGTTCTCTCAATCTCAGGGTCTAAAGGTTTTAACTCTCCCTTATTGGATCTTCTACCGTGCATGCACCAGAAAAAAAATTTGAAGCTCTCTCTTATATTAGACAGCTCCTAACAGGTTTGAAGAGTACACCTAAGCCTCCAATTCGGTTCTATGAAACGTTGACCAGGTCAGCCTCCAGGTAGTGGTGGGGTCACAATGATCCCGCTTAAGTACCACCCTCCTAGAATACAAAGTGTCTCCCTTAGAGGGACAAGGCTTTCGTAGACATCAACATGATCAAAGAGCGCAATTGGTGGAACTTTCTGTGGTCTTAGCCTTAATGAGCTCAAGAATCCTAAGGCCAATGTCTAATTGATCTTATTTTAATTGGCTTGGGATAATGATGCAATGTAGTGATTTTTGGGCCTAGGACGGGTGATGAAATCCCGACCTTATCTTTTTTTTTAAATGGGCTTTGTCCTTAAGTTGATTTATGCAAATGAATACGCTAAATGCACAAAGATTAAAACTAGAGCTTTTTTCGATGGAGAACTTACCTACGGAGGATGTTCACTTCGGAAATCCAAAAATTTGAAGTGGAATTAGATCAATGAGTCTTGAGCTTTATATTCCTCATCCTTCTCTCTTCTTCCTTGCCTCCCCGATAACGGCGCCAATTTGTTGGTGGCTTTGATTTTAGTTAAAATCTCGTCTTTGCCAACAAAAATATAAAACCTTTACCTAGGTAGAAAGTGGTAGCAAAGGGTCGAATCCACAGGGAGGCTATTGAAGCAAACGAATAAAAGTAAAAGATTATTAATATTTGGCAAAAAGGTTTAAAAACAAATTATCAATGATTGATTTAAGAAAACTATTTTAAAAGCATAAGTTGAAATCAATGTATATAAAAAAAAAAAGACCACCAAGGATTGGAAATCCACGCCACAAGTATCATGATAATTCTTTCTTTTGCATTTAATGAAAACAGAATATTTCAAAAAAAATTCACTTCTACTCGATTTAAAAATAGGGTTTATAAAGCATCAACCGTATCCTATCTAAGTAGAACGACGAAAGATCTAGAAATACCCATAATCAAAAGAAATCTGAGTTGAAGAAACTATATAAACATGAAGAATAAATCAGAAAACATCAATGCACAAAGAAACAAATAAATTACTCAAACTCATGGGGTGGAATCCTCTCCTTGATGGAAGGATTTTCTAGCCTACCATGGTTGATGAAATTCCAGAATAAAAATAAAAATATTCCATAAAATAATAATGCACTTTGTTGAAAACACAAGAAAATTTGTCTCTAATACTAAAGAAATAAAAACAAAAACTAAAAACAAAAAAAACTGAAAACCGAAAAGAAGTAACAAAAACTGAAAATAAATTCCTTCTTGGCTGAATGCAAAGATCCCTCCTCTCTCTCTGGAGTGCCCTTTTTATAGGGGTTTTGAGGGTTGAATTAGTTGTAAATGCTGATTTTCTTGAGTTGTTAATGCTTATTTGCAAAATATGTCGGAGATATAATTGCAAAATCTGTTAGAGATCTTATTGATTTGTTGGAGATGTCAAAACTGATTTGATTGAAGATTTTATTGATTTGGTAGATCATTTTTAGAAGTTTTGATTAAGCTTTGAATGTTAATTCCTTCTCCAATTTATAACCTGCCAAATTTAGATTTCTAAATTTTAAAATATGACTCCATATTAAAAATATGATAATGCATATTAATTGTATAAATATTGTCAATTTGTGCAAAATACGATCTTAGCATTGCGGACTCGCCAAATTGTCAACATCATCACAGGAATGATCGACAAAGCCACCCAAGACACAACTCCGCCCCTTGTCGCATGGCGCAGGTGAAGCCCCGCATCTCACAGGTTTTCAATTGTCCGGGGTTGTGCGCGCAAGCCGACCTCAGTTTGTAAACATTCCCAAAGATGCCTCGTAAAGACACATGAGTAGAGCAAATGCTCTTTAGTTTAGTGTGTCTGCCCATTCATTTTCTGCACTTTGAAAATTGATTGACTAACTCCTTTGCAATCCGTAGGTAGGTATTCCATGTTCACCTGGTTTATGAGCAGCTGTGAGTTGCATCTCATCGATAGATTTCTCACCTGAAGGGGATAGGTGAGCTTCAAGGCTTCAAGCAAACAATCATATTCGACCATGTTTATTTGAGGAAGGGAAGCTCAATCTTATGTCATGCTTATTGTAGTCCGTTCAGGCATTCTTATGACGATGTCAACCTCTGCCCCTCTCTTGTTTAAGGAGTCATCCATGTTGAGGGTCCACTGCTAGGCACCATTGGTTGTTGCTTCCATCTCTTCTATGACCTAGGACATATCTTTCTCCATCTCATAATCAAGTAGGAAATGTGTAATTAACATCACCCTTTTTGTAGATCATCAACTAATATTCAATGTCCTTAGTTCGATTGGCCATTTAATAATTCTTCCACACAGATGCGCCTTCTTCAAGATGGTTCTAGTTGGGTATGAGGTGATGATGACTGTCATGCTTAAAAGTATTGGCAAACCTTTTGTTTGGCCATTACGAGAGACAAAGCCAAATTTATATTGAGAAGTAGCAAGCATCAACATCTTCTATCATCTTACTGATGGGCTTTTGCTGGCTTTCTTCTTGTAACAATGTCGTGCTAGGAGTAACCGACACTCCTTGGTATATGAAGAGCGGTTCACCATTCAAAGGTGTAGATAGGATCAAAGGAGAGTTTAGGTATTCCCTCAACTTCGAGAAAGCATGTTCTTGTTTTTCTGCTCATACATCTCCCTTACAGATTTGATCACTTGGAAGAACGGTCTGCACCAAATGCACACGCAAGAAATTAATCTCGAAGCCTGAAGATTTGACTGTCGATTTACTTGTATGCCCCTTGGGGTGTTGGGAGTAGAGTTTCTTAGGGTTTGCACTTGAGTGGGGTTGTCCTCAATCCCTTGTATGCGAACCATAGGGTTTGTTAAAAACCTACATTTGAGGGAGTCAAGCATCCTTTGTTTGTTCGTAAGACAAGCCGTACACTCTAGCCGCCAATAACTTCTATTGACCCATTTTGTGGTGAGGTAACAACAAATTCGATGAAAGATGTCACATTTTCCAAATAGTAGCTAAAGGAAACACTACCAATACTGTAACCTCCACCCCTCTTCCATCTGCATCACAATAATGTATTGATGCGAGCATGGACCTCGTATTTGGGCTACTCCAGAGCCAACATATCTTGAGCCCATCTTTGTGATACTGAAGCATTTTATTAAGATGGTTTGGCGGCCATGTAGCGTGTTGTTAGTCAGTGGACAACATGATATTTTAGACAAGAAGGGTATGAATTGCTTCCTTTTTATCATCATTCTACACTTCATTTTGTGTCCTAACCATGAATGTCGTCGCTATTCCGCAGTTGTACTTTTATGAGATATGCCAACTACATGGTATACCCTTCAGTCCGTTATTTCCAACTACGACATCAAGTTCCTATGCTATTCGCATTGTTAATAACTCCACTAGCTTTACTCCATTCTAGATTGTATATGGTGTAAATCTGAGCCCCATGAAGATGCTTCCCATGGCAGTTTGAGAATTTTGATGACGACCTTCCTCAACTCCGGTACTTTTCCCTCGTATTTATCACACCAACTATTTGGGATTGTGTTGTCCCCTTCTCTTCCGATAGTTCACCAACTAATTGGGTCATTTTCCTAAAAATAAAAATTCAGCTACTTTTGTAGTTTGTCTTGGACTTCTTTATTTGGTTCCATCTTCTCCATTGCCTGTATACCACGAAGCATATTAATTTGGATTACCGCATCCCGATTTGTCGATCGTAAACCATACTTTTAGGTTAAAGACAAATCCATCATGGTAAAGGTTGGTTGATATTTGACGAGTCCATTTTTCTTCTGCTGCGTTAGTAACAAGTCTATATTGTAATCATCTATAAGTAGGAGTTAAGAGAATAGTTTATATTTGTTTTCTTCTACAAACAATTTTATCCTTATAGTCTCACTTATTTGGGCACAGTAACATACTCAAAAAACCCTCCAGCCTCCTTAATCTTGGGCACCAAAGTGCTATGTCCACAAATTGAAATCCGTGAACAAACATGTGGACTTCATTTACTGGAATTTTGAAAATCCAAGGGAGGTCTGAAGGCCTTTTTTTCCCTTCCAAAACTTCATCTAATACCCATTGCTGACTACAAAATCCAGGTAGGGCAACTTTGGAAGCTATATCATGTACATTTGCATTTCATTGCATGCATTTGCAGCTTGGATGAATTTTATTTATGCCTTGGATGAGATTCAATATGCCAGTATCTACAAAAAGATACTGACAACCATTTTAATATTTTGAGTTGTTTAGGAGTGAGCTACGAATATTATATTTCTTTTGTAAAAGAATTTCTATTAATGATATATCACAATGTTTTCTAAAAGAATTGCTTTCATTAGAAATATTTCTTTACTTGCATGTATATATATATCGAGTAATGATATGGTGCAGTCCATGCGGTCTGTGCGAATTGAGTATATACGTCATTTAAAAGGGTTTATGCGATAGTAAATAAAGCATATACTCCTTTCAAGGACGTATATATGTGGATCGCATGGACCGCACGGACCGTATGTTATCGCTCAACTATATATATATATATATATATATATATATATATATTCCAAACTTGTATGTAATTGGGATAATGAAAAATTTAATGTTTAGTCTCCTTATTCTCTTTTGTCTTGAGACTCTCAACCACAAAAATATTTTCATTCTCATTGTCTCCTTTTCGTTTACGATTTCAATTATGGAATGATTTCAGAGCTTAAAAATGGCAATGGTTGCGTGTGGCTGGCGGCATACCATTACAGTATCCTCCTCTGGAGCTTTGTACACATATGGATGGAGCAAATATGGTCAACTAGGACACGGAGACTTTGAGGATCATCTTATTCCTCATCAGCTGGAAGCCCTAAGTAGCTCTTGTATATCTCAGGTTTAGTTTTTTTTCCATAGAATTGTAATCAGCGATTGCCCAACTGTTTTAAATTTATTTATTTTTCAATTTAAAGGGATATCTAAAATTCATCTATTAAGCTAAAGCTACAAATTAACCAAAAAAATTTGGTGTTTGTCAAATTTTGTTACTTAGTTGCCCTAATATTTTAAATTTATTTCCTAGGTCAAACACTAACATCTGTTTCTTATGCATTATTAGATGCAATATTTATGTAAGTGTTGGAATTTTGATGACTCAGCGTTTGAGTGACTAATGGTCCATTACCCCAAATTTCTTTTTGTTTCAAGTTTTGTATGGTGGAATGTAAGATGTATTTTATTTTTGTACCTATAATCTGTCAAATTATGTATTGGATAAGTTACCCTAAAGAAACTTTAGTATTAGTAAAAGTTATTAGTATTGTATAGTTGCATCTGATTCGCTTCTTGCTGTAGTACATTTTTATCCTACGATGAGAAATGTTTCAATTTTGGGAAAAATGCATATAGGCCCCCCCCCCCCCCCCCCCCCCCCCCCGCAAAGTTCGTTGATATTCAGATCAACCCCTCATTTTTCAAAAAATCCATATAACCCCCTATTTTTATCGTGGTTAAGCAATAGCCCCTTCAGAAAATTTATCGTTTATGATTGAAGAATATTCCAAGAATATCATATAACCCCTTGACATTTAACAAAAATTCAAAAAGATCCCCTAAAATGACCAAAATACCCCTGCCCGTCCAAAATCACTGAATGAGCTTCTTCTTCCTCCCAACGGTCCTATTTTCAACAGTTGAGAATTTTAAAGCTTTAAAGACCCCTCCAACTTCTTCTTCCCAATGGTCCTTTCGCCATCACCCTTTCAAAGCATCTAATCAATGTTGTCAGAAAGTGTAAATGTTTATTTTGTGTTTATCAATTGTTTGATGAACTATATGTATGATTAATGTGTCTATCTAGTGTTTGAGGAGCGGCTTTTAGGGTTTTATGAAAGAGAGAGTGAACCGGTGGTGGGGACGACTTGTAGAGGTAAGGTGTTGGCGGCGGGGAACTGTAAACATAGGTAGGAGGCGATGAGTGAATTGGTGGCGGAGGGGACTTGGAGAGGTAATGACGATTGATATTGTATCTCACATGAACACGCGAAAATTATGTCAACTAAAACCATAAAATCAGTGGGTTATATAGATTTTCAAAAAAATGAGGCTCGACATGGATATTCACAATCTTTGAGGTGGTTAGAGGCATTTTTCCCTTCACTTTTTTATTATTGTCATTATACTTTGGATTTCCAAATTTATGTCCATGTCAAAAGGATGACCAATATTTCAGTGCAAAAACTACTCAATGAGAGAACAAATTTCTAATGGTGCCGGAGCTGCCAATGTTTTAGTGATCGTCAGAGGAGACACCAGAGAACAAGAATGGATTGCTTGAGACGGAGAAGAAAATCGTGACCTTGACACCCACCAAAGACTCTTCAACGCTCAAGTTAGGAATCTCACTTTTCTTGTGGAAGAAGGTTGACTAGAAAGAAAAATCAAAGAATGAATCTTGTACCTCTCGATTTTAGGGGTGTGGATCTCTATTTATAGATGATATCTTGCATGCCAGATATTCTTTGATGACATCATCATATATTCGTATGTGCATGTGTCATGCTTTGGTGAGGCCATATAGTGAGAGTCTTACAAGTTTTAAGCACATGTCAAAGTGTGATTCAAGAGCACGTATGGTTTGTTAGGTTCATTATAAGTCACCACATGAGGGTGTCATGCGTGCTTAGGAGGGCTATGGTGTTAATAGTTTGTCAATGGCATGTGTGGCTTGTGACCCTTTGTGAACCTCTGCAAGAGTAAGGTGATCAGAAGTGTAACACCTGGACTTTGGGTATACTTCTTACTGATTGCGATTTCTACTTTTCGATGGAAAAGAGTGAAGCAATTGGACTCCTAGATTGCTTCCCCCGTAGTCCTGCACACATCTATTCTTAGAGTCTCCATTCAAAGGGGAGGGGTAGATTCCTTTAACATGGTGCATCGATGTTAAGGGCAGGTGGAAAGTGCATTCTCTTAGAGTAAATTTCCGGAGTGTCGTATGATGTGTCATCCTCTTGGTAAGGAGTTATTTTCTTGAAGACCACAGGCTTTGCGAGGACTTTTGGAACGAACTATGCATTCCAGAATGATGTCACATTTTCATTCATGCATGTCTCCTTTATGGTTTCTTGCTTCTTGGACTTCCCTAACAGGAGTGACGGCGTCAACTTTTAGTGGAGCATAACCTGCCACGTGGGCTAACACGTGGATCCTTCAGGGGCTTTTAACCAAAAGAGGGGGCCCACCATACTTTTTTTTCCTTATCCAATTGACTTTTAGGGCATGTGTCCATCTCCTTGGAATTGGTGGTAAAATCCCCACCACACGACTAAAATTTATTTCCTCTCTAAATTTCCCTAGAAAACCAAAAGAGAAATTTCAGAATTATGCTCTTGCATCTAGTTTATATATAATCTGGCCCCAATGGTCTTTTGCTGCCTTTTTGGATTTGACAACAATGTAGCTATGTTTTAAATTGTTCTGCAGTAATCTGTTTATAATTATGTCATAAATCATTCTGCAATAATCTGTTTATGTCTTTGGATTAACATTTTTTAAATGCGTAACTCTTTGTGCTGGTAGTGTTATCTTGCCATCTGGTGTTTTGGTAATTCACAAATTTGTAGTTTTTCGTAAACTTCAATTAGTGGTATAATCTTGTTCAGAAAACTGGGTGATAGGCATGCCTAGTTGTTGCTCTTTGGGTTACGGTTGTCCTAATTTTTTCTGCAATTTTTTAGATAGCGGGGGGTTGGAGACACACAATGGCACTTACATCTGATGGAAAACTTTATGGCTGGGGTTGGAATAAGGTAAATAAACCTCATTGCAGTTATTGGCTGCAATATTTGTTGCATTTTACTAATATAGTCATTGGATACTGAAGTATCACATCTACATGACAAAAGGTCGGGGCACACCACCTGAAGTATCTCACATTTTTTAGTCCCTGATAGAAACATGTGCATGATAAATGGGTGTATAACAGAATCTTGGGAAAGATATATGAAACTTGTTCCTCTGTATTAGACATGCTTTATCCCAAATCAATAATCCATGCTAGTTAAGCAGCTCATGGTGCAGAAAGAAGTGGTCATCTTCTTCTTTTGCCTTTCTACACATGCTAAAGATGCTGGCCAGTCTTTAAAACTTTCATCCAATGAAATGTTAATTGCTTTTGTGCTTGATGACTACAAAAATGTCTATATCCCCAGAATTGCTGGGTTCAGATTTTTTTTAATGCACAAGTTATGCTGACAATGTCATTTATAACAAGTACAGGATCAAACTAGTGTTGAGCACCTTTCTGCATGTAAGGGCGGAATTACCCTTGTGAAAGAGCCCCGTATACCAAGGATATGTCCCCTATGTGGCTTCCGCATTACTCTTCACCCATATATGTCTGAGTAGTTGCTATTCGGTCGTGTTTATGCAAATGGGCAGGGGCCCCTAACTAATCTTCTATAATAATGTTAGGAGAGAGCTGTAACTTTGTTGTTTTCATGCGGAGCTTTCATACTTCCGTTGAAACCCATCCCACAAATAGAGAATGATTGCCTCCATCCAACATGGCTTGCCGAACAAGCACTCCACCTATGCTTTGTCTATCTCTGTGCTTGGCCTTTGAATAAATTCCAACCTTAATTATGATTTGGGATGGTTTCCCCTCAAAGACCAGGGCGAGACAGGTCAGGGCATTGGCCTGGGTGTTGCATTCTTGGTTGAAGTAGTGTCTGGAACTTTTCCTCATATGCAACCATGCGTTCTTCTCAGTTCTGGTTTACTCCCATTCTTTGATATAAGTTGTGAATCATTGAAGATCTTCATACCCCAAGCTGCTTCACTATTTCGATTATGATGGTGAGTGCTTTGTATTTTTCTTTGTTGTTGGATGACGTGAACCTGATCACGGTGACATGCTTCCTCCTAGTCCTTTAAGTTGAGGCAAGTCCTTGCTCCCTTTTGCTTCGAGGCTCCATCAACATGCAAAGTCGAGGATTTATATGCTGTCTTTATATATTCTTTAGGGGTATGGAAGACCTGCTTTGCTTTCAATTCTTATGAAGTGTGGAGTGAGATTGGCTAGGAGATCTGCCAGAACCTGAGCTTTGATCACTGCCCCCGAGCTGTCTTGGATGTCAAAACTGCTAAGATCCACCACCCACTTCATCATTCTTTCGGAGTAGTTTGTCTTTCTAAAGATTGTCTTCAGTCTGAAGAAAAAAATTGCATCAGTTCTTAAGATTAATACTTTCCAATCATTCTCAACACTGCAAGCCCTTTTGAATATTTTCTCATTTTGAGTTAGCCATATTGATTGGCAAACTTCGTGACAAATAAGCGGGACAGATTTCCCTCCCATACTTTTTAGTTCCCTTCTTTTTCTTTGCTTCCCAAACAATTCCACATTTGCCTGACAAAATGTAATTCGACTTTCCTCGAGGCATATTAAATCTTTTTGATGTCTCATGGTTGATTTTGCATGTAATTAGAATATGTTCTATGGTCTCCAGTCTCCATCATTGGTATATGGCACGTTCTCCTCTTGCGCCTAACTACACTGGTTCTGCTTTGATAGAATTTTGTTTCAAATAGATCAACCACATGAATGCTTGGATTTGAAGACGATATCTCATTCCCAAAATTTTGGTTCTCTTTTGCTTGTATATGTAAAAGTTGATTTCATTATTGTTCCTCACCTCACAAAAGATCTCTACCAATAAGATCTTCTAAATCCCGGTCAATTTGTACTCAGCTTTTGGCTTGATTTGAAGCATACCACAACCAGCATGGGATAGGTCTCACTATCCTTGCCCATAATATATTCTGATTAGTGAAAAAATGCCATCACTTCTTTTTTTGGACCATGTTTATATGACATAGACTTAACATTTTGATCCCTAGTGGCATATTCTGCTGCACACAAGCTTCCATATCATAGAAGGAAAATGTTTAAAGCCTTTGCTTGCGGTTCGCATACATTTTTATCTTATTTTTGAAAATAATATACCTCGGCCAGTGAGGTATAACTAGTGTTCGGAAAAGCAGCCTGCGCGGCTGCATAGGCCAGAATCAACCAATATGCGGGCAAGGCCTGCATATGTGGTCCGCACAGGTTTTGCCAATTAAACGGGTCGGGTAGGCCTATTTAGCCCACCTGACCCATTTAATACTTAAAAAAACAAAAAAAATGAAAAACATAAGCAAAAGAAACATTGAGCCGACCCCAATTGACAACTTCTTCTTCTTCTACACCTTCTTGACCTTCTTCATCAAGACACCTTCTTCTTCATCGAGACATTGTGACACCTTCTTCGAGCCGGCGCTAATCGACGACGCCTTCTTCTTCATTGGCACCTTCTCCAATCTTCAGGTCTTCTTCAATTGTTCAAATTCTTCGATCTTGGCTTCTTATTCTTCGATCTTCAGGCCTTCTTCAACTCTCTCTCTCTCCCTGATTTCTCTCATCTGATCTCTCTGCCTCTATTTTTCTGCCTATCTCTCAGTCTCTCTCAACGTTTATGTCACTCTCTCAATCTGTCGATCTGTCGATATTTGTCTTTCATGTGTCAATTAAGGAACAAAGACGCGTGGGGTCCATGATTTCCATTAATAAAATATCTGTTATAACCATATGGGATTGAATATTGATGGACTTAGATGGGATTGAATTATGATATCTTCCATCCCAATCAGTAATATAATGTCTTAGACATCCTCACATTATAAACATTTGAGACACATGACAATTTTTATTCAAAAATTGAGACAAATATGATTGAATATATATGTTTTCATTTAGAATTTTATCATGTTTCACCACTTGCATGAATTGTATATTTGTATATGGGTTGTATCATATAAATTTCAAACAATTAAACGTAATGAACTTCCCTGAAAATCAGCACCATAGAATCATGTTTTATTAATAAAAAATTATAGAACCGCGTATACTCCCGCATACCACATATACTCTGTGCGGTACCCCAGCCGCATGCAAACCGCATATCGCATATCAGAACACTGGGTATAACCTTATATTAAAAAGTGAATTATATATTCCAATGAATTGAATGAATTCATTTATTGTAAATGTGAAAAATTTCAAATGAGATATATAGCTCGTTTAAAGAGGTATATGGGACTGCATGTAGGGATATAATGGATTGCAGGTGGGGTTGTAAACGGGAAGTGTGTCACGGCACCCTTCACAAAATTTACCTTCATTCTTTTTTAATACCTAAGAGGCCCATCAATTTCTTCAGGATAGCTTAAGAATGCAATTCCCTCTTTTAAAATTTTTTTTTTTTAATAGAAGGTCAGGATCTACCACCAGAAATATTTATCATTTGTGATAGAACTCCAATTAAAATAGGATAATGCATCATCAAATCAAATCTTCTTACAGGTTGTAGCTATTAGCCTATATTTAATCAAATCTTCTGCTCAATGTTTTTTGTCTCTTTTTATACAGTTTGGACAGGTGGGTGTTTGTGATAATGTTGATCACTGTTCCCCAGTTCATGTCAAGTTCCCGGATGAGCAGGTAGTCTCATGTTCTTCTAGTTCTCTATATTTGCTGATCTAAAAAATATGTATTTGGCAAGACTTCCCATTTAAAATATATTACAAGGTTATGATTTTGTCTGAGTTCATGTTAATTTTTTGCATTTTGTACAGAAAGTAATCAAGATCTCATGTGGATGGAGGCATACCCTTGCCATATCAGAAAGAAATAATGTTTTCTCTTGGGGTAGGGGCACAAGTGGGCAACTTGGACATGGGGATTCTATTGACCGGTGATTACATTCGCAATTTTTTTTTTTTTTTTTTTTGCCTCCTATATTTACCAGTAAATAAATGGGTCTTTGGGCCGACAGCTTGGCTTTAGGGAGAGTTTTTTTGTTACAAGTTTTCTTTTTCTGCTTGGATTTATTGATATTCAATTTTGTTGGCTTAATTTACTTTCTTATACATGGGTGGTTTGAGGACTGTATTTAGGAAATATCCAGGGTTAACTTGTCTACTGGGGAGCTCATCAGCATCATTTGCATGTTCATCTATTGCCTTTGAATGTGCATGAGGTGGTGCATGACTACTGAATGGATCACATAAGGAATTTAACGTATCATAAAAAAACATCATTCCAGACATTTACTTACTGCCTGCTTCTTATTGAAGATGTCTTCACTTATAAAACTGGACTTCACAATTTTGTTGCTGTTGACTGTCAGAAATATCCCCAAGCTTCTTGAAGCTTTGAGTGCAGATGGATTCAATTGCCAACAGATAGAATCCTCGAACGAGATATCTTTGACAGGTTAATTATTATGTCTCATGTTGCTGCTGTTTCCAGTTTCCTCTACTAATCTCATTGGACTTTTGTATACATCATTATGTAAACAGGTAAAGTCTGGGTCTCGCCATTTGAGAGATATGCAATTGTACCAGATGAAACTGTAAGTTTAACTAATAAATGAATCTTCAACTTTGGGATAGAGGGGGAGAGGATCTCCAATATTTTGCGTTAATATTGTTTTGCATAGTTGCATTATCATCTTTTTCATTTGCGTATGATGCATCTTTTAATTGCTTTTTTCTTTGTTTTGTGTACCTACAATGAACACCTTCATAGTCTTTGCTAAATTTGAATCCTAAAGTGTTTTGAGGATCTTGTGCAGATTGTGGGACAACAAAGTCCAGTCAGGGCCAGTGGCAGTGATGCAAATGTCCCGGAGAATGATGTCAAGCGCATTCGATTTTAAATAAATCCTACATGTTGTAGTCACTTGGTGATTTGTAAACGCTACTGTTGATATATATATATATATATATATTGATAAGAACACTCCAAAAGAGGTTCGTCTCTTGTAGGTCAATGTTCCCTATAATTGTGGGTCTCCCTGTTCACTCGCTCGGTTGCTATTCCCAATTTAACTAAGATCGCTAAATGGATTGAATGGAAGAAGTTGAAAAATCACTATACAAATCGAAAGACTTTCTGATTCCGTTATCACGAGACCTACTTACATTTTGAAGTTTTTTAAGTTGGGCTTTTCCGTGAGTGAGTGAATTGATTTGTATCTCATAAAATTAAGATGATTAATGACGCCATTATCGGATTCATGCGCTTTTGTAGCCATATAGTTAAGTCTGTCGATGGGGTGGATATGGATCAGAGATAGACTCATATCCGTATCTGTATCTGAACTAAAATATATGTATTTGATGGATATTTAAAACAAGTATCAGTAGATTAAAAAATCTGGATTTGGATTTGAGTAATTATCCAAAATATCAAAAAATATGTAGTGTACCAAATTGTAAATATTATGAAGATACATTTTATTTGAACGATGAAGTACATCAAGATGAATGGTTTAGATTAACCCATTAAAGTTGAATAAAACAAATTTTTCATGGAAACATAATTTTTTTGTGTGCAAAGAGGGTATCTCTCTCCCTCTTACTCCTATGGAGGAAAAATTTCATGCTGATTTTTTATGTGACGTGTTCTTTAAGCGGTTTGATCCAATGTGATGTCCAGTGACCAGAACTGTACATTGACCAGACATGTTATGCGGGGAAGATAGCTCTATTGGTCTTCTAAGAAGGAGAGAAAGACCAGGCTAATCGTGGCTTGAGGTGCCAGAAAGTTAGTCGCAAGGTTGACCTGCCAATGATAGAGCCACCGGAGAATCCCCTTCGAGCAGAGCGGTTAGAACCTGATTTGAGCATAGTTGTAGGAAGTTAGGGCCTACCCTATCCAGTACAGCTGTCAGGATTAACAAACAGATTAACAGAATTGGATTAAATGCATCAATTACAAACATGGCACACCTAATTTAACATCACATGCTCTCGATTTTGTAATGAACTGACCAATACTCTACACGCCGCTGAATCTTCTCGGACACGGAATATTTTGTCAGATCAAAGGGACGGTTACACTGCAGGTTTGTGGTTTTCTCCGATATAAGATGGGGGCAATAGGTAGGAAGAATATATGCAACCCTAATTCACCAGGTCATTGTTTTATAAACAAAAAAATTGAATTCCCTACTGACTTGAGCGGCGGAATCCCTTTGGGCGAACCACACTGGTATCAAGAAGTTCCTGAGTGCAAATTCGTTTGTTATAGACTTGGATCACCACTCAAAGGAGGATCTACTTCATATGTTTTCATGAGAGTTCCTTGTCGATTTTTTTTATTGTGTTTTTTAAAGGATTTCAGACTCTAATATTATACATATGAAACAAAGATGTTTTCAAGGTATTTTCATGTCATTTAATCACCGTGTGATTGGGTTTAGAGATATATCATGCTAGGGCTTAATAATAGAAGGTAAAAGGCATGTTTGAAGTTTTCTGATGCTTTGTTTTTAATTCGTCTTTGGATGATCTTGAACAATGATGTTTTAATCGATATTTTCACATGGTTTATTATAAATCAAATTTAATACAAGGTTTTTTTTTTTGTATATGTGCCCCTGAAATTTTCCCATTTTATCAAAATACCCCTGGTGAAATATTGTTTCCATCAATTCCCCACAAAATGGATTAAGTTTTGCATAGTTGCCCTTTTGAGGGGTATTAATTTAAAACTTAAAATATTTATATTGTGCATAAATACCCCTTCAGAGGGCAAGGTTGCACAATTAATCCTTTAAAGGGCGCAGGTATTTTGACAATATAGTGTTTTGAGAGGGTATATATGCATCAAATCTATATTCATATATGTGATAGATCTATAGTTTAGAGGATTCAATTGGGTTTTTGTGAGTTTTTTTTGTGTAGGTTTCATGGATTTCTATGGATCTAGGGTCATTCATGCATGTTCTAGTATAAATGAATTTCATGATTAGATCTTTCTATTCTTTGGCGTATTCGGATTTCTATGGATTTATAGATTCAATTTACCAATTAACCGGTATATTATGCCTAGGTTACTTAATTGTGGAATCTACTATTTTGAATCATTATAATATTTTTTAAAAAAACTAAGAATGAAATATTTCAATATAAATGTTTTTCAGAACATTTTGATGATGTTTTCATTGTTATCCGATGTCATTTTGTAGACCCATTAGAAGAGCATTCCTAGGAGTTTTTGAATGTTCTCATTTATGATTTCATGTATGTTTGTACCTAAGAGAGAGTAGGATAGGGTTTGGGATCAATCGAGTATCGAGTTATGACTATTATTGGACTTGGTTACGGGTTGAGGCATTGTGCGACACCCTAGCTGATTGTGCATCGGCCAGAGAAGTGTAGTCGATCGATAGCTCGATAAGGGTAGTAGACCCCCTTGGGCGGCTGATGGACCCAATTGACTCCTTGGTAGAGCCTGTTTTTGTATCATTTGATGCACGATGCTTAATTCATTTGTATGAATATACTCAACAGCAATGAGTCGTGATTAGCGTATCTTGTGAGTCTAGTTGTCTTAACGTGATACAAGAGATGAGTAATCTTGAGTCTCACATGTATACATATAATCTTTTATATTATCAAAATTAAAACATGTAGTAAATGTTCAAAGGACCGTTGACATAATTGTTTCTTTTGATCTTTCTATACAATTGTCTTACAAAATGCATTTTGTAAAACCAAAAATTCGTCACACGCCGACTGTCACGTGAATCAATGCCCTGTAAATGGTTGAGATTCAATCAAGAAGATAGACGGACACCGTCTTTTCCGTTTCCCAGGCCATCCCAAACATCGCCATCACCCCTCCAAAATCCTCACCGTCCATTCCAACGGCCACTTTCCACGTGTTAGACGATTCTTCACTCGGTGCTCGTTCGTACTCACCACCACCCCTTTATATTACGCTCGCAGAGAGAGAAAGAGAGAGAGGCATTGAGACGACAAAAGTGGCGAAACTGCAGGCCAGGATGCGGAGGCGGCCGAGGAGGTCGGTGTGGGAGGGGCTGACCCCAGAATTGATGGCGATGATAGTGAAAGGGATAGAGACGGACGAGGTGGCTCGAGTGGTGCCGTTCGTGTGCACGGGTTGGAGGGACGCGGTGTCAGGGCCGGACTGCTGGGGTAACATAGAGCTCGAGCAGTGGTGCAGGAGGGTTTACAGCTCCCACGTCATCGACTTCGCTATCTCTTCCCTTGTCTTCCGCTCCCAAGGGAACCTCCGACGCCTCTCCGCCTTCCGCATCGGCGACTTTGCGTTCTCCTTCTTGTCTAACTTGTAAAACCCTCATTTTCTCTTTCTTTTTTCATGGTGATTCGGTGTTATTTCAGTGGGTTATGTTTCTATTTGTTTTCAATTTTTTTCATGTTTACTTGAGTGTGTTTTTTTTTTTTTTAGGTTCCGTTTTAAATGGGTATTTGACTGTTTGCCTGGAAACGTTTCTTTAATTTTTTGTTCTTGGCAGACTTTTCTTTTTTTAGTCAAATATTCTAGGTATGTTGGAAATGGAGTCTGTTTTGGGAGATCAGATTTCTTCTGTGACAACCAATAACTTTTCTGCGTAGGCAGTGTAAAAAATTGTGTTCATTTTTTTAATACTTTTAATAGTCTATCGAATACGTGGCAGCCTCTTATTGGCTACCACAGTAATTCTGGAAATCTGATCTCCTGTCTTGGTGTTATTTTTCATTGGAATGGTTTGTGTAATTTGAAGGGGGATGGGATGGAATGGATTTGTTTATGGAGATGTACCCTGAATTTTTTTAGTATCTGTTTTTTTCCATCTTAGAACGACTTTGTTTAAGTGTTTTGCATTGTAGTATCCCTGTTTCTATTTTTTCATTTGTATTTTGTTGATCCATTTTTTAGTGGTACTTGGCTGTCTGAATGGATGGTTGGAAAGTGAGTTTTGTTTGGTGCGGTGGTGCCTACTTTTTCTACATAATGGATTCCATGTTGTCATTATAGAATGTCTGTATGATCTTGGTTTTTCTTCTGAAAACATGGTTTGATATTGTTCCTTCATTATTAATGCTGAACTGAAGATTCTGTCGTTCTTGATTGCGTGGTTAATAAATTTTATTGTTCTGATTATGGTTTGATGACGTGTTTTGGATGGTTATTTTTATTTATTTCTTTTGGTGTGTGGGTGTGTTTATTTTCCATTTACTGTACTATGATTTTATATATCTTTCCACATTTTATTGAATATTTCTTTAGTATCAGATATTTTAATATTTTTTTTTAGATTTTCAGTATATGTTGTTTCTCGATTATAAAACACCATCTTTTGTTCGAATTCACGATCGTAGGATTTCCAGTTTTTGTTTGAATATTTGCCCGCATATGGATGATTTAAATTAATTATGGGTGATAAGATTATTAATTATATTCTTGGATTCAGTAAGTTGCTGGATTGGCATTGCCGCATCATGTTGTTCATATATCTGTATGCCTTGTTTTAACATGAACACTCTTGATTCTAGTAAGATGAAAGAATCAATTGATGTGTTTTTTTAATCTTTTCAATTCATCTCAAAATAAGAACCACTAGTACACATATTTTTAATGCGTAAGTTAAACAAGTATAATCTTACTTTATCTAATCAGTGAAATATAATGGATTATTGTTTTTTTTTTTTTTTTTGAATGCATGGTGGGGACCGGAATGATACACCTTTATCTGCATGTAAAAGAACAGTAATAATTTGTTGCTCATAGCCATTGAGATTTTCTCTGCTTGTTTTTTCCCTTTGATATCCAGTGCAAAATGCCTTACGGTCCTGAAAATCCCAATGAGCGAAGTGACGGACGAGAATGTGAAGACCCATGCAAAATGTTTTGCCGCACTCAAAATTCTTGACATCAGCTACTGCCTATCCATCACATCCAAGGGGATTGAGGAATTTGGGTGGCATTGCAAGTTATTGGAGCAGTTACGCCGCACATTGCCCCCACCAGGTTTTGAGGGCAGTTCATCGTCTGAGGTGGATGATAGTGAGGCACTTGCAATCGCAAACTCAATGCCTGGACTCCGCCAGCTCGAGCTTGCCTATGGCCGCTGCTGTGATATTGGCCTCCATGCTATCGTGTCCAACTGCAGTGCCCTTACTAACCTTGACATCCTCGGGTGTTTGAATGTGATGATGCAGGGAGATCTCAAGGATAAATGTCATAAGATTCGGACCTTTAGAGACCCATGGGATGATGATGGCTATTTTTATCAGAGTTCAGATGATGGAAACAACAGTGATGGTGCAGCGACGGACAGTTCCCTTGATGACTAAAGCTGGAGGGTGATGCTGCTTTCCATGCCATTTTCAGTTGCTACTTTTTGTTAGTGTCCAAAGCTTTTGTTTTTGGGAGAGTATATATTGGGTATAGTTTTTTGTTTACATGTACTTACACCTGTATACATGTACATGGATACATGTAGGGGAAGAATGTAGTATCATTTTGGGATGGTTGACTTATATAAGCACTTATATGATATAAATGCTGAAGCAGTTTGTTTTGGGGCACGATGTGTGCCAGTTTGTATGCACGTAGTTGAAACTTTGTTGAATGAAATAGTTTGTTAATTCACTCTTTCATGGATATTACATCTTGTACTGTCTGGAATTTTACTGGGCTACATGATAGTTGAATACGGCAAAGGATAATATTAGGTATGGCCCAAAATGTAGTCTCACAGACGATTCACTTATGTCTGATATTTTTTAAAGAAAAGTAAATCTCTAAGGTATGAAGAAAAATGTTAATCACTCTATTTTGAATTGAATTGACACAATTTAGCAGGTGTATATACCTCGTTCGAAGGGGGTATATACCTTGTTGGATGACTAATGAGATATATATGATTGTTTTTTTAGGGCTGTAAAAAAGTATTGTGTAAAACAACGCCCTTCGTTAAAGGATGCTTTGAAACATTATTTTTAGGAAAAAGATACGCGCAGCTCTGATTGAAGTGCATGTTGTTATATGAAATGAATTATATACTGAGATACATAAGTATTTTTTTTTTCATAGTGAAAAAATGAAAAAAAAAAAATTGGGTCATATACTATGATAATACTCCTATACTATGATAGTGCAATATAAATTACGTTATCATAGCGTATGGGGCTACAAAACGGATTGCAAAAAGGACTGCGTGTAGATTTCCGACTGATTTCTTATTTGTTGATGTGTCATATACAATGTATTCTGCTAAACTTAGTCATTTTTACAGTCCTAAATACAATTTTAATCCCCTCCACCTATTGTATCGAGGTATATGTCTAGTTGAATATTTTTTCACATTTTTATAACAGAAAAAAATTCATATAACCCCATGCAAATTATCCGATATCCATGTAACCCCTCATTTTTCCAAAAGTTCATATAACCCTTTAAAAACTCATATGTAAATCTAAATAAGCTCTTTAATTAAAATTCTGTTGATAGTTAAGAAAATTATGGGATATTCCATTAACTTAATCAAGGATGAAAATGTGTCATACTAATAACCCCCTACCATCAAATAAAAATTCAAATACCTCTCTTCTTTGAAAATTCACGAGCGCATAAGAATTCCTAAGAATGATTTTTTTTTTTTTTTAAGGTCAAGTGGAGGATTCCCAAAAATGAAACTAAAGGGTCAAAGTATCAACTATGTGGGTGCTAAATATATAGGCTACCCAAAGCCGGCTGGGTTGTAGGTCCCATTGGATCCGACCCGAGAAAACAATGGCCCATTCAGCCTGAGTCCGAACAGACTCAAATCAAAGGCCCATACCCGACCGACTACAAGCTAAGTCAGTATTTATCAAATCACATATTGCCTTAATCTTCTTAGATATATTGCATTAACTGATAATGATCAGCATTCAAATTCAATCAATTCTAGTATATATCATCAAATCAAGTCATCATTGACTGTGTCCACAAAATCCCAACTAAATATGGATATATATGTCAACCCTTAATTGACCAAATCAAGGGAGTCTAGCTTTGATCTCCTCAATGAAGACTGGGGCCTGGACCGTCCGATGGAAAAGGGTTAATCAGAAACCCTAATACCATCCAAATTCTTCTATAAATATGGGGCAGCTGCTCACAGAAAAGGTATGCATAATTCTTTTTGAAATTACCATTCCTCGGCCACCTTGACTGACTTGAGCGTCATCTTTTGCAAGTCCCCACCTCCCTGTGTCCATGGCGTTCGAGGAGTGCTTCCCGGCGAACGACGATTGAATCAGGCGGGGGAGAACGGGAGTGGTTAGATCCATTAACCCGAACTCGATAAGACGAATTTCTGAATTTCTACCCCTCCAAAATGGAAACAATGAAATATTTTGACCCAAACACAAAAAAAAAAAAAAAAAAAAATGAAAACCAATGAGTCACCCGTCTTTGTCATGAACCATGAAACACATCAGATCTCAAGTAAAATTTAAAAAAATACACATCTAATGCGACACTAATTTCAACAGATCTAGCCTAATTGAAAATAACTAAAATACAATTAGAATTTCATCAATTAAATTCCAAAAATTATCATTATCCGTTTCAAGTCAATCAGAAAATTTCAAAAAAAAAAAAAAAAGACCCATCAAAGAGTCTTACACAATTTTGATCAAGGACAACATGATTGAATTGTTCCAGACCGGAGGCTGGAAATCCTTGATAGATAAGAAATGAAGGAACCAAATTTCCAATAGAGTCCTGCTATCCAGGCTTAGTATTTAGGCACCACTCAGAAGCTCCATAAGATGACATTTTCTCATTGGTTTGTCTGTTTGACCTTTCAAAAAGTTAAAAAGACAAAATACAATATTACCCCTCATTTTATACCTCACGTTTTCCTCCTCCCAAAACACATTCCAAAATTTTTTAACTGTTTATACACATTTGTCACTTAAAAAAATCATTTCGGTTGATCTGCTCATCTCCAGCGATCGATGTCACTACCCTTGGATTCCTCTCACCGCCCTCTATCATTTGAGAAGTGATTCAGCTATCTTTCCAGTCCTCCTCTGAACTCCACCTTTTTTTACTTTCACATCCACCATTTAATGAATGTAACTGACTATTGATGAATAACTAAGATCAGATAAAAAATCAGTTAAATTTTGTAAATGTTACTTAGTTTCAAAATATATTGCACAAAAAGTTCAGGTTCATTTGTGAATGTAACTGACTTTTATTATATAAGGCATATAAACATTAATTAATTTAAAAAATGTAACTGGCTTACAAAATATAATGCATAACATGAATAACATAATTCATGCTATTTTAAATGACATGATGAATGAATTAAATCATGCAATTTTATTCAATAAGGGATGCAATTTGATCAATATGTAACATATAATATATATGCATGAATAACATATAATATGGTTCAAATAAGATTAATCTAAATCAAAATATGAGAATCAAGAATATATAGTCATAGAGTAAAAGCCCATATGATATAGATCAGTAAGCCCAGTCACCTCAAATGGACCCTAGGTTTAGAGAACGAAGTCCGCAATTAGAACCTACATGAACCATATAAATGATTACTTAAAATCTATGATTTAAACCGAGACCCAAGAACTAATTACCCAGTTATAATTAATGGATATAAATTTTTTATACCCAACATTCTAAAACTATCTCCATATATACTGTGGTACATATTTTTTATACCCAACATTCTAAAACATTCTAAAACTATTTTTTACATCCAACATTCTAAAACTATCTCCATATATCCTAAACAGAGGATCAAAACCTATTTACCACATAAAGAGACACTAAAAGACAAAACTAGAAAAGACAAAATTGAGAAAATTCAAAATAATAATAAAATAACAAAAATTCATAAAATTATATCAAAACACACTTTTTTTTCTATAAAAATAAACTATTAATTAGTAAAATTTTAAAATAAATAAAACTTATCATGTATATGAATAAATCATAACCCTAGTGTGCGCGCTAAATTTTTAAGCTACCCAAAGTGGGTCGGATCGTGGGTCCCATCGGATCCGGCCCGACAAAGCAATGCCCATCCTGTTCGAGCATGAACAAACTCGGCCTGAAGGCCCATACCCGATCGACTACAGCAAGCCAAGTCAGTATTTATCCACTCTCATATGGCCCTGATCTTTCTAGATATATTGCATTAACTATAATTCAAATTCAGTCAATGTTGGTATTTATCACTAAATCAAGTCATCAATGACTGTATCCACTAAATCCCAACCAAATATGGATATGCATGTCAACTTATAATTGACCAAATCCTACAATTATATCTATTGTCCCCTCACTGATGATTGATGGACTCTCGTCCGCCGAATGGGAAGGAGTAAGTCAGAAACCCTAACACCACTCAAATTCTTCTATAAATAGGGGGCAACAACCCACATAAGAGGTATGCACAATTTCTTTATGTAAAATCTCTTTTTTGGCCACCTTGATTGACTTGAGCGTCGGAGGGTCTTTCGCAGGTCCCCACCTCCCCGTGTCTATGGCATTCAAGGAGTGCTCCCCAGCGGAAGATGACGGAATTAGGCGGAGGAGAACGGCAGTGGCCAGATCCTCTTACCCAAACTCGGTAAGAAAAATTTATGTCCCTCCAGTTTGGTGTCGTCTGTGGGGCAAGAACGAAAAGCCTTGCTCGTCGTTATACCTCCCAAGAAAACTCCCCCGCCAACGTCGGTGCCAGCAAGCACGTTAGCGGACAACCCGTCATCCCTTCCTGGCATGACCGAAGGCAACGAACCTGGCCCCGAGGTCATCGTGCTACAACGAATCTGTGATGAGGCTCTCACCCGAGCGGAGCGTGCCGAGAAGCGGATCGAGGTGTTGATCCGGACGATCGAGGTGGCCCGAGAAGAAAATGAGCGTCCTCGGGCCAAAAGGGAGGGAGGCTTTTGGGACACTCGGGGAGGGACAACTGTTAACCATAACACATGGTGTTACTGGATAACAGTTACAACGAGTCCATCTACTACGAGGTAGAGATATACTTCGATACCTCAAACGTTAGGAGTAGCATACCTAGAGTATACTCGATGGGTATAAGAGTCATGTGACAACGTGACATCAACTTGCCCTCACCCTCACCCCTAAGGGTGACATGGGACTGTTGGGAGAATCCTTTTGCTCTACACCCTTCGTCATCCAATAGCCCTCTCCCGAGTAGCCTCTACCTAGTATACTCCAATGATCAGTACATCTGTCGAACGCATCGGTAGTACCTACAAGTGGGAGCCCTCTGTCAGGACAGCTTCAACGTCAGGCAGCTTCAACGCGGATCCGATGAAGGGGAGAATGATTCCACGCTTGCAATATCGTCCGGTAGCCCTCTCCCGCGTAGCCTCTACCTATCGGCCTTCCACGATCGGTACATCCGCCAGATGGGTACAAAAGTACGCATCGGTAGCACTTAAAAGTGGTGGCACTACACAGGACAGCTTCGACGCTGGCAGCTCCAGTGCACGACAATATTGGGAGGAAGACTTCGCGCTCGCAATGCGAACCCTATGGAAAATCAACTATCCTCGGTAAGCCCATACCGATGCTATCAAAATACCCTTGAACTCCCATAGAGATGCGTTGCTCGGACGGAGGGAGATACCTCTGCTCTTGCACAGAGATAAGCCCATAAGGCATAACCCAACAGATGGTTCATACACTCGCCAAACATGGGTAGGCCTAGCATAATGCCATAACCACTGGCTTAACAAAACCGAAATGATAATGAATTCTCCTGAATTCCAACGAGCGCAACACTCGGATGCACGGGGGCGATTACATCGCTAGCGCTTTAACTAATAAGGTACAACCCAATAGCAGGTCATAACCACGCCTATTTCAGATAGGCCTAATCTGTTTTAACATGCGCATATATATTACAGGAGAATTATATCTTAGTTATGTACATGAACCATTTGCACGATAACATAGTAATTAACTATAGGGATTCTCTCTAATCATGGATAAAAAGCGTGAACCACATATCATGCATACAAGGTATGGCCTGATTAAACATGCATACAAAGCCATTAACCATACAAGCATACAAAATATACCCTAACATGCGTTGGGTAACACCAACGTAAAAAGGGAAGGGTTAAGCGCGATCTTGCGCACTAACATGTGCATGCCAATATTCCCAAACGAACCTGAGTCAAGTAAGAACCACATCTACTTACTCAGTTCATATAAAGAGAGAGGGCAAGAGAGAGCTCATCATCTCTTTAAGTTGGTCATAGCTTTGCCCCATTTAGCATGGGCACAACAACTACACCACGCCCTCAAGTCTTATGACTAGGGAATATTAAATGTGCACCCAGTTATTAACCCATGCTTAAACATGCTGGATATTACTAATAGCAGGGTAGTATTACTAATAGAAAACTACCTAAGGCATGTCATATTCTATACATACATAAGACTCATACAAAAATATATGCCCAAACAAGAAGGGCGCATGAAAACACAATTATTCATACATGAATACAATACATAGGCTAGTATATGGTAGAATAGGGGGTTCTACGCAATATACGAGCTATACAAACCTAGTATGCAAATATCTAGCATATTTTGGGTTAGACATGACCATACTACTTTATCTAAATAGGTAGTATAATCAGGGTGCCCAACGGATGCGCAACGCACGACTACATGCATCCAATGCTTCCTGAAGGGTTGGATCAAACCACTCACCGATACCCGGGTCGTCGCGCATCCAACCGACGAGATCTGCAAGGCAAGGGCATCAAAGGGGTGAGTACTTCAAACAAAGACTACCTAACTCTTGATAGTTTCCACAACATGCATAACAACTCCTTGACACACAATCGAGCAAAACTGCTAAACCTGCTGCAACTAACCCTACTATTTGATCTCCACAGCACCAAATACACATCCAACAATTATGAAATAAATCATACACATTCTCTGACATGTTGGAATCATAATCCATGAGGACATCATAACCTAATTTGGCCTCTACAAGCCCGAAATAAAATATTTCCAGAAGCAGGTCAACTCCCTCGTGAATCTGGACAATCCATGCAAAACAGGTTCTAATTCATAACATAGGTGTAAGTGACCGAATTAGTCAGTATCGAATAAGCATAAGGGTTTGACTGGGAGCAGCCCCTGTTGGTAAAAATGGGCCGGAGGAAGGAGAACCCATGGGCCCGAAATTTCACCAACGGCTCAAATAAATCCGCTTTCCTTCGAAAGTTGGGCAGATGATTAAGCTCGACCTAGAAATGCAACCATACGTTGTTAGTCAAACATTACCCGATCATAAGATTAAGCCGACCAGAGGGCAGTGCCCGAGTAAAAGGCAGGTCGGCCATAGGGCCCTCTTCTGCAGAAAAACGGTTAGCGAAGGGCATATTCCCTGACACTGGAAAAGGACAGTTCGTCAGAAGAACGGTTATAGTATGATGGTGATCCCTATGAGCCACATGTCCAAGGATCCTGAGGCCACGTGGAGATTCCATATCGTCATATGATCACCCTGCAAGGCCAAGCTCGGCACGCCCTTATGGAGTATAAAAGGGGAGACTTCCCCTCCTTCTGAAGGTATGCAAACACTGACTCTCTCTCCTACTAAGACGAAATGACTCTAAGTTCCTCTTCTTCTTTCCGAGCGGGAGAGATTACTAACTTGAGCGTCGGAGAGGCGTTAGCCGGCACCGCACTGGTGTGAGTTTCAGGTACCCAAAGTCGCTGGGGAAGGAAGGAGGATCCAGACAATCAAGGAGGCTGCAAGCGGTGATGAACTGATGCGAAAAGAAGAACCAGCCCACGCCATCTCGGATCTACATCCAAAGCCCAGACCAGCGTAGATCCGGCCCAAGAAGGGAGAAGCGAATTCCATCCCCGACAAATTGGCACTGTCTGTGGGACATGAGCAAAAAGCCGTCCTAAACTTTGACCTAAGAAGATGGTGTTGACAAGGACTCAATCGACGGTTCATGAGCAAGGTGGAGAAGGAGAGTGCGTGACACCCAACGACCCACCCCCGCCGAAGGGCAAGGAGACAATTGACGGATCCACTTCACGAAACTTGACCCCGAAGGTGGACCGTGACTTCGTTAAGGAGCTCAAAGTGATGAATCAATGATACCACCATCTGGAGAGCCTGATGGAAGAATTCTTGAAGCGGAAGGAGGTCACGCCACCACCACCTCCCCCTGCAGCACAAAACCAGCAAAACCCGATGAGGGCGGGAGTCGAATCACGAGATCGCGATCACCAAAGCCGGCAAGCCAACGGGAGGAGCCATGAATCGATGTACTCCTTCGACGGAGGTCACAAGCAACAGGAGGACGAATCAAAACCACAAGACTTTCTCGCCGCGGAGAATCGGGCCAGGCACAAAAAAAAGAAGCGTCGTGACTACTCCCTGCATTGGGAACAACGGGACAAGCATGCCACTTCTCATTATCAGGCACGACGAGGATGGCTCCGAAGTCCCAGTAAATACTCGACTTCGGACCACGATTACGAGGAGGACCGTCCTGAATGGACAAAGCGAACCTATAGGAGTGAAGTGACGAACACTCGAGAGAGAGAGTTCGTTTCTAGAGCGCTGAGGGGATTCGAGTCCCCTTTCGTGCAGCATGTCTTGCACAGCACCCCACCCAAGAAGTTTGTCCAACCCAAGTTTT
Organism: Acorus gramineus; assembly: GCA_030737835.1. Lineage (NCBI taxonomy): Eukaryota > Viridiplantae > Streptophyta > Magnoliopsida > Acorales > Acoraceae > Acorus > Acorus gramineus. The sequence goes on along the minus strand of JAUJYN010000016.1, from coordinate 2,226,795 downwards.
GATTATACAATGGGACCACTGACCCATTTGATCATGTGTTAGGTTTCCAGCATGCAATGGCCTTGTACGAACAATATGACGAGCTCATGTGCAGGATGTTTCCTTCAAGCCTGGAAGGAGCAGCACTCAGCTGGTTCCACCAGCTTCTCGGAGGATCAATTTGATGTTTTGAAGAACTCGGTACCCTTTTCGCCGAGCACTTCATATGCAGCAGAAAATAGAGGAAGGATCTTGGCGACCTCATGAAGGTTCACATGCAACCTAGAGAATCTATTCGGTGTTATGTGGACCGCTTCCTCCTCCTCACGTTCGAAGTCGACCGATGCGATCCGAACGCGGCCATCATGGCATTCAGGAACGGTTTACCGCCAAAGCACAAACTGAGAAACTCTCTGGTGAAGAAGGTCCCAGAATCGCTAAACGAGTTGATGTGCCGTGCAGAGAAATACGCGAAGGTTGAAGACGAGGCCGTCCCTTCCTGACCACAAGCAGTCGCGGCAGTCTCCAAGAACCCCCCCGACAAAGGAAGACAAGGGACGGAGACTGCGAGCCAACATCAAGGGCAACCCGACGACCAACAAAGTCAGAGAGCGCTCATACACCAAGTTCACCTTGCCTCTTGTTCAAATCCTGGAAAGGATAAAAAACGCCCCATTCTTCCAATGGGCACCCCCGATGAAGAGCGATCCTGCCACTCGGGATAAGGGTCTCAAGTGTGACTATCACAGAGACTATGGGCATCAGGCGGAAAGCTGTCGAACACTCAAAGGATTCATGGAGACGTTGGTCCAAAATAGAAAGCTTAGAGAATTTATAAACGCTCAGGAGGAAAGGAGGCCTGAAAAGCACGTGGTCACCGTTGCCCCTTCACACGCAGCCAGAGTTATAGACATGATCTGCGGAGGACTACCTGTCTTGAGAAACCCTAAGTCAGTCCAACGGGCTGTGAAAAGGAGTGCGGATCATATGGAGGTCTTGCAGATCAACCAGGAAGCCCGACTCATCCCCAAAAGGCCAAAGGTGGAGGACCCTAGGCTCATATCCTTCTCCGACAACGATTTATCCGACGGGTCCACACCTCACAGTGAAGCTCTGGTCATCACCTTGCGAATTGCGAACTACGATATTAAACGAATATTGGTCGACACAGGAAGCTCGGCTGACATCCTATTCATGCAGCCTTATCTCAAGATGGACCTGAAGCCCTCTAACCTCGAGCCAATGCAGGACCCTGTGATCGCGTTCAATGGGAGCCAGACAGTTCTGGCAGGACAGATAACTTTGCCTGTGCGGGCAGGCGAAGAAACCGTCCTTACCGAATTCACCGTCATGGACCTCCCATCCCCCTACAATGCCATCATGGGCCGCACCTGGCTGGGGGCAATGAAAGCCATACTATCAACATACCATCAGAAGTTGCGCTTCCCGACCCCGCGTGGAATCATGGAGATACGAGGCGATCAGTCCATAGTGAGGAGGTGCCATGCCATCGCTACCTCTGGTAAGGCTAAGGCCGAAGAGCCGCTCGGGAGCGTAGATGGCATACATTCCAAAAGATAGCAATTACTGAAGGACCGGGTGAAAGCCATTGAGGCCAAACTCGGTCCAGCCCAGCGGGTAGTGGAAGACCTGGAGAAGATCCTCCTTGACATGCTCGAACTAGAAAAGTACTTTCTTATCAGCACCGCGCTGGACCAGATCGAAAGAGCAAATTTGATCAAGTTGCTCCATGAATACGTGGATGTGTTTGCGTGGAAGCCGTAAAAAACGCCCGGCATCGATCCAAGTATAATTTGCCACCGACTGTGTATCTCCCCTACGGTGCGACCCGTCAAGCAACATCAGAGGCGAGTAGCTCCAACTCACGCCGAAGCCATCAAAGAAGTGGTAGAGAAGCTCCTCGTTGTTGGGTTCATTTGGGAAGTCCAGTATTGTCACGCCCCAGGGCGGCCGTCCCCGGGACGCGGCAAGTGTATATATGATATCAGTGATAAGAAATCAATAATAAACCACAAACAATCACTAAAATGACACCCAGATAAAAGCAGGGCTGACATAATATATACACCGAGTGCGGAAGCTAAAAGACTGAGTCTGTAGTCAAAATACACTACAGACTCGATACATAATCAAAAGTCCCGTGAGAGCCAACATGTCATAAATATACACAACAAAATCCAAATATAATCCAACTAAGTGCCCAAGCACAGAACATATACATACAACAGAAAGAAGGGTGCTGATGGCCTCAAAACTCGTGGGACGCGGCGCTGCCCTCTGCCGGTGTAGTCGCTCGGGAAGCTCCTCCCTCAGAGATCACTGAAAAGATAATATGCGAGGGGTGAGCCACACGCTCAGTGAATAGCACAACCCATGCATACAGTTCATATTAACCATATTTAATCAATTCATAAGCCACAAGTGGCATAATATCACCATCCGGGGGTTCGTTCATCGCCGAACCCCATACCCTCACCCTCACCCTCACCCTCAACAGGTGACCTAGGATGTTGGGACTTAGCGGGTTGATAAACATCCATTCATAATCCTGTGGGTCGTCGCATCGCCGGCCCACCATACCCTCACCCTCACCTCTCAACAGGTGACCTAGGCTTTTGGGACTGACTAGGCTGTTGGTTACCCTTGGTCCACCGATAGTCTCTCCTCACTCCGCGGTTGTTTGGCCACTCCCATGTTCAGCGCAGTCCTTCCAAGTCAGGAGGCGCCTACTAGTGGGAGCCCCTGCACGGGACAACCTGTCTAACGCCGAGGTAGTCTCTACACGGATCCGACGAGGGGAACAGAACAGCCTATCCATCGCATATGATCCACTCGGATCCGCTGACAGCACATCTCTACGACTCTAATGTCTCGAATTCCTCAGAATTCCACCAGCGCGCATAACCAGGATGCGGGGAACATGCATTTATTAATCATAATACAGGGGTGCAATATTATCGGGAAAGTATCCTGGGGAGGGCAACGTGAGGTCCCGATACAGGACGTCCCGACAACCACACAAGGAACACGGAGTACCCTGACCCGGGTCTCAATGTTGACCTCGCAAGGCCCCTCCCTATAATATTGACTAAAACATGCAATCCTTATTTATGCTAGTATTTGAATAAACAAATCAAACTAATAGGACGCATGTAAAGGTCGGGCTTTCCTAGCATGATAGCGAGGAGGCAGGATGCATGGCTCATGCACAATCCTAAGGGTGCAAGTCCCTATCACACAATCTAGGGTGGCATGCAATTCTACACACACATCATGCATACATGGATTACATCAAGCAGTTAATATTCACTATAAGCCCCAGGGGAGGACGGTACACGCCCAAAGCATGTAGCGCCTCCCACGCTGGGTTGGGTTGTCCCACTCACCGGGAATCGGGTCGACGCGCGACCGTCCGTCGAGATCTGCAAGACAAGGTATTAACTGGTTAGAATAAATCCACAATGACCCAAAAATACATAACACACACAAATAGACACCCAACACCCCCCGGCAACCACCCGCACGGCCGGCCACCACCCGCACGGCCACCCGACCGCCCGGGCGCACCGCCGCGCCTCAGCCCGCGCACTCCGCGGACCGCCCGGGGCACCGCGCGTCCACCGAGCCCAGCCGCGGCAGCCCGCACGCGCCCCGCACGCCGTGCGCTGGCCCGCGAGCACCCCGCACGCCCCCGCGCGCGGCGCCTCGCCCCCGCGCACACCACCTCGCGCCCGCGCACACCACCCATGCCTTGCCGCGCCCCCGCGCACGCCTCGCGCACAGCTCCTCGCCCCGCGCCTCCTCCGTGCGCGCCCCAGCACCTCGGCCAGCACCTCGCGCGTCCAGACCAGCTCGCCATCAGTCCCTCGCGCACAGCTGCACGAACAGACCCACGCACAGCACCACCCGAGCAGCTCGCACGCCTCGCACCGCCGCGACCAGCTCCCCCGAGCGCACGCCCGCGCGCACGCTCGCGCGTACGCACGCGCGCACGCCCAGCCGGCTCCTGTGCTCGTTGCCTGTGCTGCCTGAGGCCCCCAGCCCATGAATCAGCGCTGCCAGCCCATCCAGCGCGCCCAGCACGACCATCCCCGCGCACCAGACCCGCGCACACCCACGCACACGCCGCGTGCACGCACACCCGCGCACGCACGTGTGCATGCCCGCGCGCGCCCGGCCTGCGCGCTGCCTGGCCGCTGCCGCTGCTGCCTGCTGCCCGGGACAGTGCCCCAGCCTGCCGAGCACCTCCAACCACCCCTCCCACTGCCGCCGACCACCTCCAACCACCTCCGATCACCCTCCGACGACCCCCACTGCCACCGACCACCTCCCAAACACAAAACCCCCCCCCTAGCAATCATCTAGACAAGAAAAAAGAGGGAAAGGAGGCTTACCGAGGGGAGGAAGAGGCGTCCGGTGGATCTCCACGCGCCGAAACCCTTCCCAAAAGCCTTCTCACGCCCCGATCTAGCTTGTCCCTCGGAATGGGCCAAATCAGAGGACGAAAAGGGGAGGTCGGGGAGGCTAGGATCGTCGGAATTCGGATTTGAAGACACCGGAGCGTAGATCGGGACCCGATCTACACTTCCCGTGCTTTGGGTTTTTGGTTTTGAGGGGTGTAGGGGGCTCAAACGGAAGAAAAACGGAGGAGAGGAGAGAGAGAGAGCAAGTCGGGAAGATGATGAATAGTAAAAAGATATTTTTGATTCCTTTTATATAGAGCGCGACTTAAAAACCCGGATACGCCCCGGAACTGTGAAATTTTTGCAAACGATGCCAGAATTCGACGAAATTTTCACGAGTGGCTTAAAATGGCACCAGGACACATAATATGCAGTTAGATTTTCAATCGGGGTCCTCTAACTCGGACAATAGCTAACAGTCCAAAATTATGCGGTTCCGATCGAAAAACCCTGAAAATTTTAAAACTGCTAAAAATGCTCCAATGATTGCCAATAGGCCAAAAAGTGACACATATATAACAAGTATCCTGACTGGCTAGCCAACACGGTGGTAGTACCCAAGAAGAATGACAAGTGGTGAGTGTGCGTCGACTTCACTGATCTGAATAGCTCTTGTCCGAAGGACAGCTTCCCCTGCCAAAAATAGAAAAGTTAGTAGATGCCTCCTCAGGAAACGAGTTGATGAGCTTCATGGACGCATATTCGAGATATCATCAAATTCCGATGTATGAACATGATGTCGAAAAAACGGCATTTATTACCCCAATGGGCACCTACTGTTACAATGTCATGCCCTTCAGGCTAAAAAACGCGGGGGCAACATATCAGAGGCTCATCACCAAGATGTTTGAGCGACAGATTGGCAAGACTGTGGAAGTTTATATAGATGACATGTTGGTAAGAAGTGACAAACGGGGCGACACTCTCAAGCATCTCAGAGCAACTTTCGAAATTCTCCGGAACTACCGCATGAAACTTAACGTGGCTAAGTGCTCCTTCGGGGTAGAATCGGGAAAATTCCTCGGGTTCTCGACCACGCATCGAGGTATAGAAGCCAACCCTGATTAGATTGGACCACGCCACCGGAAAGCTCCAGCTCCACGCCCAACACTGCCCCTGAAAAAGAGACAGTATGCGAGGGGTGAGCTACAAGCTTAGTGAGTGGCTGGAAACCAATTATCATTACAACAGTTCAATGTTAAGGCAATTTCCTTTCAAGGAAAACATGGGTGGAAACTAGGCCTGTCAACGGGTCGGGTCCAGACCCGGACCCGACCCGACCCGGACCCGATTACACGTGTAATATACCCGACCCGATTTGGACCCGACCCGAGTTGGACCCGACCCGGCGGACCCGAACAAACAAACGGGTCGGGTCCGGGTCCACCCCGCCCCGACCCGTTGGACCCGACTGTTTTTTTAATATATGCTCATATATTATAAGACCATTAGTATTAGTTGATACATAATTTTATTTCTTATTTAACTTATTTTTGTATCTACAAGTTCATAAATCATAATCATAACAAGCCTATAAATCGATTTGTTTTGGAGAATTAACTTATTAGCTTTTTAATTTGTATGATTAATTAGTTTGTTGCATGATTTATGTTTATTATGTAGGTTAATATGTTAGTGTTTATTGTTTTGAATGTTGTTTAGGTTAATATTGTTTTGAATGTTGTTTAGGTTAGTTATGTTTATTATTTAGGTTAATATGTTTTTTTATGTTAGTGATTATTGTTTTGGATGTTGTTTAATAATTCATTTACTTCTTTTGAATTGTATAAAATTATATTCAAACATAGTCTCATTAACAATAATGTTTTATTACAAAAAATTTCAAATAGAATGATAAGGCAAACAAATACATGAGCTTTTTTTTTTTTTACCCAACCATCCGGGTCGGGTCGGACCCGGACCCGACCCGGGTCCGACGGGTCCGGGTCCGGGTCCGGGTCCACATTTCCCCGGACCCGCCGGGTCTTGGGTTGGACCCGGACCCGCCGGGTCCTGTCACGGGTCGGGTCCGGGTCCACCCCGACCCGACCCGGACCCGACCCGTTGACAGGCCTAGGTGGAAACCCAATGGATAACAAGGTCACGCGGCGGCGCGACCAATTTCACCCTCACCCTCACTCCCGGAGGGAGACTCTTGGGACTTTTGGGGGGGGGGGACCATACCGTTGGTCAAAGAGACACGAAATTACTGGTCTACACAACACTACTGGATCATCTACATCGAGATAACTGCCCAACGATGTCCTTGAACATCGGTACGCAACCGAACTCAACAACTATTGGGACAGACAAAAATGAATGGGTCACGCGGTGACATGACCACCTCATCCTCACCCTCACCCCTAAGGGTGACACAGGACTGTTGGAAGAAACCCTTTTGTTCTACACCCTTCGTCATCCGGTAGCCCTCTCCCGAGTAGCCTCTACCTGGTATACTCCCATGATCAGTACATCTGCCGAACGCATCGGTAGTACCTAGAGGTGGAAGCCCTCTGTAAGGACAACTTTAACGTCGGGTAGCTTCAACACGGATCCGAAGAAGGGGAGAACAATTTCACACTCACAAAATCATCTGGTAGCCCTCTCCTGCGTAGCCTCTACTTGTCGGCCTTCCACGATCGGTACATCAGCCAGATGCGTACCGCAATATGCATCAGTAGCACCTACAAGTGGCTGCACCCAAACAGGACAGCTTCGACGCTAGGGTGTTTGACGCACGACGATGTCAGGAGGAAGCACCCCACGTTCGCAAAGCGAATCCTATGGGAAAGTCAATTACGCTCGATAATCATATATCGATGATAACGAATACTCTTGGACTCCCACACGAGTGCATCGCTCAGACGCCAGGGGTTACCTCTGCTCTCACGCAGAAATAAGCCCAAGGCATATAAGCCAACATGCGGTTCATATACGCGCCTAGCACGGGTAGGCCTAACTTAATGGCATAGCTATCGGTTTAACAAAACCGATACAACAAATGAATTCTCCTGAATTCCATTCAAGTGCATCACACGGATGTAGGGGCGATTATATCGCTCGCGCACTAACTAATGAGGTCCATCCCGACAGCGGGTCGTACCCACGCCTATTTCAGATAGGCCTAATTAGTTTTAACATGTGCATATATATAATAGGAGAATCATATCATAGCTATGTGCATGAACCATATGCACGATCATCTAATAATTGACTATAAGGGTATCCCCTAACATGGATTTACATCATAAACAACAAATCATACAACATGCATACAATGTATTGCCCACTTAAACATGCATACAAGGTATGGCCCACTTAAACATGCATACAAGGCCATTAATCATATAAGCATACAAGGTATAACTTAAGCATGCGTTGGATATCACCAACTTAAAAGGCAGGCCGAATTCCAAAGCCTCAATGACCATCTCAGCCAGCTGCCAATTTTGTCCGTCTCGGTCGAAGGCGAGACGCTCTTTCTGTATCTCGCCGTGTCGGTGGCACTGATCAGCGCCGCACTGTTCAAAGAGGACCGCGAACAGTAGCATCCGGTCTTCTACGTAAGCAAGGCTCTACTCGATGTCAAGACCCGCTATTCACCCATCGAGAAGCTCATCTTTGCGCTTGTGGTGGAAAAAAGGAAGCTCCAGCACTACTTCGAAGCACATCCAGTCATTGTGCTCACGTCCTATCCCATCCAGGTCTTCTTACAAAAACCGGATCTCTACGGACGAACTGCCAAATGGGCCTTGGAGCTTTCACCATTCAACATCGACTATCGCCCACAGATCGTGAAGAAGGGCCAAGTAGTGGCTGACTTCTTGCTGGAATTTGACCCCGAGGACGACATGCGAAAGGCCGCATCAGAGCTCGATGACCCGCCGGAACTTTCAGAATGGTGGGATCTCTTCGTCGATGGAGCATCCAACGCCGGAGGCAGCGGTGTGACGCCCGGTCTGTTGAGGGGAGGCCCAACAGTCCCAAGAGGCTCATGAATTGGTGAGGGTGAGGGTTTGATATTTAGTCCCACATCGCCTAATGGGAGGAGATAGTTTGTGCTTATATGGGAGCACAACTCTTACACACCAAGACGCGTTTTAAAGCCGTGAGCCCATTTAGGGGCAAAGCGGACAATTTCTTGTTGTGTAAGCCTGGGGTGTTACAATTGGTATCAGAGCCTGTCCATTTCACGATGGTGGGTGCAGTCCCACACGAGAACGTGTGGCCCACTAGGGGGGTGATTGTGACGCCCCGGCCTATTGAGGGGAGGCTCAACAGTCCCAAGAGGCCCATGAATTGGGTGAGGGTGAGGGTTTGGTGTTTAGTCCTACATCTCCTAATGGGAGGAGATAGTCTATGCTTATATGTGAGCACAACTCTTACACATCAAGACGCGTTTTAAAGCCGTGAGCCCATTTAGGGGAAAAGCGGACAATTTCTTGATGTGTAAGCCTAGGGCGTTACAAGCGGCGCTGGGATTGTATTAAAAACTCTCAACGGTACCCAACTAGAACATTCTATCCGGCTGGAGTTCCCTGCCACCAACAACCTGGCCGAATATGAGGCCCTAATTAATGGATTGCAGCTCGCCAAAGCACTCCGCGTCAGGTATCTGCGCGCGTACTGCGACTCACAGTTGGTGGTGCTACAGGTCTAGGGGGCATATACGGCTAAGGATGAGAAAATGGAGCGATATCATCGCCTGGCCGTCCAGCGCTTCCAAGACTTCTTCGGCTTCGAAATCACTACCTGCCTCGTAAAGAAAACTAGGAGGCAGACTCATTAGTAGTGGGAGCCGCCATCCCAGGGGGGCGTTAGGTCATGCCGACAATCCTTCAACGACCCTCAATCGACCTAGAGCTCACCATCCATGTTATGAAATGGGAGTCCCCTTGTTGGATGGACCCGATTGAGGCTTACAAACGCGATAGCACACTATCGGTAGATCAAATTGAAGCTCAGAAGGTGTGATACCAGTTCCCGCCAGCTATGCCATCACAGAAGGAACAGTCTACCGGTGCAATGCTTGCGGCCCCTTCCTCCGGTGTCTCCGCGCGACCGAGGCCAAGACGTTGATAAAGGAAATCCATGAGGGATCCTGCGGCGATCATTCCAGCGGACGATCACTCGCCCATCGCATCTTTACCCAGGGGTATTACTGGCCCTCACTCAGGAAAGACACTACCGCGTTCGCCCGAAACTGTGAGAAATACCAGAAATTCTCCCCGATCATCCACTTCCCTGCGGAAGAACTCCACACACGAACCGTCCCATGGCCGTTTGCCCAATGGGGGATTGATATTGCAGGAACCTTTCCGACCGCTGCGGGAGGAAAGAAGTATGTGCTCCTAGCGATGGACTACTTCACCAAGTCGAAGTAGAAGCATACAAGACGGTCAAGCATGCCGACGTCAAGAATTTCCTATGGAAACACATCATATGCAGGTTCGGCGTCCCCAAGGCCATCATTGCGGACAACGGAACTCAGTTCGCAAACGCGCTGATTCGGGAATTTTGCAACAAATACGGTGTTCAACAGCGCTTCTCCTCACGGGCATACCCGTAGGGGAATGGGCAGGCTGAGGCAACCAACCGCACCATCTTCACTATGCTCAAGAAGCGGCTCGACGAGAAAAAAGGGGCATGGCTTGAAGAGCTTTCGGGCGTATTGTTGGCCTACTGCACCACTCGGAGAAAGCCCACAGGAGAGTTTCCATTCGCCCTCGCGTACTAGACTGAAGCGGTTATCTCCTCTGAAGTCAGGCTCCCCACTCTACGATCCTCCATCGCTCTCAGCTACCGGAACAGCGAGGCCCTCGCCAATAACACAGTGCTCCTAGAGGAAGCTAGGGACGGCTTCGGTCCGCCTCGCCGCCTACCAGCTCCGTCAAGCTCAACACTTCGACAAAAAAGTCCACCCACGGTCGTTCTCACCTGGTGAATGGGTGCTCAGACGAGTTACCAATAACACACACGAACCCAACGCTGGGAAGCTCGAGGCCAACTGGGAAGGACCGTACGAAGTGGTCAAGGTCTACGGCAAGGCGGCATATCGGCTGTGCACCACCGGCCCAAGAAAGGTACTCATACCAACTCCTTGGAACACCATGAACTTAAGGAAGTTTTTTGTGCGTAGGGCCCTTTGTCACGCCCCAGGGCGACCGTCCCCGAGACGTTGCAATAGATAAAGTATCAGCTATCAAGTACAAGAGATCAACAATGATGACTCCAATAAATAACACACAAAGATGGCAAAACAATGTTAACTGATAGTTCAACTAAAATGCGGAAGCATAAGAATATCAATAAGTCTGTAAACCAAAACATTATTACAAACTCGAATACACAATCACTGTCATGTGAGAGCAAAGTCAAATCCAAATAAAATACATCATTTGCAACACGCACGATTAACAAATACATGACTCTAGGACTGCTGACATCCTCGCACACGCCAACCGCCGAACGGAACGCTCCACCCACATAAGACCGCGCCACAGGGAAGCTCCAGCTCCACGCCCAACATTGCCCCTGTAAAAGAAACAGAACCCGAGCGGTGAGCTACAATCTCAGTGAGTGGCTGGAAACCAAACACCATTACAACAATTCAATACTAAGGCAAATTTCTTTCAAGGAAAAACATGGGTAGAAAACCAAAGGATAACAAGGTCGCGCGACGGCGTGACCAACCTCACCCTCACCCTCACTTCCAGAGAGAGACTCTTGGGACACTCGGGGAGGAACAATTGTTAACCATAACACATGGTGTTTACTGGATAATAAGATACAACGAGTCTAACAACTACGAGGCAGAGATACACTACGATACCTCAAGCATTAAACATAACATAGTACAACAAGTCTTTCCGCTATGAGGTAGAGATACACTTCGATACCTCAAGCATTAGGTGTAACATACCCAGAGTATACTCAATGGGTATAAGAGTCACGTGAAGACGTGACTTCAACTCATCCTCACCCGCCCCTGGAGGGGTGACCCTAGTGACTTTTGGGATAAATTCGCTTGCTCTACACCCTTCGTCATCCGGTAACCCTCTCCCGAGTAGCCTCTACCTGGTATACTCCTAGGATCAATACATCTTGCTGCATGCATCGATAGTACCTACAGGTGGGAGCCCTCTGTTAAGACAGCTACAACACCGGGTAGCATTGACACGGATCCGACGAAGAGGAGAACGATTCCGCGCTCGCAATATCATTTGTTAGCCCTCTCCCAAGTAGCCTCAACCTGGTTTACTCCCATGATCAGTACATCTTTCCGCATGCATCGATAGCACCTACAGATGGGGGCCCTCTATCAGGAAAGCTACAACCCGGGCCACTTCTACACAGACGATATTGGGTGAAAATTGTCACGCCCTAGGGCTGCCGTCCCCGGGACGCGGCAAGTGTATATATGATATCAGTAAACAGGAGTTCAATAATATACTCACACAACAGCTAAAATGACAACACAGATAAAAGCAGGGCTGACATGATATATACACCAAATGCGGAAGCTAAAAGACTGAATCTGTAATCAAAACATACTACAGACTCGATACATAATCATATGTCCTGTGAGAGCCAACATGTCCATATGCACACAAATACAATCCATACATAATCCAAACTAGGTGCCCAAGCACAGAAAATATACATACAACAAAGAGAAGGATGCTGATGGCCTCAAAACTCGAGGGACGTGGCGCTACTCCGCTACTGGTGTAGTCGCTCGGGAAGCTCCTCCTTCAAGTCCTCCTCAGTGATCACTGAAAAATATTTTATGCGAGGGGTGAGCCACACGCTCAGTGAATAGCACAACCCATGCATACAGTTTATATTAACCACAATTTATAGCAAAGAGCCTCAAAGTGGCATAATCAATCACAAGTCCGGTGGTTCGCTACATCGCCGAACCACCACACCCTCACCCTCACCCTCACCCCTCAATAGGTGACACAGGGTATTGGGACTTAATGGGCTGATAATCATCCATACACAATCCTGTGGGTCGTCGCATCGCCGGCCCACCATACCCTCACCCTCACCCCTCAATAAGTGACATAGGCTCTTGGGACTGACTAGGCTGTTGGTCACCCTTGGTCCACCGATAGTCTCTCCCCACTCCGTAGGTCGTTTGGCCACTCCCACATTCAGCACAGTCCTTCTACCAAATCAGGAGGCGCCTACTGATGGGAGCCCCTGCACGGGACGACCTTTCTAACGCTGAGGTAGTCTCTACACGGATCCAACGAAGGGAACATAACAGCCTATCCATCGCATATGATCCACTCGGATCCGCTGACAGCACATCTCTACAACTCTAATGTCTTGAATTCATTCAGAATTCCTCCAGCGCGCATAACCAAGATGCGGGGAATACATAAGATAATAATGAGGAAAAGAGACCTTGGGAGGGCAACCTGAGGTCCCGATATAGGACATCCGCCAACCAAACAAGGAACACGGAGTACCCTAGCCCGGGTCTCAATGTTTACCTCGCAAGGCCCCCTTATATTCCCCAAGGCATGCTAATCAATATCACAGTTTGCATTTAAATAAATAAATCAAACTAATAGGACGCATGCATAGGTCAGGGCTTTCCTAGCATGATAACGGGGTGACAGGATGCACGGCTCATGCACATATCCTAAGGGTGCAAGTCCCTAACATACAAGTCTAGGGTGGCATGCATTCTACACACAGATCATGCTTGCATGGATTATAATAAAAACAGTTAATACCAACTATGTGCCCCAGGGGAGGACGGTACACGCCCAAATGCATGTAGCGCCTCCCAAACTGGGTTGGGTTGTCCCACTCACCGGAAGTCGAGTCGACGCGCGACCGTCCGTCGAGATCTGCAAGACAGGGTAACAACTGGGTGAGTATAATCCACAAATACCCCAAAATACACAAAATACACACTAAATACCCAACACTCGGGTAAACGTGCATACGCCCCGTACGCACGCTAGCCCGAGCACCCCGACTCACTCCCACACCCCCGGCAGCCACCCGACCCCGGATGCACCGCCGCGCCTCAGCCCGTGCACCCCGGCGCACCGCCGGGCCCCTGCCCGCCGCCTGGACAAGCCGCCCAGCCTCCCGGGTGCACCGCGCACCTACTGCGCCCCAGCGCAGCAGCCCGCGCGCACCCGCACGCCTCGCGCCCTGCGCCTCGCCCCGCGCGCACCCCGCGCGCACCGCCGACTCGCCCAGCACTCCACCGACTCCCGCGCGCGCGCACAGCGTGCCTGCGCCCCTGCGCAGCGCTCCACGCGCACCCTGCACGACGCCCTGCACGCATGCCCACTCGACCAGCACACCCGCGCACAGCACGCCCAGCGCCCGCACGCCTAGCACACCCGTGCACCGCACGCCCAGCTGGCCACCAGCTCCCCCCGAGCGCACGCCCACGCGCACGCACGCGCGCGCCCTGCCAGCGGCTCTGCCTGCTGCGCCTGTGCTGCCTGTGCTGCTGCCCTGCCTGAGACAGCAACCTCCATGCCCGAGCACCTCCACCACCAATCCATCGGCCTCCGACGGCCTCCGACCGCCCCCAACCACCTCCGACAGCCTCCCACAGCCGCCGACCACCACCCAAACACAAAACCCCCTTCCTAACATACATCTAAGCCAAAAAGAAGAGGAAAAAGAGCTTACCAAGGGGGAGGAAGAGGTGTCCGGTTGCTCTCCGCGCACCGAAACGCTCCCCCAACGGTCTCCACCACCAAGACCAACTCCCACCTCCGATTTGGCTCGGATCTGAGGAGAAGAGAGGGCGGATGGGAGGGCTAGGTTGGCCGGAATCCGGATTTGAAAGCACCGGGGTGTAGATCGGGACCCGATCTACACTTTCTATGCTTTAAGTTTTAAGCTTTGAGGGCTCTAAGGGGCTCAAATGGAAGAAAAGGAGAGAGGGGAGAGAGAGAAATTAATTTGGAAGGGATGATGAATAGTGCCAATCTAATTTTTCACTCGACTTATAAAGTCAACTCACTTAAAACCCGGATACGCCCCGGAACTGTGAAATTCCGGAAACGTTGCCGGAATTCGATGAAATTTTCATGAGTGGCTTAGAATGGTACCAGGACACATAATATGCAGTTTGATTTTCAATCGGAGTCCTCTAGCTCAGGACGATAGCTAACAGTCCAAAATTTTGCGGTTCCGATCGAAAAACGAAAAAAACTAAAAAACTGTCAAAATGCTCCAATGGTTACTAGCAGGCCAAAAAGTGACACATATATATAACAAAAATACTCCATGTTCGCAAAGTGAACCCAATGGAAAAGTTAACTACTCTCGATAATCACATATTGATGATATCAAATACTCTTGAACTCCCACACAGATGCGTCGCTCGGATGCGAGGAGTTACCTCTGCTCTCGCGTAGAAATAAGCCAAAGGCATATAACCCAATAGGCGTGTCACGCCCCAGGGCCGGCCGACCCCGGGACGCGGCAAGTGTATATATGATATCAGTAACAAGAGTTCAATAACATACTCACACAATAGCTAAAATGACAACACAGACAAAGCAGGGCTGACATGATATATACACCAAATGCGGAAGCTAAAAGACTGAATCTGTAATCAAAACATACTACAGACTCGATACATAATCATATGTCCTGTGAGAGCCAATATATACAAAGACGACCAAATACAACACAACCGCGTGCCCAAGCACGGAAAATAATACATACAAGCACAAGGGATGCTGATAGCCTCTGATACTCGCGGGACGTGGCGCTACTCCGCTACTGATGAAGTCCCTCGGGGAGCTCCTCCTCCAGATCCGACTCAGATGACACTGAAAAAGGTTTTTATGCAAGGGGTGAGCCACACGCTCAGTGAACAGCACAACCCATGCATCACAATTTATATTAACCACAACCAGATATTATTAATCCACAATCACATTACTCAAGCCACAAAATGGCAACAACTCCACAAACCAGTGGGTCGCTACCGCCAACCCACCACACCCTCACCCTGACCTCTCAATGGGTGACCAAGGATATTGGGACTAATTACACAAAACCAGCGGGTCGCTACCGCCACCCGCTACACCCTCACCGTCACCCTCACTAGGTGACCAAGGATATTGGGACTTACAATCCAGTGGGTCGCCACATCGCCGGCCCACCATACCCTCACCCTCACCCTCAATAAGTGACCTAGGCTCTTGGGACTGACTAGGCTGTTGGTCACCCTTTGTCCACCGATAGTCTCTCCCCACTCCGTAGGTCGTTTGGCCACTCCCACATTCAGCACAGTCCTTCTACCAAATCAGGAGGCGCCTACTGATGGGAGCCCCTGCACGGGACGACCTTTCCAACGCCGGGGTAGTCTCTAAAGGATCCAACGAAGGGAACAGAACAGCCTATCCACCGCATATGATCCACTCGGATCCGCAGACAACACATCCTACCAACTCTAATGTCCTGAATTCCTCCAGGGCGCATAACCAAGATGCGGGGAACATGCATAATAGTTATAACAGGGTTGGAATATTAACGGGGAAAGAATCCTTGGGAGGGCAGCGTGAGGTCCCGATATAGGACATCCTGACAACCAAACAAGGAACACGGAGTACCCTAGCCCGGGTCTCACCGCTGTCCTCGCGAGGCCCCTCCCCTATGATATTCGCTAATTCAGACTAATAATCACATGCTCGCATTTTATTTAAATAAATTAAACTAAATAGGAACATGCATCGGTCGGGGCTTTCCTAGCATGGAAACATGATAACAGGGTGCATGGTTCTTATACGGGTCCTAAGGGTATAAGTCCCTAGCATACAAATCTAGGGTGGCATGCATACTACAGATTATCATGCTTACATAGCTTTTCATATTAAACAGGTTAATATCTACTATGGTGCCCCAGGGGAGGACGGTACACGCCCAAGTGCATGTAACGCCTCCCTACTGGGTTGGATCGTCCCACTCACCGGAGATCGGGTCGTCGCGCGACCGTCCGTCAAGATCTGCAAGATAGGGTATCAACTTGGTGAGTAAAAACCTCAAATACTGCTAAACACTCAAAAATACACAAAACCCAAAATCAAACACCCAACACTCGGGCAAACGTGCATACGACCCGCACGCACGCTAGCCCGAGCACTACGGCAACCACCCGCACGGTCGGCACCCACTCGCACGGCCACCCGACCGCCCGGGTGCACCGCCGCGCCTCAGCCCACGCACCCCGCGCCCCACCGGGCCCCTGCCCGCCGCCTGGACACGCCGCCGAACCTCCCTGGTGCACCGCGTGCCCCCTGCGCCCCAGCGCAGCCGCCTGCGCACACCCCGCACGCCCCGCGCTGGCCCGCGAGCACCCCGCACGCCCCGCGCGCAGCGCCTCGCCCCCGCGCACACCCCGCGCGCACCACCGCTGCCTCGCCGCGCCCCGCGCGCACCACCGCTGCCTCGCCGCGCCCCGCGCGCACCATCGCTACCTCGCCCAGCGCCCCACGCGCATGCACCTCTGCGGTGCCCAGCGCCCAGCACCCTCGCCCAGCACACCCGGTATCCGCGACCAGCTCCCAGCGCTCAGCGCCCAGCACCCGGGACCCTCACCCAGCGCCCACGCGCACGCCCGCGCAACACGTGCCCAGCGCGCCTGGCAGCACGCGCCCAACGGGCCTGCCAGCCTACCCGCGCTGCTGCCCGCGCTGCCTGCCTGCGCGCATCGCCGAGTGGCCCGAGCACCGTTCGCCTGCACGCCCGGCACTGCTCGCCTGATGCCTGAGCACCTCCTGCCTTGCTCGCCTGCGCGCCCAGCCTGCCAGCCCGGCCTGCCCGCGCGCACAGCCCAGCCATCCTGCCCGAGCTAGCCCTGCCAGTCTACCCTGCACGCCCTGCACGCCCAGCACCCAGCACGCCCAGCGCCAACCCGAGCGCACGCCCGCACGCACGCGCGCGCGCGCCCTACCGCTGCACGCCTGCTGCGCCTGCTGTGCTGCCAACCCTCCCGGGACAGCCACCCAACCTGCCCGGTCAGCCTAGCTCCCTCCACCGGCCACTCCAAGGCCTCCGACCACCACCACAGCCCCCGACGGCCACCCACCGCCGCCGACCACCACCCAACCTCATTTCCACCCTCCTAACATACATCTATGCAAGAAAAAGAGGGAAAAAGAGGCTTACCAAGGTGAGGAAGGGATGTCCGGTTGCTCTCCGCGCACCGAAACCTCTCCCAAAAGGCTTCCAATGCCCGGATCTACCTCCACCACCGAAATGGCTCAAATCAGGGAAGAAGAGAGGGGGGGCAGAGGGGCAAAACTCACCGGAATTCGAATTTGAAAGCACCGGGGTGTAGATCGGGACCCGATCTACACTTCCTATGCTTTAGGTTTTTGGGTTTGAGGGGTCTAAGGGCCTCTAATGGAAGAAAAAGAGAGAGGGGAGAGAGAAAATCAATTTGGTAGGGATGATGAATAGTGTCCATCTAAAATTAGATCTCACCTTTATATAGTAAGCGACTTAAAAACCCAGATACGCCCCGGAACTGCGAAATTTTGGAAACGTTACCGGAATTCGATGAAATTTTCGTGAGAGGCCTAAAATGGCACCAGGACACCAAATATGCAGTTAGATTTCCAATCGGAGTCCTCTAACTCAGGACGATAGCTAACAGTCCAAAAATTAGCGGTTCCGATCGAAAACCGAAAAAAAATGAAAAACTGCCAGAACGCTCCAACGGTTACCAGCAGGTTAAAAGTGACACATATATAACAAGGCGGTTCATACACGCGCCTGGCACGGGTAGGCCTAATTTAATGCCATGGCCACCGGGTTTAAAAAAATCAAAGGGTGTTTACATCGCTTGCGCTCTAACTAATAAGGTACAACCCGACTAAGGGTCATACCCACACCTAACATGGGTAGGCACAATTAGTCTAGCATGCGCATAACATAATAAACCACATGCATGATAACATAATAATTAATCGTGGGGGTACTCCCTAACATGGATAAAAGCATAAACAACATATCATGCATACATGGTATGGCCTAATTAAACATGCATACAAGGCCATTAGTCATACAAGCATACAAGTATACCCTAACATGCGTTGGATATCCACCAACTTAAAAGGGAAGGGTCAAGCGCGATCTCGCGCACTAACAGACGCATGCCAATATTCCCAAACAACCCTGAGTTAAGTAGGAACCACATTTACTTACTCAGTTCGCACAAAGAGAGAGGGCGAGAGAGAGCTTATCATCTCTAGAAGTTGGTCATAGTTTTGCCCCATTAGCATGGGCGCAACAACTACACCACACCCTCAAGTCTTATTGCAAGGGAATATTAGGCATGTGCCTGTTTATTAATGTTGTGCCTGTGTCATTTGGAGCCTCTTTTTTTTTCGATCGGAGTCACTAAAATTTTGGCTTTTAGCTACCTGCAAGAGTTGGAGTACTCTGATTGAAAATCTAACTGCATATTATGGGTCCTGGTACCATTTTGTACTATCCATAAAAATTACATTGAATTCCGATAACGTTTTGAAAAATATGCAGTTCTGAATCGTATCCGGGTTTTGGTCGTTACTGGATTGTCAAAGGGTGTCTTTGACAAGTCAAATGGAAACTTTGACTAGTCAAAGTTGACTTTGTCAAGTCAATGGGTTTTGTTTGTTTCCTTGGTTGGGTTGACAAGGTCAACCCCCCCCCCCCCCGCGCCTAGGCCTGTCAACGGGTCGGGTCCGGGTCGGGTCGGGATGGACCCAGACCCGACCCGTGACAGGACCCGGCGGGTCCGGGTCCAACCCAGGACCCGGCGGGTCCGGAGAAATGTGGACCCGGACCCGGACCCGGACCCGTCGGACCCGGGTTGGGTCCGGGTCCGACCCGACCCGGATGGTTGGGTAAAAAAAAAAAAAAAAAAAGAGAGAAGAGCTCATGTATTTGTTTGTCTTATCATTCTATTTGAAATTTTTTGTAATAAAACATTATTGTTAATGAGACTATGTTTGAATATAATTTTATACAATTCAAAAGAAGTAAATGAATTATTAAACAACATCCAAAACAATAATCACTAACATAAAAAACATATTAACCTAAATAATAAACATAACTAACCTAAACAACATTCAAAACAATAAACACTAACATATTAACCTAAATAATAAACATAAATCATGCAACAAACTAATTAATCATACAAATTCAAATGCTAATAAATTAATTGTCCAAAACAAACCGATTTATAGGCTTGTTATGATTATGATTTATGAACTTGTAGATACAAAAATAAGTTAAGTAAGAAATAAAATTATGTATCAACTAATACTAATGGTCTTATAATATATGAACATATATTAAAAAAAACAGTCGGGTCCAACGGGTCCAACGGGTCGGGGCGGGGTGGACCCGGACCCGACCCGTTTGTTTGTTCGGGTCCGTCGGGTCGGGTCCAACTCGGGTCGGGTCCAAATCGGGTCGGGTATATTACACGTGTAATCGGGTCCGGGTCGGGTCGGGTCCGGGTCTGGACCCGACCCGTTGACAGGCCTACCCGCGCCCCCCTGCCCAACCAATTTTTGGGCATTAAACACCCTTTGTGAGTGAGAACTCTCTCTCACCCTCTCCCTCCAATGTCCCTCTCTTTTTCTCTCCCTTTTAGGCTTTCTTTAGTGGGTTTTAAAGAAGGAAAAATCTGCAAGAGAAGAAGAAGGAAAAGGAGAAGGAGAACCACGTAAAGGTTATAGAAGGTGTGTGTGTGTGTGTATGTGTTCTTCATGTGTTGTTGTTATGCTATGTATGTTTCCCTTTCCTCTTCTCCCCCTCATGACCACGGGATCTTTCCCCTGTTTTCAGCAAAGGAAGGCTTGAGGAGATGCTGATGAGGTGGTGGTAGTGGTTGTGGTGGTTGAGGTGGTCGTGGGTGTGTCGAGAGCCTCGCATCTCCCCATTTCCCTCCCCCTCTTTTGGTAAGGCATATCTCTGTCTTCTAAAGATCTCTATGAAACTAGTATTTAGAGGCATATTTTTGGGATTGTGTCTGCATGTGATATGATCCTTCATGTGTCTAGATATTATATATGAAATTTGGTGTCATTATGATATCTGTGTTGTAAGTTAGAACCTATTTTACATGGCCTGTCTAGATTCGCTTGGGAATTGACCTGCTTTTGGAAATATTTTATTTCGGGCTTGTAGAGGAAAAATTAGGTTATTCTGTCTTCATGGATTATGAGCTCAACATGTCAGAGAATGTGTATGATTTATTTCTTAATTTTTTGATGTGTATTTGGTGTTGTGGAGATCAAATAGTTGGGTTGGTTGCAGCAGGTTTAGCAGTTTTGCTCGATTGTGTGTCAAGGAGTTGTTATGCATGTTGTGGAAACTATCAAGAGTTGGGTAGTCTTTGTTTGAAGTACTCACCCCTTTTGATGCCCTTGCCTTGCAGATCTCGTCAGTTGGATGCACGAGAACTCGGGTATCGGTGAGTGGTTCGATCCAACCCTTCGGGAAGCGTTGGATGCACGTAGTTGTGCGTCGCACATCCATTGGGCACCCTGATTATACTACCTATTTAGATAAGTAGTATGGTCATGTCTAACCCAAAATATGCTAGATATTTGTATGCTAGGTTTGTATAGCTCGTATATTGCGTAGAACCCCTATTCTACCATATACTAGCCTATGTATTGTATTCATGTATGAATAATTGTGTTTTCATGCGCCCTTCTTGTTTAGGCATGTATTTTCGTATGATTGTTATGGATGTATAGAATATGGCATGCCTTAGGTAGTCTCTATGAGTAATACTACCATATTAATTGTAATATCCAGCATGTTTAAGCCTGGGTTAATAACTAGGTTCACATTTAATATTCCCTGGTCATAAAGCTTGAGGGCGTGGTGTAGTTGTTGCGCCCATGCTAATGGGGCAAAGCTATGACCAACTTAATGAGATGATGAGCTCTCTCTCGCCCTCTATCTTTGTATGAACTGAGTAAATAGATGCGGTTCCTACTTGACTCAGGTTCATTTGGGAATATTGGCATGCACCTCTTAGTGCGCGAGATCGCGCTTGACCCTTCCTTTTTTTTAATTGGTGATATCCAACGCATGTTAGAGTATATTTTGTATGTTTATATGATTAGTGCCCTCATATGCATGTGTAGTTAGGCCTTGCCTTGTATGTATGCATGATGTGTTGTTTATGCCTATACTCATGTTAGGGAGAACCCCCTATAGTTAATCATATGTTATTGTGCATGTGGATCAACTTCCTTCGGTGATATAATTCTCCTGTAATATATAAGCGTAAGTTAAAACTATAATATATAAGTGTAGAGTTAACTCCTTGCGTCCGAGCGACGCATCTGCATGGAAGTTCAAGGGTATTTGATATCATCGGTATATGACTATCGAGAGTAGTCGACCTACGTGGTTCGCATTGTGTGCATGAAATCATTCTTCCCTTCATCGGATCCGCGTTGAAGCTGCCCAGCGTTGAAGCTATCTTGACAGAGGGCTCCCACCCATAGGTACTACCGATGTGTTCGGCAGATGTACTAATCATGGGAGTATACCAGGTAGAGGCTACTCGGGAGAGGGCTATCGAATGACAAAGGGTGTAGAGCCGTTAGATTTCCCCCCAACAGTCCCGTGTCACCCTTAGGGGTGAGGGTGAGTTGAAGTCATGTGGTCACGTGACCCTTTTTACCTATCGAGCATACTTCTGGTAAGTTTTGCCTAACGCCTCGAGGTATCGTAGCAACATCTCTACCTTGTAGTAGAGGGACTAGTTGTTTAGGTTATCTAGTAACACTAGGTGTTATGGTTGACCTTTGTTTCTCCCCGGGTGTCCCAAGAGTTTCCCTTCGGGGCAGGGGCGGGGGATGAGGTGAAGTCACGTCGCCACGTGACCCATTCGTTGTTCGTCTGTTCCCATAGTTGTTGGGTCCGGTTATGTATCAATGTTCAAAGACATCATTGGGCAGTTATCTCGATGTAGATAATCCAGTAGTGTTGTGTGGACCAGTAATTCCGCGTCTCTTCGACAAACGGTATGGTCTCTCCCCAAGAGTCTCCCTCCGGGAGTGAGGGTGAGGGTGAGGGTGAGGTTGGTCATGCCGCCGCGTGACCTTGTTATCCTTTGGATTTTCCCTTGAAAGGAAATTGCCTTAGTATTGAATTGTTGTGATGGTGTTGGTTTCTAGCCACTCACTGAGCTTGTAGCTCACCCCCCTCGCGTACTATTTCTTTTTCAGGGGCAATGTTGGGCGTGGAGCTGGAGCTTCCCTGTGGCGGGGTTCGAGTGCGTGGAGTGTCCCGTCCGGCGGTTGGCGAGTGCGAGGATGTCAGCAGTCCTAGTGTCATTTATGTATTTGAAATCGTGCGTGTTGCACTGGTTGTACTTTATTTGGACTAGACTTGGCTCTCACAGGACAGTGATTGTGTATTCGATTCTGTAATATTGTTTTTGGTTTACAAACTTATTGATATTTTTTATGCTTTCGCATTTTAGTTGAACTATCAGTTATCATTGTTTTGCTAGCTTTGTGTGTTATTTATTGGAGTCATTGTTGACCTCTTGTACTTGATAGCTGATACTTTATCTATTGCCACGTCTCGGGGACGGCCGCCCTGGGGCGTGATAATTAAACCAGGCTTAAATAATAGGGTAGTATTATTAGAAGGGAATACCTAAGTCATGCCAATTTTTATACACCCATATAAACACACAAGATGCATGCGACCATGATCATTCACACATAAATACTATACATAGGCCAGTATAAGGTAGAATAAGAGGGTTCTACGCAATATACGAGCTATAATAACCTAGCATGCAAATAGCTAGCATATTATGGGTCAGACATGACCGCACTACTTATCTAAATAAGTAGTATAGTCAGGGTGCCCAACGGATGTGCGACGCACTACTACGTGCATCCAACGCTTCCCGAAGGGTTGGATCGAACCACTCACCGATACCCGGGTCGTCGCACATCCAACCGACAAGATCTGCAAGGCAAGGGCATCAAAAGGGGTGAGTATCTCAAGCAAATACTACCTAACTTCTGATAGTTTCCACAACATGCATAACAACTCCTTGACACACAATCAAGCAAAACTGGTAAATCTGCTGCAACCAGCCCTACAATTTGATCTCCACAGCACCAAATACACATCCAAAAATTATGAAATAAATCATACACATTCACTGACATGTTGGGATCATAATCTATGAAGGCAGAATAATCTAATTTAATCTCTAAATGCCCGAAATAAAATATTTCCAGACACTGGTCAATTCCTACATGAATCTGGACAGTCCATGCAAAACAGGTCATAACTTACAACACAGATATCATATTGACACCAAATTTCATATATAACATCTAGACACATAGACGATCATATTACATGAAGACATAAGCCTCAATATATGCCTCTAGGTACTAGTTCCACAAGGATCTTAAGGAGACACAAATCTACCTTACTACAACACAAAACCACCACCATCCATGCATAAACACGAACACCTCATGTGCAGCAGAAATTACACATAAAAACATCCTCTCAACAGCACCCAAATGTGCTACAAAACCAGAAAAGAAGAGGGAAAGGCTTACCAAGAGAGGGGGAGGGAAAGGGGGAGGTGCGGGGGCTCTCGAGCGCACCCACGACCACCACGACCACCACTACCACTACCACCACCTCCTTTGCTTCTCTTCTTCATGGCTGGACCAAGGGAAGGGGGGGGGGGGGGGACAGGGGAACATGAGGGGAGGCATGAGAGGGAGGAGAAACATCAATACAACACATATAACCAATGCATACTCACTAACCCTTCTCTTTGATCATCCCTTCCAAGCACTCCTTCATCTTGCTTCTTCCTCCTTCTTCCCACACAAAGAGGGGAAAAAGAGACCAAAAAGAGAGAAAGAGAGACTAAATAGAGTGATTTTCGGATGGAGAGAGAGAGGGGTGTGCAAAGGGTGACAAAAGTCACTTGGGGATGCACACGAAGGAAAAATGGGGGGTGAGGTTAAGCATAAAGTCACCCACACTCAACAACTTTTATTTGCTTTATTGGGAAGCGTGAAGTGAAGAATCACATCACTCGAAATATCTCACCCACCGAAACTCAGTAACGACCAAACCCGGATACAATTCAGAATTGCATATTTTTTGAAACGTTATCGAAATTTGGTGAAATTTTTATGGGTATGACCAAACAGTATCAGGACCAATAATATACAGTTAGATTTTCAATCAGAGTACTCCAACTCTTGTAGGTAGCTAAAAGCTAAAATTTTAGCAACTCTGATAAAAAAATATGGCTCCAAATGGCACAAGCATAACACCCTTGGTTGCCTTCATTGAATAAATGTAATAGATGCTATCTCTGTTACTCTATTTCAACTGCTATTGATAAATAAATGCCGCTCTCTTCGACCGCTATTTTTGAAAAGAGTGTCCAGACTGGTTCTCCATATACCATAAGTCGAACTAATGACGCCGGGGTTATGTCAGCAAATTTTGCTCCTATCCACCCCCCCCCCCCCATTCTCAATCATTCATTAATAGCCCCCTCGTCGGGCTACGTCAAGCAAAGCGGCCCAAGCCCGAGGTGGTCGACCCTTAACGTAGCCCCCTCGTCGGGCTACGTCGCGCGAAGCGGCCCAAGCCCGAGGTGGTCGACCCTTAACGTAGCCCCCTCGTCTGGCTACGTCGCGCGAAGCGGCCCAAGCCCGAGGCGGTCGAACCTTAACGCAGCCCCCTCGTCTGGCTACGTCGCGCGAAGCGGCCCAAGCCCGGGGCAATCGAACCTTAACGCAACCCCCTCGTCTGGCTACGTCGCGCGAAGCGGCCCAAGCCCGAGGCAGTCGAACCTTAACGTAGTCCACTCGTCTGTCTACGTCGCGCGAAGCGGTTCAGCCCGAGGCGTTCGACCCTCAACGTAGCCCCCTCGTTTGGCTACCTCGCTTGGTCACGCCGAGTTAACGGTGCATACCAAACACGGCCCCACTCGTGAATTACCCAGTTTGGCCACGTCGATTAAAATGACTTAATCCCGCAATGGGTCATCTCACGCACGCACCCAACACAAGCCTGAGACTGTAACGCTCTTTCAAGCAGCTCACAACAACAGTTGGTGCAACGAAAAGAGATTTTTATTATTACAAGAGCATGCAAAGTAAAAAAAAAGAGGTGAAAAAGCATACCTACAAGCGCAAGAACGATTACACACTGAGTTCACCGAAGGAGGTCTGAGTAGGGGGCACGCTGGCAACAGGGGATTGACAGGGGCCCCCGATCACTGTGACTTCGTCCTTCCATCCGCGATCACGATCCAGGATGCCTTGCATAAGGTACCTGTCCCCTCGCATGACGAAATAGTATCACTGGGAGCTCTCCGGGCACTGGGCGAACCGGTAGAAATACACCACCTCACGAATCCTGAGGCCGTACCCCCAAGTTTTGTTCAGGTAAAGGGCGGGGGACAGAACTCGGAATACGTTCGGGTGGACTTGCATCGGTGCCAGCCCGAAAAAAGAAAGGAACATGGAGATGAAAGGGTGGAGTGGAAACTGGACGGCCGTCAGGTGGTATACGGAGAGGTTGACCTCCCCTGCGAGGAGACCTGCCCCGTCGCGAACAAACGGGCCGCCCTCCACTAGCTTCGTTGTCACCCCACGCGGAAGAGGAAGTCTTTTCTACACCATTTTGACTTAGCAACAAGGGCGACAACAAGGGGGACGAAGAACGTAAGAGGCAAAGATATAACGATAGGGACGACATTGTCCCTTCGGTGCTATTTATAGACGACAGACCTGTCTCTTTGTTTCCTCCACGCCGTTCTCCGAAATGAAGCGACCCATCATGATGACCCTTTAACCGAAGTCCTTTCATGCCGTCTGTCACCCTTCTCGAAGAGATGTCCCATCGATCCAGACAGCCTGGCATCTGACGCCCCCACTCATCACTTCCCTTGACGCAAAAAGGGCCGCTGAATCAGAAGGGATATACGTCCTTCCCGAGACGAATCATTTCAACGTGACGCAGGTGGCAACCCAACACGTGGCGCCTCGTACAAGGTTTCTCCCATTCGACATGAGTGACTACCAGTCGAATGCGAAAAAGGGGGCATCTGTGGGCACCAAATTTTCTGGCTGCATATATCGGGCTGGCTCATGAAGCCCATCCGATCCGGTCCGACAGAATGACGACCCACTGAACTCAAGTTCACCTTGACGGGCTGGGTTATTAGTCCTACCTGGTAACGCGGCATCCCATCGACCATAGTTCAAATAGGTCCAACCCGAAGGCCCAGATCCGACCAATTACGACAGACCAAGTCAGTATCTAATCCATCCAATTATTGCATTGATTCACATAAATCTAAAGCACTAAATGACAATTATCAGCATTCAATCCCCATCAATACCAGTTTAAATCACCAAATCAGGTCATTATTGACTTTGTCCACCAAATCCCTATGAAATCTGCATATACATATCAACCCATAATTGCCCACATCAAGGAGTATAACCTTTGTCTCCTAACTAGCAGTTGATGGAATCTCATCCGTCCGATGGAGAGGGTCGAATCAAAAGCCCTAACACCATCCCACCTCCTCTATAAATAGGGGACAAGAACACACCTATGAGGTATGCACAATTTCTTTTTACAAATATCCTTTTTGACCATTTTGACTAACTTGAGCGTTGGAGGGTTTTCCACAGGACCCACCCCACCTCTCGATGTTGAAGGCACTCAAAAGGTGCCCGTCAGCGATGCAAGACACGTTCGGGTGGAGGAGAACGGGAGAGGTCGGATCTGCTTACCCGAGTCCGGTAAGGAAAAATTATTCCCCTCCAAAACTCTTGAATCTTTCTTCTCCTTTGGTTGTGCCTTTTGCCTCTTTGTTTGATGTTCGTTGCTTCATATGTGTTCCTTTTATAGCCTCCGGCCTTTAATCTTAACCATTGATTTGCAATAAATTGGATGGTCCAGATTGACCATTAACCGTTCTCATATGCATATTTGACAAATTTAGCAGGTAAAAAGCTTTCATTCCCGTCATTAATAAGGTGGAATTGCAAAATATTCATGAAATATCGATTTGTAGATATTGGAAATATCTTTCCACCGCCATATTTTGGGCCTAAATACGATACTTGAGGCAAAAGTTATGGTCAAAACTGTGGGACGGTTTCAGATTTGAATAATATTTGATCGGATTTTGATTTTTGATTCTCTATTCACCAAATCTTTTTTCTAGCATAATTTTGGATCTTTTGAAATCCTCTTGATTCTCCTTCATATCTTTAAATGCTTTATAAAATATCTTGCATAGAAAACCATCATATATCTCAATCATCTGTAATAAGATATAAATTCTTAATATTAGTCATTATTACACATAAAATTAGGAAATAGAAAACTAAGTTAAGGAGCTTAAATGTGTAAATAATATGCTTATCAGCCTTTTTCTTCCTCTGCTTACTTGCTTTGTAACATGCAAATATCACGGCCTTTAGATTGCCTTCAATGGTGTATCTCTTTCCCGTTTTAACAATGTCGAACCCACAACAATATGCATATTTGTTTATAGCATTTGAAGGCTTAATCGATTGACTTGAATTTCATTCCAACTTTCAGTTCTGAATCTCCATTTCCCTCATCTTCCATGTTGATATATGCATTTGTTGTATATATTTCGTCGCCCCTGCACAAACCCATGTATACTGGAAAAATACACAATTTATTAAACATGTACTCACTTAAAATGGTATACGCTTGATTAAAAAAGTACATACGACATTAACTTAGTGTACGCTAAGTTAAATTTATATACACTACGTTACATAAGTGCACACTAATATGACATGGTATACACCAATATAGTCTATTGTATGCTTTTTTCCTATTTTTTCTTTTCTTATTTCCTCCCTCTTCTTCACCACTCAAAAAGAATAATCGATTATTATTTCATTCTTTCGTCATATTCAATGTTTGTGTGATGTTACACACTGAATCAATCTCATCAGCGAAATACCTATTTAAAAATAAAATAACTCTTTGAATTGTTTCTCGAATGAACACTTGTTGTAAAAATATCAAAAATTAAAAATGTCACATATTTCATCCCATAAAATAAAATGTCAAGATTTGTAGAGATTAATGTCATGCCCCAGGGCGGCCGTCCCCGAGACGTGATAATATATAATATGAGTAATCAGTGCAAGAAGTCAATAATGACGCCCATAAAACATACAAGACTAACAAAGCAATGATAACTGATAGCTCACGGAAAAGTCGAAGCATAAAACATCACTATAAGTCTGTAAACCAAAACATTATTACAAACTGGAATACACAATCACTGTCCTGTGAGAGCCAAGTCTAGTCCAAATAAAATACAACCAATGCAACACGCACGATTTATCAATAAATAAATGACTCTAAGACTGCTGACAGCCTCGCACTCGCCAACCGCCAGACGGATGTTTCCACGCACGCAAGACCACACCACAGAGAAGCTCCAGCTCCATGCCCAACACCACCCCTGTAAAAGAAACAGTACGCGAGGGGTGAGCTACAAGCTCAGTGAGTGGCTGAAAACCAAACACCATCACAACAATTCAATACTAAGGCAATTTCCTTTCAAGGAAAAACATGGGTAAAAACCTAAAGGATAATAAGGTCAAGCAACGGAGTGACCATACCTCGCCCTCGCCCTCACTCCTGGAGGGAGGCTCTTGGGACACTCGGGGAGGAACAAACTGTTAACCATAACACATGGTGTTACTGGATAGCAAGATACAACAAGTCCATCTTCTATGAGGTAGAGATACACTACGATACCTCAAGCATTAGGAGTAACATACCCAGAGTATACTCGATGGGTATAAGAGTCATGTGACTACATGACTTCAACTCACCCTCACCCTCACCCTCACCCCTAAGGGTGACACGGGACTGTTGGGAGAAATTCGTCTGCTCTACACCCTTCGTCATCTGGTAGCCCTCTCTTGGATAGCCTCTATCTGGTATACTCCCATGATAAGTACATCTGTCGAATGTGTCGGTAGTACCTACAGGAGGGAGCCCTTTGTCAGAACAGCTTCAATGTCGGGCAGCTTCGACACGGATCCGATGAAGGGGAGAACGACCCCAAGCTCGCAATATCATTCATTTAGTCCTCTCCTGGGTAGCCTCTACCTGGTATACTCTCATGATCAATACATCTTATTGCATGCATCGATAGTACCTACAGTTGGGGGCTCTCTGTCAGAACAGCTACAACCCGAGGTACTTCAACACGGACGATATTGGGAGGAAACATTCCATGTTCGCAATGCAAACCCAATGGAAAAACAACTACTCTAGGTAATCACCTACCGATGCTATCGAATACACATGAACTCTCACATAGATGCGTTGCTCGAACGCAGGGAGTTACCTCAACTCTCGCACCAAAAATAAGCCCAAGGCATAACCCAATTAGCGGTTCATACACGCACCTAGCACGGGTAAGCCTAGCTTACTGCCATAACCACTGGCTTAACGAAACCGATATGACAATGAATTCTCCTGAATTCCAAACGAGTGCATCACTCGGATGCAAGTGGGCAATTACATCGCTAGCGCTCTAACTAATAAGGTACAACCTGATAGCGAGTCATATTCACGCCTATTACAGATAGGCCCAATTAGTCTAACATGCGCATAATCATAACAGGAGAATTCTACCGCAGTTATGTACATTAACCACATGCACGATAACATAATAATTAATTATAGGGGTACTCCCTAACATGGATAAAAAGCATAAACAATATATATGCAACATACATATCAGGTGTGGCCTAAATAATATGCATACAAAGCCATTAATCATACAAGTGTACCCTAATATGCGTTGAATATCACCAACTTAAAAGAAAAGGAAGGGTCAAGCGTGATCTAGCGCACTAACAGGTGCATGCCAATATTCCTAAGCAAACCTGAGTCAAGTAGGAGCCACGTCTACTTACTCAGTTCGCACAAAGAGAGAGGGCGAGATAGCTCATCATCTCAAGAAGTTGATCATAGTTTTGCCCCAATAACATGGGAGCAACAACTACACCTGTTATGCCTGTGTCATTTGGAGCCTTATTTTTTTATCGGAGTAACTAAAATTTTGGATTTTAATTACCTGCGGGAGTTGGAGTGCTCTGATTGAAAATCTAACTGCATATTATGGGTCCTAGTACCATTTTGTACTGCCCATAAAAATTTCATCGAATTCCAGTAATGTTTTGGAAAATATACAGTTTTGATTGGTATTCGGATTTTATCATTAGTTTAAATATGAAGTAGTTTATATATGATTTTATCATGGGATGTTCATTTTTGAGTTAGCTTTCATGTAAAAGTGGAATTAGATCATTTGGATTCTTGTAGCAAAAGTTATGGGTATTTTTTCAATTATACCCTGGGGATGAGAAAATCATGGCAGCAACTCTGTTTAATGTTTAGCTCACATTTCGGAATAGCTAGAGGGGTTATTGGATCTTGGCATAACACAAAATTTGTAGATAATCATCTTGGCTTTCCAATGTTATTTGAATTATAGAATTCAGAGCTAGATTGTGGAAGTTATGGCTGTTCTAGTAAAACCTGTCTAGAATTTTTGGTTAGGGACGATTTGGTCCTTTCAACCCCACTAAATCTCATGTATTTAGGGCATTAGAGAGGGGTTTTAGCTGCTGTGTTTGGGGGTCCAACAGAGGAATCTAAGAGAGAGTAGAGGAGAAGAGAAGGAGAAGAAGATGGAGCAAGAAGAGGAAAAGTTAGAAGAAGTGATCAAGGTTTGTGTTGCTGTTGATGCTATCTTCTCCTCCTCTAGCTGATGATCCTCTGTTTTCCCCTCCCCTTTTGGTACATCCAAGTGAAGATAAGCAAAGATTGAGGTGGTGGTAGTGGTGGTGGCGGTCGAGGTGGTCAAGGGTGCGCTTGCGAGCCCCTACACCTCCCCCCTTCCTCCCCGTCTCTTTTGGTGAGCTTTCCCTTCCCTCTTTGTGAGTGTGTTTGTGCTAATGTGAGTATGTGTCGGTGCTATTGGGGGAGTATTGTTATCAGTAATTGCTGCACATGAGGTGTTTGTGTTTATGCATGAATGGTGGTAGTTTTGTATTGTAGTAAGACAGATTTGTCTTCTTAAAATCTTTGAGGAACTAGTGCCTAGAGACATATTCTAAGGATTATGTCTTCATATGATATGATCATCCATGTGTCTAAATGTTATATATGAAATTTGGTATCATTTTATTATCTGTTGTAAGTTAAACGTGATTTGCATAGCCTGTCCAGATTCACGTGGGAATTGACTAGTTTCTGGAAACATTTTTTTTCGGACATGTAGAGGCTAAATTAGGTTATAATGTCTTC
The DNA here is from genome assembly GCA_030737835.1 of Acorus gramineus. Classification (NCBI taxonomy): domain Eukaryota; kingdom Viridiplantae; phylum Streptophyta; class Magnoliopsida; order Acorales; family Acoraceae; genus Acorus; species Acorus gramineus. Next base: position 2,194,903 of record JAUJYN010000016.1, on the reverse strand, counting down.
ACGGATTATGATCCCAACATGTCCGACAACGTGTATGATTTTATTTCATAATTTTTGGATGTGTATTTGGTACTGTGGAGATTAAATAGTAGGGCTGATTGTAGCAGATATACCAGTTTTGCTTAATTGTGTGTCAAGGAGTTGTTATGCATGTTGTGGAAAGTATCAGGAGTCGTTGTCTTCATGAAGTAGGCTTGTATATCTGTCAAGAGGCTTTATATTTTAATTGAGCATCATTGGTTGTGTTTTACAGCTTTAATTGGCAAAACTTGCGATGAATGGGTCGTTAGGTGAGTGATTCGATCCCACATTTTACGAGTACCTTCTCTGGCAAGTTTGTAGAGATTTATATAAAGGAAAAAGATACACATAGCCCAATTGCAGCCCCAATTGCAGTCCATCCCATTTTTATTTTTTTATAAAATTATACACCCACCATTTGAAGTGTATGCTATTATATACTGAGATACATTAATTTATTTTTTTTCATGGTGAAAAAATAAAAAATAAAAAATTACAATATACACTATAATAATGTAATATATACTATGATAGTGTATCATATAGATTGCAAAACGAGATGTAAAAACGGAATGCGTGTATAAGCACTATTGTATAAATTGTTCCCCACCTTTTATTTAACGGACATAGAATAAGTTAGCTACTTCGCGACCCCATTTAAAATGAACACTCATCTGTTAAGACTGGTGTATTGCAGCCGTCCCAGATGGTCAGCCTCGCTTTTTCTGCGAAGCATCCGTAATAACAGTGGTCCTGCTTGAAAAAAGAGGAAGAGACGAAGAAGGCTCACCATTGAAGGGTGGAGCAGCGGCTGTAGAGCTTCTTGGGTTTCTCATATGTAAGTCCTCTCGTTTGACTTTATATTTTGGTCTCGGTTCTTCCTTTATCATAGATTCTTTTGGCTTTTGAACGGCCTCCATTCTTAACCGTCTGTTTCTGGGTTTTGTAAATGGTTATATTTTCAGAGTCTTTGTTTTTTTACCCTCTGTTTTGATTGATTTTGGATTGCAAAATTGAAATTTTGTTTAGTTGGTGGGAGAGATGGAGATATATAGATTATTAGAGTGAAAGATTTTCATCATGGATGAATACATGATTGGTTCAGATTGGGAAAAAAATGATAAGTTGTGGCTTACTTCCTTGGCTTATGAATCTAAGTTTTTTTTAAATATTATTTGTTTCATCTCAATGGAAGATAGATTATTTGGGGATTGATACTTGCATTTGGAATTTATATTGTAAAAATAAATGAATAAGATATTGGCTGATTTGGGCAGCTGAAAGACTGGAAAGTACTGGAATTTTGTATATGATGCAATATAATTTGATTTTGTGCATCAGTTCTATGTACTGAAGAAGTTTAGTGTTAGGGGGATTCTTTTCTCCTATTGAATATTAAGATCTGGGATAGTTTGGATTGCAATAAAGTGTGCAGGATCAGGTTTGGCTGTTGTTTGATGTTATTTGGTTGATATGAACTACTATATTTTTTCTTAATTGTGATTTTCATTTGGTCTCTCTTATTTGATTCCAGATTGGATTCAACGTTTTGGAATTGAAGTTGAAAAGGGTATGGATCTTTTGTTGCTGAATCTTTGATCAAGCTTAGCTGTACATTGTTGGTGATAGACTTTAGATAGATAAGTTTGAGATAATGGATCTCAAAAAAAGGCAATCTCCCGAAGATCCAACCTCTTCCTCTACTTTTGCTGATGATCCATCCAAATATTTCTTTGCAAACCAACCATTCCCTAACTTTGATCCCTTTCAACAACCCCTCATCGAGTTCTGCCCACCAGTGGATCCATTGACTGACGTCAAAAGACCAAATCAGTTGGATGGAACAACTCCCAAATCCACGCACGACAGCACTTCCGTTCAAGAGTGGGATGTGCATACCATATTAAATAGCCTCTCCCTCCTCGAGCAGAAGATCCATGAAGTCCAAAATATTGTCCACTCGATCAGCCCGTCTGATTCTCATCCCACTGCTCGATCCATTGAAATCACTGCTCAGAAGCAGCAGCTCGTGACCGCTAATGTAACCAGCATCATTATCCAACTGATATCAACGGTTGGCTCCCTCCTCCCATCTGTGAAGAGCTTTGTCCCATCTATCTCCTCAACAAGTCCTCTTCATGAGCAGTTGGACAGCATGAAAGGTTCAGACTCTGATGAAAAGGTCAAATGTGGGGGTGAAATTGATCCTTGCAGTTTCACCATCGAAGAGTCAGAGCCCATTATCACCATCGAGGACCACGAAATGAAGGACTGCGAAGATGGAGGCGAAGGAGAGAATCTCCCACCAGGCTCCTTTGAAGTGTTGCAACTTGAAAAGGATGAGATCTTAGCCCCGCACACGCACTTCTGTTTGATCTGTGGGAAGGGCTTCAAGAGGGATGCAAATCTGAGAATGCACATGAGAGGGCATGGAGACGAGTACAAGACTCCAGCTGCTCTCGCAAAGCCAAGCAAGGACACAAGTTCTGAGGCCATGCTCGTGAAGCGCTACTCGTGTCCTTTTGCTGGATGCAAAAGAAACAAGGATCACAAGAAATTCCAGCCTTTAAAGACCATCCTGTGTGTGAAAAATCACTACAAGAGGAGTCACTGTGACAAGAGCTACACTTGCAGTCGATGCAATAGTAAGAAATTTTCAGTTATTGCAGATCTGAAGACGCATGAGAAGCACTGTGGGCGTGATAAGTGGCTTTGCTCTTGTGGAACAACCTTTTCAAGGAAGGATAAGCTCTTCGGGCACATCACGCTCTTCCAAGGCCACATGCCAGCGCTACCCCCAGATGAGACCAAAGGGTCTGGGTCGTCCATTAACGGACAGAACAATGAAGGCAGTACTGATTTTGATAGTTCAAATGGGAAGAAAATAATTGAAGAGGACCAGGGTTATTTCTCACCATTAAATTTTGATGCCTGTAATTTTGGAGTGCTTCAGGAGTTCCCACGGCCAGCATTTGAAGTTGGAGATAACCCATTTGCTTTCCTCACCAATGGATCCTCCAATTTCATCCGGAAGTGTGGAGATGAGAGTTTGGATGACCTGTGATAATCTAGATGACCCAGAAAGCATTCTGGACATGCTGATATTTTCATTCCCGACTGCGAACATGATAGTGAACATTGTACCTCCCATGTCCCAAGTATGTTGTTTTTTATAAACTATGTACTATGTTGATCTTCTTCATATAATTCATCCACTGTGTTTCCCTTTGCCAATCTTTCCTACAAATATGTTGCCTTTCTCCTCAGAACTTTGTGTGTTTTAAATATTTCTTTTTTGGTGAGGAATAGGGGTTCTTAATGTTTTCAGTGGCTGGAGAGACTTTAGTAGATCACTTTTTCTACCATTATCTCTTTGGCACCCTTCCTCCTCTTTTTGTTCATTTGGTTTGCTTTCTTTTGAGCATTCTCTTTGTTTTAATAAAATCAAAGTAGGATGCCTACCGCTTCCTATCATGCGGTCTGTGTGGTCCATGCGAATCGCGTATATATATCATTATCAAAGTATATGCGTCAATAAAGAAAACATACCAGCTCATTAAAGCATATACCTTATTGGGCTATATGCTTCCTTTATCGACACATATACTCCTTTAAGAGGTTTATATACATAGTTCGCGTGGACCGCATATTATCGACGCATCTTCCTTTTGCATTAATCTGAATTTACATGAAATTCATAGTCTCTTCAACATCTTATATTTGTAGGAGTGAAATTAAGCTTTGTGACCTTCCTCATATGAAGGGCATCACATGCCTTAAGATCTATTTATGTCGATGCCATGTTTCATTGTTTATTACACTCAGATCTATTTTCAACCCCAATTACAACTTTATATGCGTCGGTAAAAAATTAACGACGCATATGCTCACATTAACAAAGCATATGTTTTAAAATAATTTTTTTAGATTTTTAATAAATGCATGCATGCAATTCATTGGAATATATACTTTACTTTTTATAAAAACATATATCTCATTAACTAATAATGAGATATGCTATTTTTAAAAAATTTAAAATATATGTAAACTGAAAGTGAACCTGAAAATGGGATGAATGTAACATTATCCTTTTACAGTAGCAAGGTGAGGAGAAGAGTCTAGGTAGCAACTACAGGTACCTTTATTTTCTCATGGTGTCGGCTACACGAATTCAGGGGAATACGTCATTAATAAATCCTCTGGATTATCGTGATGCGAACCTGTTTAGATTTTCTTGTGAATTAGAATAACATGAAGTTGACTTTGCCTGCAATGTGAGCTGGCCAGCATGCACATTTATGTGATGTTTTAGTAGGTAGGTATTCTCTATCATGTGATCTTGAATCATATTGGAATTTAAAATTTTGAAGTAATCAATGCATTGAAACACTAAAAATTAAGTACTAAAGTTTTTTTTTTTTTTTTAATGTATACCATCCAAAAACATGCTATTTATTTTTATATTACTCCAAATAACTTATTTATTTTTATGTTATTAAAATAAATTATGCATATTTATCATCCAAGTTAACTTCTATCAAAATTTTTATTAAAACCGATAGTTTTAGAGAAATGATCAAATTACCCTTATTTTTTTATTTTACATGTTTTACCTTACCAAATCTAATATAAGTATTAATAAGTACTATGTATTTGCTAATAAATAGTATTTATATTTAATTTTTTATATTTTTAGATTTTAGATGAAATTTATCATTTTCACGTTAAAATTAAGGGTTAAAGACATCTAAGTCCCTATAAACATAAGAAAACCCATATAAATCCCTACTAAAATTGGAACAGACGTACGAGTCCCTGAAAACTCAGAAAAACCCAATTATCATCCCTGAGTTAAATTTCCATCAAAACTTAATGGAATATTCCCAGAATATTCTGTCACATATAATTGTGTAGACATTGAAGTCCTTATAAATAGTCATAAAGACAAATCAGTCCCTGTAAAAGACAAAATTGTCCCTCAAAGACTTTTACATTAAATTGTGTACACATTGTAGTCCCTATAAACAATTATAAAGACAAATTAGTCCTTGCAAAAGACAAAATTGCCCCTGAAAGATTTTTACATTTAATTGGATAGACATTACAGTCCTTATAAATAATCGTAAAGACAAATTGGTACATGTAAAAGACAAAAATGCATCTGAAGAATTTTTACATTTAATTGTGTAGAAATTGCATTTTTTTTAGAGGGTATTTAATTTTTAAATTGCAATGTCTGCACAATTAAATGTAAAAATACTTCAAGGGTATTTTTATCTTTTAGAGGAACAAATTTGTCTTTACGATTATTTATAAGGACTGTAATGTCTATCCAATTAAATGTAAAAATCTTTCAGGGGCAATTTTATCTTTTGCAAGGACTAATTTGTCTTTATAATTGTTTATAGGGACTACAATGTGTACACAATTTAATGTAAAAGTCTTTGAGGGGCAATTTTATCTTTTGCAGGGACTGATTTGTCTTTATGACTGTTTATAAGGACTTCAATGTCTACACAATTATATGTGATGGAATATTCTATGAATATTCCGTTAAATTTGGATGGAAATTTAACTCAGGGATGATAATTGGGTTTTTCTGAGTTTTCAGGGACTCGTACGTCTGTCCCAATTTTAGTAGGGACTTATATGGGTTTTTCCATGTTTGTAGGGACTTAAATGTCTTTAACCCTAAAATTTAATATTTTTTATTTTCACTTACATTAGTATAAATGAAATAAAAAAAAATTCCGTGCTCCGATAAACGGATCATATCCCCGGTGGCCTATGGCCCGATTATGGGGTCCACATTCTAGGTGACCCGCAACCCCTTAGCTCGGCCCACCGGCCCGCTTGGATCCAGCAGCAACAGCATCCCAAGTCAGTATCTCATATCTATTATCTCAATTAAGGGATTATCAATTACTGATTTTCCAAATTCCAACTGAATATATCACAGATTTGGAGCTATCATTACTTGATTAAATCCCAAATCAATGCAGTATATTTGAGAATAAATCTCATCATTAATTGTTTGACCAAATCCCAACAATATATGAATATTAAATTAGGGATAATTATGAAGATCCTAGGAAATATCCATATAATTGATCCCCTAAATTAGAGATCCCTTCCAATCCGTCGAATTGGGAAGAGATCCACCACTAATCACAGGGCAACCTGAAACGCACTATAAATAAAGAGCTAATTTTCTTTATTGAGGTATGTGAAATCTTTTCCCTAAAGTCATAGTTTGGCTACCATTACTGACTTGAGCTTCAGAGAGTCTTCTGCAGGTCCCCACCTCCATGTGTCTTCGACGCCCGAGAAGAAGCACTCGCTGACGACAATCACCACTAGCGGAGCCTAATAGAGCGGGAGTGGACAGATCCGACTACTTGAACACGGTAAGCAGATTTTTGCCCCCTCTAGCTTGGACAGATCTATGGGATCTAGACGAAAAGCCTAGCTCTTCATCATGCCTCCCAAGAGCTCTGCCGCCCTCCTCCATTTCGGCAAGCACTTCGGCAGCCAATCCGTCCTCTCTTCCGGATGTGTCGACAGAAGACAACCCCAACCACGAGGTCACTAGTCTGCGGCAGATCTGCATTGAGGCCATGGCTCTGGCAAAACGAGCCGAAATGAGGATCGAGGAGCTCATATGTACCCCCAAAGTCGCACGACAAGAGAACGAACATCTTCGTGCCGAGCTTGGTGACCCCAACCCACTAGACGCGCAACATTCTCTTCCTCTGGTCGCTAATGACCTCCCAAGCGGCAATGGGCGGGTAGATCCTCCAGAGAACAACCTACCTGCCAAATCCTGAACAACATGTGGCTTCCTCCAACGTGGTTGCAAACTCAAAGCGCCCCCATGTGACGATGACTAGGTTTGGAAGGATATCATGATGAAGGAGGTCAACTAGTGTATTCTCCGCAATATGAAGCCTCGAACCACTGCAGATATCACAATGCAGATTGGCAACCTCATCAACCGATCTGTATCACCCCACATTTACCTAGCCACTTATTGAATAGTAAACGGGTCGCTACTACACTTAATCTAAATACAAGACCAAATTTTTTTTTTTTTTTTTCACACCATATGATAAAACTAATGATAATAAAATAAATACTATCCAATGTTTTTACAAAATATCAGGGTTTTGCTAAAACAAGATACTAGAAAGTAAATATAAAATAAACCACCTCTGTGGGTGCCATCTAAACTAAACAAACCCAAATAGTCGATCGTGACTATAATTTATTCTCGAATCGCTGCCTTGAAGATATTCTTGAAAGATGCGACAAGTCCAAACTTCACATTGATCCTCACAACATGCGATACCTAGTTATGAAACAACCAACCCATGTCAAATAGGGTAAGCGATTAACTCAGTGAATAGACCCACTAACAAATTACCTCACATGACAATTATATGTAAAAAAAAATAACAGTTATATGACAACAAGAATTTTCTTTAATAAATCTTTTATTGTATGAAATCAATTTAAATTCATGAACTTAAAAAAATATTTTAATACGATCACATGGCTCAATCCTCGGCCCACGTCATAGAAATCATGAGGATATGACCGGGTACAATTCTTAATCGAAAGAACCATCCCCCCAAAACAAGTGTGCTAAGCCCCAAGCGACTAAATCGTTCAAAAAGCTCCCTCGAGGAGACGTCAGATCTAGGAGACGTTGATGGGTCGCCGCTGCCATCACTACGAGAAACCAGATTAGGATGCCCCGGTTGCTACAAACTCTAAACAAAGGAATCTGCCGCTGCAAGGAATGAATTACCTCATCCCTTACCCGATCTGGAGACTCTTCGAGTCCTAGATCTTCTCCCCTAAGGCCAAATATAATGGGGGATATTTTTTTTCTGAAATATGTTATGATATGCATCTTAATAAAATCTTCTAGAACTAGGTTGTCTCCACTAGTCCGAAAATCTTTAATCCAAATATTATTTAGAAAACATAAGCATCAAAAAAATTATTATATTTGTGGGGGATGAAATCCGGTTCTACCCTCTTGGGCCGGATCTTCGCTGATCCGGGCTTTGGATGTAGACCCGAGATGGCGTGAGCTTATTCTTCCCTTCACGTCAGTTCACCACCACCTGTAGCCTCGATCGTCTGGCTCCTCCTTCCTTCCCCTTCGACTTTCGATACCTGAAACTCACACCAGTGGGGTGCCGGCTAACGCCCCTCCAACGCTCAAGTCAGTGATCTCTCCCTCTAGGGAATAAGAGGAACTTAGAGTCATTCAGTCTTAGTAGGAGAGAGAGTCAATGTTTACATACCTCGAGAAGGAGGGGAAGTCTCCCCTTTTATACTCCATAAGGGCGTGCCGAACCTGGCCTTGCAGGGTGATCATATCACAATCTGGAATCTCCACGTGGCCTCAGGATCCCTTGACATGTGGCTCCTAGGGATCATAATCATACAATAACAGTTCCTCTGACGACTTGTCCTTTTCCAATGTCAGGGAATATTCTCTTCACTAACCGTTCTTCTGCAAAGGAGGGCCCTATGGCCAACCTGCCTTTTACTCAAGCACTGTCCTCTGGTCGGCTTAATCTTAAAGTCGGGCAATGTTTGACTCTCATCCTGAGACTAACAGCGTATGGTTTCCTTTATAGGTCGGGCTTAATCATCTGCCCGACCTTCGAAGGAAAGCGGATTTATTCGTGCCGTTGGTGAATTTTTGGGCCCATGGGCTCTCCTTCCTCTGGCCCATATTTTTACCAACAAGGGCTGCTCTTAGTCCAGCCCTTGTGCTTATTCGACATTGACTAATTTGGTCACTTACAAATGCCCCCTTCTTTTGGGGTCTCGATTTCTTGGGGGCCCGGAAGAATTGATCTGGGGAAGCCTGCCAGTTTGAACGACTTGCCCACCAAGACTTTCGCGTCAACTGGATTCGGGCGCTGGGATCGATGGCTTGTGCCTTCGACAGTTGTCACTTTCTCGAGTCGCCCTCTTCATTTAGTACCACTTACTGGGGGGGAGTAACTCCCAGATTTTAATTTGGCCGCCTCGTCTTCCTAAATCGACAATGGCGGTTAAGGTTCTGGTCCCGATCCCTTATATATGCTCTTTCTGCTGTTTAGTTTTTACTTCAATAGGACTCCCTTTCCCGTAGGTTTTGTCTAGCATGTCTTTCCACTCTTATTCCTTGCTTAAAAATGGCCAACTTTCCCGACAGCCTTGTTGTTGAGGAGTATACCGGGGAAATGCCCCCTCAACCAGACCCTGAAACCCTCCTACTCTACTCTGACCAGATTGAGGCTGGCATGATCACCTTCCCGTTATCTTTGCTGATAATGGAATTTCTGAGCTTCTTCGGCCTTCACCCTCTCTAGCTCGTTCCGAGCGCCTATCGCATTTTGATGGCAGTTACTGCCCTCAATCGTGCTTGCGGCATCAACCTCGGCCTGAGCGAGGTGCGGAGCTTCTGTGCGCTGAAGTTCCTCAACGGAGAAGGCCGGATGTTCTACCTGGAGCGGAGGTCGGCTTCGTGGGAGCTGATCAAGGATGCGCAAGAGTTCGTCTATGATTGGCGGTCCAAACTCTTCAAGATTCAAGGCGCATGGGCGCCCGAAGGTTGCACGTTTCGCGTTCCGCTTCATCAGAGGGACTCTCCCCTAGGATCCGGTTGGTCCTTTTTCCTGGCGTCAACCATTTTTCTCCCCTCCCTCCCCTTTTTATAACGTCCTCCTTTTACAGGTGACTCGTCTCTTAATGCGTGTCTCCCTCAAGAGAGTCTTCGCATGGGAGACATTGATTGTGCCCTATGTTTCCGGGAGAGGAGTTGGAAATCTTTATTGGGTGCCACCTTGGTCAACCCTGGCGTTGCGCCTGCTCCGTCCCCTCTACCATCTTCAAGTGGGGGTGCCCGTCCTAGCACCTCTTCCTTCTCTTGGGGTGAGACGTCCAACTCTTCGTCTGTAGGCGGGGGCGCGTTGAGGAGGTCGAATCGTCGTCGTAAGGCGGTAGTTAGGTCAGCTGTGCCTTACAACCGCCTGATCCAGATTGAAGAGGAGGAAGACGCTTTCCTCGAGGATGGCGGTCCCCCAAATCATTAAGCTACCCCCTCTTTCATGAATCATCAAGCTTCCCCATCCACGGCCTCTAGAGAGCAAGCTCGGGGAGAGGGAAGAGCTCGTGGGGGTGAGTCTCCTCGAACAGAAGATCATGCCAGGAATTCCCGGGGCTTTCCGGAGGCCGCTAGAGAGCCTAGCGTGGCGGCCCCAGTTCCTTCTTCTCCACCGAGGGTGCCCGGTCGTGTCCTTAGTCGCACCCCCCCTCAGCCTGCGACTGGCGACTGTCCTCTGACTGACCCTCAACTCGCGTTGCCCCCTGCTCTTCCTCGCAGGGCTAGTCTCACAGCTTGGGGACACGTCACCGCCGCCGGGAGGGAGCTCAATAGGCTGAGGAGCCTTGTCGAAGAGGAGGAGGAGCGGTTCAACGACTTCTCTGCTGGTTTTCATGCCGGTTACATGGCTGCTCGAGGCGGTGAAGCCTTTCCCTCCTCGGTCCAGTTGAAAGATATGTACGATCTCTCTCTCTATGAGAGACATTATGGCCGTTTTGCAGAGGATGCTCTGAGCGCCTCAGCTCGGCTTGACCAGTCTACTTCTCGCCCTCGTCAGTGAGAAGATGCCACTATGTGCCGTGTGCCTCCTGGCGCCTCTCCGTTCTCGTTCCAACAAATGCTTCGATCTTGCTTCTATTTTTATTATTGTAAAAGTTTTTCCAGGCTGCGTTCCGCGTACAGTTTGTCTTTTTGTCTTGACTCCGTACTTCAAACTTTTTCTAATGTTGAGCGTCTACACTTACTTTATATAATTTTATTTTTGCCATAGAATTTGGCTTGCATTGTTGTGCCTCGCCCCTGCATCCTTCTTTCTTGTATACCTTAACTCTCTAGGCTTTTTTTTGAATAGATTAGAGTTGTCAAGTCAGGCTTAAAGCGAGTACGCCCCCTCCTGGTCGGGCATTGTCGGCTTTTTTTTTACCAACTTCTAAAGGTCACGCTTTTGAATGTTGGGTTGAAAGGTTAGTGACAATCGCAGCCGTTCGATTATCCAGCTCATCAGCCTGAACGTGGTCATGCAGGGTCTGGTCCTCATGATTTTTCGTATCTTTCTAGTGTCAAAGGCCTGTGAGCTTTCTTACACATGGTGCTTGAGCGGGATATTTAAGGTATTTTGAAATCGATCTCATGATTAGGGTTGCCGTTTCTCCTTCCCGAGGCGCCAACCGTCGTATCTCGGGTAGCTGAAAGGGTGCACCGTTCCCACGGCGCGGCTGACGTCTTTTAAATAGGGATCCATCGTCCGGACGAAGAGGTAACTAAGCCTTTCATCTTTGAATCGAGGTATCGTTCTTTCTCTCTCCTGCTAGGTCTGTTCTTCATTTTTTTAGGAAAGATCCTTTTTGCCTTTCCATTATGAGAACATCAATCATTATATCCCTACATGGCCTTAGGAGTATGTTTGAAATCCCTGAGTCTGTAGGCATGGCATGGTCGGATTTTGACTCGTTTCCTATTCCCCTAGATAGCATGAACCACTCGTGTATGTACGTGTATCCTTCCCATATAGCTAGGGGTGCCCTAACGGTGCCATTCCCTCCACTCGTGAGGAAATTCTTGTCGACTTTCGATCTCCACCCAACACAATGCAACCCCAACTTTTTCAGGGTCTTGATTGTGCTATGTGGCGCTAAATCGGGAACTCAACTTGGATTTAGGCGTCCCCGGAATTATGTATACTTATGAGCTTAGGAAATCTGGTAAGGGCTATCACTTCATGGCTAGGAATTCCAAAGAGAAATTGATAGAAGACCTGCCAGACTCCGATAAGGGTTGGTCTGAGAGTAAGCTGATTATTCTATCCGGCAACTGGGAGTTCGGTGGTGCTCCCAAAGATATATGGAGAGTTCCCCGGATCGGCTTGATAGGCTCCCTAGGTCGGGCGGTATTATTTTGTCTGTTCATGAGTAACTTTGCATTTTTGCTTTACTGAACTTATGTTTCGTTCCGGTTTAGCTTCTGCTGCAAATTCGTGTTTGGCCAAGGATTTGGTGAGACTGGAGCACATCAAAGCTGCTTGCAAAAGGAGATACCGGGGCTTCTCCTGGATTCTTGGTTGGGTTAATCCCAACCCAAGCAGCTGCCGTCGCTTTAGTCCTCGCTTTTGCGACATTGTAGCGGCTCCCTCTTCCCCTATTGTCGAATTGGGACCACCTATGTGACTATCGCCGACCGACTTCTCGAGGGTGAAGGACACTCCGAGGAAGACTTGGAGCCCATCTTTCAATTAGGCTTTGGCGATCCTATGGCGACAGAGAGCTCGTCTAGTGGAGCCTAACATGGTTTGCGGCTCCGGAGGGGTTCTAAGGACAACCCAAAGCCTGGGGGGAAATCTGACTCAAGCTCCTTGGGAAGAACAACCCCTACTACTACCGAGAAGGAGGGAGTGACTAGGCCATCGACACCCTTGGCCGACCTCAGGTCCGGAGAGAAAACAGGCCTCAATTCTGTTGGGAGGTCGGACGCAACTCCCGGCGAGAAGGAGAGAAGGGTTGCAGTGCCTTCTACTGATCTAAAGTCAACGGAAATGCGGGTCGCTGGATCGATGGAGAAAAGCTTCACTCCTTCTAGTGAGAAGGAGAAGATGGCTCGACTTGCTGTTCTCCATGCCGAGGTGGACGCCCAATCAGGAAGAATTGGCCAACTCCCCGGTCCTGAGAAAAGGCGGCGCTCGCTGGTGAAACCTTCCTCGAGCACTCCTTCGAAAAGAAGCAGGCCAGCCGCGGCAGGACATTCCTCTTCGTCCCCTTAGCTACCGCCACCGTCTTCCAACGTCTCCTTGGGCAAGGGGAAAGGGGTCGTCCCGGCCACCATGTTATCTTCCCCACCAGTTACTCTTTAGGAACCGGAGGCCCGGCTGTTCGTTCCCACCCCTCGGGCCCTGTCCCGCTTGATTCAAGTTTCCGATTCCAGCCTAAAGGATCGAGAAGTGGCGGTTGGTTTGATCCGATCCGTGATCCTAGAGAAGGATAAGGCTATGACGGGCGACATGTCCATTTCTGAGACGGGTTATGTCCTGCAGAAAATGGTCTACCAGGTACCTTTTATTTTGATGTGAATCGGACCGCTGATAGTTGCATTTTGCATGGTTATTCTCCATTTTTATGGTCTTCTTATCCTGAAACAGCTCGGCGTTTATTCGAGCATGGTGGGTCGAAGATTCGACCAAGTTATTAGTGACATTGCTCGGGCACATCGTGCCCACAAAGGGGAGCAGGCATCTCGGGAGAAAGCCGAGATTGAATTAAGTACCGCCCAAGAGGAGCACTCCCGGGTGGTCGAAAGGTTCAAGAAGGACCTTCTTGAAATGTCCTTGGCGCTAGAGAAGGAAAGAGCTGATCGGTCTCGCATCGCATCTGAGGCAGAACAGCAGAAGAGAGAGAGAGCTGAATTTTGAAGTCCAAGTCGTTGAAAAGGTATAGGACCGACTGGGCCCGATTCAAAAGAAGTCGGAAGAGGCCATTTCGGTGGCTTATGACAGAGGTTACCGCAAGGGCTTCTATGACTGTCGTGATGGGGTACCCGAACCGGGTCCAGAACAAGTCCCCCAGGTGCTCGGGCCTCAGCTTCTCGAATTGGAGGATCAGAGGGATCGACCAAATCCACCGTCTTCTTTTGAACCTACGGTCTTGCATGGTCAGGTAACCAGTTTCCTTGGTTGTACCTTGTCCGATATCATAGATGTCGACGGATTTCCTTCCCCTGGTCATCCAGATAACTCCACCGTAATGAAGTCGGTAGTTGCCAACATCGTAGGACTGAAGAGTGAGCCTTGCAGGAATGTCATGAAGTCAGAGGCGCTTCCACCCGCGGCGGGTGCAATTGAAACCGTGGTTCCAATGAATGAAGATCTGGTGACATTGGCTGCTAGGGTTGAAGATGAAGATGATGCTGAAGAAGATTCTATTCCCCTGATCTGACAAGCTCCCTCAAGACGCGCCACGGGAGAAAAGCCAAATTGATGCTTCATGGACTACTTTCGTTATATATATATATATACACACATATATATTTCTTGCATTTTGTAATTACGACTCCATGGTGAAATGGCGTGGACGCCAATTTATTATATGGTGAATGTATCGAGACTGTTCAGTTTGATTTGTGCTCGTAGTCTGGATGTTTATCTTGTTGCTATCTATTCTTTTTGCATGCCTATTTTGTGATGCCGATGTAGTTTAATGACAGGGGGGACGTACTGTTTGAGACCGGCATATTCTTAGATACGCCCTGCAGTTTTGCTTTTGTAGCGGGTTCCGAGGATCTTTATCTTCTTGATACCCTCTCTCTTCCCCCCTTTATGTTATTTGATTAGAGCGCGGCTGCTAGGGATGAACTGAGTCGAGTGCAAAGAGCAACCTCGACTAGTTTCATCCCGTTGAGCACGGCCTCGTTGTGCCGTATTGTCTGTTGCGCGGCTGCTAGGGCTGAACTGAGTCGAGTGCAAAGAGCGACCCTGACTAGTATCAACCCGTTGAGCGCGGCTTTGTTGTGCTGTATTGGCTAATGCGCGGCTGCTAGGACTGAACTGAGTCGAGTGCAAAGAGCGACCCTGACTATTTTCAGCCTGTTGAGCGAGGCTTCGTTGTGCCGTATTGGCTAGTGCACGGCTGCTAGGGCTGAACTGAGTCGAGTGCAAAGAGCGACCCCGACTAGTTTCAGCCCGTTGAGCGCGGCTTCGTCTTGTTGCGTTATTCATTTCACATAGAAGAATGAGAAAGGGAAAGCACTTCTCATTTAATGATAATATTTCTTGAGATGGATTACATTCCATGGTCAGGAAATCTCCGTCCCGTCCATAGTTTCTAAATGATAGGCTCCATTTGGTCTGGCCTTCGTGACTTTGAAAGGCCCCTCCCAGTTCGGTCTGAGTTTGCCATCCTTCTTGTTCTTGGTTTCTAGGAAGACTTCTTTGAGGACAAGATCACCAGCTCAGAAACTCCTTCTTCAAACTCGTCGATTATAATATCGAGATATTTGGTTTTGATAATCCACCGTCCTTATTGTTGCGATCTCCCTCCTTTCATCTCGGAGTTCTAAGTCTTGCATCATCTGATCGTCATTCCCTGCTTGATCAAAGTCTTGGGTTCGGTGGGTGGGCAGGTAGGTCTCGACTGACAGAACAGCTTCAATTCCAAATGCTAGTGAGAAGGAGGTCTCTCCCGTAGACCTTCGTGAGGTGGTCCGGTAGGACCAGAGGACTAAAGGAAGTTCATCGACCCATTTCCCTTTCGCACTGTCTAGCCTTTTCTTTAAACCATCTAGGATAGTTCGGTTCGTGATTTCAACTTGTCCATTGCTCTGGGGATATCGCGGAGTGGAAAAGTGGTGCTGTATCTTCAATTCTTTGCAGAACTCCTTTATCCGGGCACTGTCAAACTGCTTGCCATTATCTGAGATGATGGAGTGCAGAACTCCAAAGCGACACACTATTTCTTTCCACAAGAAGGCCTTAACCTCGGTATCCCTGATTCTCGCCAGAGGCACCGCTTCAACCCATTTAGTGAAGTAATCGGTGGCTATCGGAAGGAAGCGTTTTTGTCGAGATGCCATGGGCATAGGTCTGATAATATCCAGTCCCCATTGGGCAAATGGCCAAGGGCTCTTAAGTGGAACGAGGTCTGCTGCTGGTTGGTGAATGGGTGCCGAATCTTTGGCAATTTTTGCACTTCCGAACAAGGTCTGCGGAATCTCTTTTTAAGCTCGGCCAAAAATACCTGATTGATAACAACCGAAGGGCTAATGATCGAGATTCGATATGCCCCCCACACAAACCCGAGTGAGCGTGTTCAGCATCTGTCGCGCCTCTTGGGGTCCAACGCATCTTAAATAAGGTCCCTGAAATCTCCTTTTATGGAGGATTCCCATAGATGACATCCAAAATCTGGCCGCCCTCTGCTTGAGCTTTCTGGCCTCGAATTTACTCTCTGGCAGGAATCCTTCCGAGAGGTGCCATTTGATGTCCGTCATCCAGTTGGGTGAGTCTTCCGCGCAGGCAACCATTAAGATCTAATTAGCTCTTTCAATGCTCGGGATCTTTAAATAATCAATTTGAATGCTCCTAGTCGGCGTTCCGCTGATGGCTGATGCTAGGTTAGCTAAGGCATCTGCTTGAACATTGAGTTCTCTCTCTATCTGATGGATATTTGCCGATCTGAATCGGGAGAGCAACAACTACACCTTCTCCTGATATGCAATCATCTGTTCGTCCCTTGTTTCATATTCTTCGGAGCTCTGAAACACTACCAGCTGTGAGTCACTGTAGATGTCAATGATCTGTGCACTGAGGTGAATTGCGAGCTCCAACCCTACAACAAAGGCTTCGTACTCCGCTTCATTGTTAGATGGTCGAAAACCTAATTTTAGGGCATGTTCGAACAAAAGTCCATCACTGTTCCTTAAAACCAGCCCTGCTCCTGCGCCTTTTCGATTAGACGCTCCATCAACGTTCAGGGTCCATGTGGGCCCAACCTCGGCCTTTTGGTTGTTGATCATGAACACCTCGTCTGGTTGTGGGGTCAAGTCGGCTACAATGTCAGCGATTACCTGTCCTTTCACTGCACTCCTCGGAATGTACAGGAGGTCAAAAAGAGACAGCTCGATCGCCCATTTCAACATTCTTCCGGTGATGTTGGCCTTCTTAAGAATAACCTTGAGCGGGTAATCGGTCACCACATTAATCGCGTGGGCGACGAAGTAATGTCTGAGTTTTCGAGATGATATAAGAAGGGCGTAGACAACCTTTTCTAGGTACAGGTATTTAGACTCTGGTCCGCACCAGGACTTGCTGACATAGTAGACTGGCCGCTGTATTCCTTCGTGTTCTTTTATGATGGCTAAGCTGACAGCGTGATCAGAGGCCGCCATATAAAGGTATAGTGCTCTCCTAGGTTCGGCTTCACCAGTAGCGGAGGCGATGCAAGATACCTCTTGAATTCTTCAAAAGCCATCTGGCACTCCGAGGTCCAATTGAATTTTTCAGCTTTTCAAAGCAACCTGAAAAAGGGAGATCTCTTTCAGTCGCCTTAGAGATAAACCGATTTAGGGCCGCCAACCTCCCAGTCAGCCTCTGAACTTCATTTCTGTTTCTTGGTGGGTTCATCTCGAGCACAGCTTTGATCTGATCGGGGTTGGCCTCTATACCCCGATGCGTGGTCAAGAACCCAAGGAACTTTCCCGATTCTACCTCGAAGGAGCACTTAGCCGCGTTAAGTTTCATGCGATAGTTCTAGAGAATTTCGAAAGCTGCCCTGAGATGCTCGAGATGGTCACCCCGTTTGTCGCTTCTTACCAACATGTCATCTATATAAACTTCCACAGTCTTGCTAATCTGCCGCTCAAACATCTTGGTGATGAGCCTCTGATATGTTGCCCCTGCGTTTTTTAGCCCGAAGGGCATGACATTGTAACATAGGTGCCCATCGGGGTGATGAACGCCGTTTTTTCCACATCATGTTCGTACATCGGAATTTGATGATATCCCGAATATGCGTCCATGAAGCTCATCAGCTCGTTTCCTGAGGAGGCATCTACCAGCTGGTCTATTTTTGGCAGGGGGAAGCTGTCCTTCAGACAAGAGCTGTTCAGATCGGTGAAGTCGACGCACACTCGCCACTTGTCATTCTTCTTGGGTCTGTCACGCCCCAGGGCGGCCGTCCCCGAGACGTGGCAATAATAAATATCAGCTATCAATACCTGAGGTCAATAAGGACACCAACAACAATACCCAAGGCGGCAAAGCAAGATAATGATAACTGACTGAAAAGCGGAAGCATAATATATAACAATGTCTGTAAATCAAAAATATTATTACAGACCCGAATACACAATCAATGTCCTGTGAAAGCCAAGTCTAGACCAAAGAAAATACAACCTGTGCCACATGCACGATTTACAAAGCATAAAATGACTCTAGGAATGCTGACAGCCTCGCACACGCCACCCGCCGACAGAACGCTCCACACCCATAAGACCACGCCACAAGAAGCTCCAGTTCCACGCCCAACACTGCCCCTGAAAAGAAAAGTATGCGAGGGGTGAGCTACAAGCTCAGTGAGTGGCTGGAAACCAATCACCATTCTACAGTTCAATACATAAACAATTTCCTTTCAAGGAAAACATGGGTAGAAACCCATGGATAACTGGGTCACGCGGCGGCGCGACCAACCTCACCCCCACCCTCACTCCCGGACCCCGTCTCTTGGGACTTATGGGGAGAGACCATACCGTCGGTCGAAGAGACCCGGATTTACTGGTCTAGAGACCATACCGTCGGTCGAAGAGACCCGGATTTACTGGTCTACTCAACACTACTGGATCATCTACATCTAGACAATCGCCCAACGATGTCCTTCAACATCGATCACGAGACCAGACCCAACAACTATGGGTCACGAGGCGACGTGTCTTCGCCTCATCCACACCCTCACACCTAAAAGGAGACATCTTGGAACTTTGGGAAGAGACTTAGACTGCTCTACACCCCTGGTCCACCGGTAGCCTCTCCCACCCTCATGGCCTCCGCCTAGTCCTCTGATAGGTATAGCCAACGCCGGGGAGTTCCTACATCGGATCCAACGAAGGGGAGAACGATTTCCACGCTCGCGACATCATTCATTAACCCTCTCCTGGGTAGTATCTACAACCCGATCTCCTCAACTCACCGCTCTACACCCTTGGTGGTCCGCCAGTAGTCCTTTCCCACCCTCGTGGCCTCCACCTAGTCCACTCCCACCATCCATATTGTCCGACACATCGGAGGTACCTACGGACGGGAGCCCTCTGTCAGGTACAGCCAACGCCGGGGAGTTCCTACATCGGATCCAACGAAGGGAGAACGATCCCATGTTCGCAAAGCGAAACCCAAAGGAAAACAAATACTCTCGATACTCGCCTATCGAGATATCACACACATGCATAACAACAACCAACACACTCATATTAATCTTAAAGTAGTCATAGTCCCTAAACGGGAGTAACTACACAAGCTAGTGGGTCGTAACATCGCCGACCCACCCCACCCTCACCCTCACCCTTTAGGGGGTGACATGGGCCTTTTGGGACTGACTAGACTGCTATTCGCCCTTGGTCCGCTAGGAGCACGTCTCCGCTCCGTAGCTTACCTAGTATACTCCCACGATCAATACTGTCCGACACATCCGATGTACCTACAGATGGGAGCCCTCTGTCAGGATAGTCTGTCTAACGCCAGGGAGTCCCTACACGGATCTGACGAAGGGAAGAGAACAGCCTACTCACACGCATGCGATCCTCTTGGATCCGTCGACAACGCTTCCTAACATTTCTAATGTCATGAATTCACAAGAATTCCTCCAGGGCGCATAACTAAGATGCGGGGAAACATATATTATAACGACAAGGTTATAATATTCTCTAAGGCATGCTTACAACAATATAATCACATAATTCCATCTTGATTTAAATAAATTAAACTAAATGGGAACATGCATAGTTCGGGGCTTTCCAATTAAGGGACAAGGTGACTAAACATGCATAGGCCGCTATACATGATATAAGGGTGCGTATCCCTAGCATACAAAGTCTAAGGTGGCATGGATATATCATATTAATCATGCATGTATAGCATTTACATATTATAGCTAAGGGGCCCCATCGATGCGTGACGCGCTTCTATGCGGGTCGAGCGCATCCCTAGAGAGGGGGGGGGGGAGATTGGAATCAAACCACTCACCTTACGACCCGGGACCTCGCGCATCCCATCCGACGAGATCTTGGAGGGGGAACGAAAGGGGGCCCTCGACGCACCCGCGACCACCTCAACCACCACCACCACCTCAGCCCTCCAATGGCTGCAAATTAGGGGGGGGGGAATCCATGTAAAGGTGCTTGAGAGAGAGGGGATCAACAACACATGGACAACCTACACAAAGCTCACCATCACCTCCTCCTCCACCTCTTCCTTCTCTTTGGGACATTTCCACAAACACATGGGGGGCTTGAGAGAGAGGAAGAGAGAGCTTGAAAAATAGGCGTGGAAGTTATGGGAGAGAGAGAGAGAGAAGATATTTATGCAACAAATATCTAAGGGGAATGAAATGACTAAGTCGCCCTTTGACCAGAAATTCTGCGCATGCTTCACTGGAACAGCCATAACTTCCTCGATGTAGCTCCGAATTGCACAATTCCAAGTCCGTTGGAAATCCAAGAAGATTATCTACAACTTTCATGTTTATGCCAAGATCAAATAATCTCTCCAGATATTCTGAAATTAGAGCTAAACATAGAGCAGGGCTGCTGCCAGAATTTCCCTCCCCGGGGTATACTTGGAAAAATACCCATAACTTTTACTACAAGAATCCAGTTGATCTAATTCTACTTTTGTACGAAAGCTAACTCAAAACTGGACATCTCATAATAAAATCATATTTAAACCTCTTCATCTTGGATTTTAACAAAATCAAATCCAAATACCAAATTGGAAATACATAACTTAGAAAAAAAATTATGTAGCCAAATTTTCAATCAGAGTGCTCCAAATGACACAAACACAACAGGTACTACCACCATGTTGGCTAACCAATCAGGATACCGTACTTCCCGAATGAACCCTACAGCGAGGAGCTTCTCCACCTCTTCTTTCATGGCTTCGGCGTGAATCAGAGCTACTCGCCTCTGCCGTTGCTTGGCGGGTCGCACTGTAGGGGAGATACAAAGTCGGTGGCAAATTATACTTGGATCGATGCCGGGCATTTCATACGGCTTCCACGCAAACACATCCACGTGTTCATGGAGCAATTTGATCAAATTTGTTCTTTCGATCTGGTCCAGCGCAGTGCCGATAAGAAAGTACTTTTTTGGTTTAAGCGTGTCGAGGAGGATCTTCTCCAGGTCTTTTTCCACTACCCGCTGGGCTGGACCGGGTATGGCCTCATTAGCTTTCACCCGGTCCTTCAGTAATTGCTATCTTTTGGGATGTATGTCGTCTACGCTCTCGGGCGGCTCTTCGGCCTTAGCCTTTCCAGAGGTAACGATGGCATAGCACCTCCTCGGTACAGACTGATCGCCTCGTATCTCCATGGTTCCACCCGGGGTCAGGAAGCGCAACTTCTGATGGTATGTTGACGGTATGCTTTCATTGCCCCCAGCCAGGTGCGGCCCATGATGGCATTGTAGGGGGATGGGAGGTCCATGACAGTGAATTCGGTCAGGACAGTTTCCTTGCCTGCCCGCACAGGCAAAGTTATCCGTCCTGCCAGAACTGCTTGGCTCCCATTGAACGCGATCAGCTGGTCCCGCATTGGCTCAAGGTTAGAGGGCTTCAGGCCCATCTTGAGATAAGGTTGCATGAATAGGATGTCAGCCGAGCTTCCTGTGTTGACCAGTATTCGTTTAACATCATAGTTCACAATTCGTAGGGTGATGACCAGAGCGTCACTGTGAGGTGTGGACACGTCAGATAAATAGTCATCAGAGAAGGATATCAGCCCGGGGTCCTCCACCTTTGGCCTTTTGGGTATGAGTCGGGGTTCCTGGTTGATCTGCAAGACCTCCATATGATCCGCACTTCTTTTCACAGTCCGTTGGATCGACTTAGGGTTTCTCAAGACAGTCAGTCCTCCATAGATCATATCTATAACTCCGGCCGCGTGTGAAGGGGCAACGGCGACCACGTGCTTTTCAGGCTTCCTTTCCTCCTGAGCGTCTATGAATTCTCTGAGCTTCCCTTTTCAGACCAACGTTTCCATGAATCCTTTGAGTGTTCGACAGCTTTCCGTCTGATGCCCCTAGTCTCTGTGATAGTCACACTTGAGACCCTTATCCCGGTGGCAGGATCGCTCTTCATCGAGGGTGCCCATTGGAAGAATGGGGCGTTTTTTATCCTTTCCAGGATTTGGACAAGAGGCAAGGTGAACTTGGTGTATGGGCACTCTCTGACTTCGTTGGTCGTCGAGCTGCCCTTGATGTCGGCCCGCGATCTCCGTCCCTTGTCTTCCTTTGTCGGGGGGTTCTTGGAGACTGCTGCGGCTGCCTGTGGTCGAGAAGGGATGGCCTCATCTTTGACCTGTATTTCTCTGCGCGGCACATCAACTCGCACAGCGATTTTGGGACCTTCTTCACCAGAGAGTTTTGCAGTTCGTGCTTTTGGGATAAACCGTTTTTAAATGCCATGATGGCCGCGTTCGGATCGCATCGGTCGACTTTGAACATGAGGAAGCAGAAGCGGTCTACATAACACCGAATAGATTCTCCAGGTTGCATGTGAACCTTCATGAGGTTGCTGAGATCCTTCCTCTATTTTCTACCTGCATATGAAGTGCTCAGTGAACAGGGTGTCGAGTCCTTCAAAACACCGGATTGATCCTCTAGGAAGCTGATGGAACCCGCTGAGTGCTGCTCCTTCCAGGCTTGAAGGAAACATCCTGCACATGAGCTCGTCATATTATTCGTACAAAGCCATTGCATGCCGGAAACCCAACACATGATTGAATGGGTCAGTGGTCCCATTGTAAAATCGAAACTTGGGTTGGACAAACTTCCTGGGTGGGGTGCTGTGCAATACATGCTGCACGAAAGGGGACTCGAATCCCCTCAGTGCTCTAGAAACGAACTCTCGATCTCGGGTGTTCGTCACTCCACTCCTGTAGGTTCGCTTTGTCCGTTCAGGACGGTCCTCCTCGTAATCATCGTTCGATGCTGAGTATTTACTGGGACTTCGGAGCCGTCCTCGTCGTGCCTGATGATGAGAAGTGGCATGCTTGTCATGCTGTTCCTGACGCGGGGAGTAGTCACGGTGCTCCTTTTTTCCATGCCTAGCCCGATTCTCCACGGCGGGAAAGTATGGGGGTTCTGATTCATCGTCCTGTTGCTTGTGACCTCCACCGGAGGGGTACACCGATTCATGGCTCCTCCCGTTGGCTTGCCGGCTTTGGCGACAGTCGAATCATGGCGGTCGCAATCTCATGATTCGACTCCCGCCCTCAACGGGTTTTGCTGGTTTCGTGCTTCACGGGGAGGTGGTGGTGGCGTGACCTCCTTCCGCTTCAAGAATTCTTCCATCAGGCTCTCCAGATGGTGGTACTGTTGATTCATATCTTCGAGCTCCATAACAAAGTCGCAGCCCGCCTTCGGGGTCGGGTTTCATGAAGTGGATCCGTCGATTGTCTCCTTGCCCTTCGGCGGGGGTGCGTCGTTGGGCGTCATGCGCCCTCCTTCTCTACCTTGCTCATGAACTGTCGATTGAGTCCTTGTCAACACCATCTTCTTAGGTCGAAGTTTGGGACGGATTTTTGCTCGTGTCCCACAGACGGTGCCAATTTGTGGGGGATGAAATCCGGTTCTCCCCTCTTGGGCCGGATCTTCGCTGATCTAGGCTTTGGATGTAAACCCGAGATGGCGTGGGCTGGTTCTTCCCTTCGCGTCAGTTCACCACTACCTGCAGCCTCCTTGATCGTCTGGCTCCTCCTTCCTTCCCCTTTGGCTTTGGGTACCTAAAACTCACACCAGTGTGGTGTCGGCTAATGCCCCTCCGATGCTCAAGTCAGTGATCTCTCCCTCTACGGAAGAAGAGGAACTTAGAGTCATTCAGTCTTAGTAGGAGAGAGAGTCAGTGTTTGCATACCTCAAGAAGGTGGGGAAGTCTTCCCTTTTATACTCCATAAGGGCGTGCCGAGCCTGGCCTTGCAGGGTGATCATATCACAATATGGAATCTCTACCTGGCCTCAGGATCCCTAGACATGTGGCTCCTAGGGATCATAATCATACGATAACCGTTCCTCTGACGACCTGTCCTTTTCCAGTGTCAAGGAATATTCCCTTCACTAACCGTTCTTTTGTAGAGGAGGGCCCTATGGCCGACCTGCCTTTTACTCGGGCACTGTCCTCTGGTTGGCTTAATCTTAAGGTCGTGCAATGTTTGACTCCCGTCCTGAGACTAACAGCGTATTGTTTACTTTTTAGGTCGGGCTTAATCATCTTCCCGACCTTCGAAGGAAAGCGGATTTATCCGTGCCGTTGGTGAATTTTCAGGCCCATGGGCTCTCCTTCCTCTTGCCCATATTTTTACCAACAGGGGTTGCTCCTAGTCCAGCCCTTGTGCTTATTCGACATTGACTAATTCGGTCACTTACAATATTAATTCTTGAAACATGAATAGCATGATTCATGCTATTTTAAATGAAATGATGAAGGAATTAAATCATGCAATTTTATTCAATAAGGGATGCAAATATGATCAATATGTACAATAACACAATCGTGCATAGTTTTCTTAATATAAATGCATGAATAACATATAATATCGCTAACATAAGTTTAATCTAAATTAACATGTGAGAATCAAGAACATATAGTCCTATAGTAAAAGCCCACATGAAAGAGATCAATAAGCCCACTCACCTTGAATGGACCCTAGGTCCAAAGAATGAAGCCCACAACAAATATTACAACCTGGATGACCAAATAAATGATTAATTAAAACCTATAATTCAATCCTAGGCCCAAGACCTAAATTCCCTAATCATAATTAATAGATATAAATCGTTATACCCAATCATCTAAATCTATCTCATATATAACCTAATAAGAGGTGCAAATCCATCTAACATATAACCACTCACTAAAAGACAAAATCAGAAGGACAAAAACAAGAAAAAAAACAAAAATCCAGAATATTTAAATCATAAAAATTGTGAAAACACATTTTATACAAAAATAAACTTTAAATAGTAAAAGATAAAAACTAACAAAATTTATCCTTTGATGTATATGTATAAATCATAAACCTAGTTTTATTAAAACATCAAAATTTAATAATCTAAAATAGATCAAATCTTTAAAATAAGTAATAAATCAAAACCTAAGTTTATCAAAACTCAAAAATCCAAATACCTAATATAGATCTAATAATAATAAATAATAAATCAAAACCCTAGGTTTATGAAAACTCAAAAATTCAATAACATAAACATATATCAAATAAAACCCTAGTTTTACCGAAACACAAATGCCATTACATAAAAATATAGATCTAATCACCAAATAAAACCCTAGTTTTACCAAAAACACATATACTATAACATAAAAAAAAGATCAAATCCTTAACTCATAAATCCAAAATCCTAATTTATCAAACATAAAAAACCTAATAACCTAAACGTGAATCTCATATCAATAATAGACATAAAGAAAAGATGAAATACCTCTCTCTCTCTCTCTCTGCCTTTTTTTTCTCTCAGTCGAATACCACTATCTTCCCCTAAACCTCCCGGCTCCTCTCTATTTCATAAACCTCTCTATCGCTCTCACATACACACATATATTTTCATAATCTAATATTATGATTTGATTTCAAATTTAAATTTAAAAGATGGTTATTAAAAAGATTTGATGTGATATGGATTTAAAAGAAGATTATTTCAATAAACAAAATTGGAATTGACAATTAAAGGTAATAAAAATTTAAGATTTGGATCTCATTTATCTAAAATAAAAATCAATCATAGTGCAAGATTAATTATATATCATAATTATATATGATACGTGGAGGGGCAAAAAATGGCTAACCGGCTTCGGGTCGTCAAAATCCATCCGCTCCGCTCCTCCCTACAGCTTCCTTGGGATCTCCAGCGCACCTCCTCCTCGAATGTCGTCAGACATAGGGTTGGGGGTGACCTGCGGAAGACCCTCTGATGCACAAGTCAGTAGAATGCACAACTAGGGTTGTTGTAAAAAGAACTTCACCTGCTTTCCTACGAAGAGCTCTTTCCCTATTTATAGTGTTTTCAATCAAACCCTAGAATCATCTAGGGACCTCCTCCCATTGGACAGATGGGATGGAGTGTTATATATGTGTCACTTTTTGCCTTCTGGTCACCTTTGGGTCATTTCTGGCAGTTTTTCAACTTTTTCTTTTTTCGATCGGAACCGCTAAAATTTTGGACTTTTAGCTATCATCATGAGCTTGAGAACTCCGATTGAAAATCTAACTGCACATTATGTGTCCTGGTGCCATTTCAAACCACCCACAAAAATTTCATCGAATTCCGATAACGTTTCAGAATTTGGCAGTTTCGAATCGTATCCGGGTTTTGACCGAGCGGGAATGTCAAAGGGGGGCTTGACCAAGTCAAAGATGACTTTGACCAAGTCAAGTTTGACCATTGACTTGGTCAAATGGTTTTGTTTGTTTGTGTGGTTGGGTTGACTCAAAGTCAAACACCAAAAACCCTTTTTGCCCTAAGTGTGTGAGTTTGTGAGTGTGTGTGTGTGTGTGTGTGAGCCCCATGTAGGCGTCCCCTTCTCCCCTTCCCTTTCTTCTCTTCATCTCTCTCTGACACACAAAACTCCACCTCTTCCTCTTCTCTCTTTTTCTTCCATTAGAGCTAGTAGAAGATGATGAAATAGAAGGCCATTGAAGGGAAAAGGAAAGCCATTTTTAGGGCTGAGAGTGGTCTTGGTTGTGGTGGTCTTGGTGGTGGTGATTTGGTGCATAAAGGGCACCCGAGTTCCTCCCTTTGTTCTTCCTCTCTTCGGATCTTGACGGACGGTCGCGCGACGACCCGGGTTTCGGTGAGTGGGACAATCCAACCCAGTAGGGAGGTGTTCGATGCACGTAGGCGTGCATTGCCCTCCTCTGGGGCACCATAATTGCATATTAACTAGTAATCAATGTAAACTATGCTATGCATGAATTAATATGATGTATCCATGCCACCTTAGACTTGTATGCTAGGGATATGCACCCTTATATCATATATAGAGGCCTATGCATGCCTAGACACATTGCCCCGAACTATGCATGTTCCCATCTAGTTTAATTCAATTAAATCAAATGTGAGCATATAGTTACAAGCATGCTTTAGAGAATATTATAACCTTGTTGTTATAATATATGTCTCCCCGCATCTTAGTTATGCGCCCTGGAGGAATTCTTGGGAATTCATGACATTATTAGCATTACAAATCGGTGTCGACGGATCCAAGAGGATCGTATCCGTGTGAGTAGGTTGTCTTCTCCTTTTGGTTGGATCCGATGTAGGGACTCCCCGGCGTTGGTTGACCTGACAGAGGGCTCCCGTCCGTAGGTACCTCCGATGCGTCGGACAGTACTGATAGTGGGAGTATACCAGGTGGAGGCTACGAGGGTGGGAGAGGCTACCGGGTGGACCAGGGGTGGAGAGCGGTCTAGTATGCCCCAAGAGGCCCATGTCACCCCCCGAAAAGGGTGAGGGTGAGGGGGGAGGTGGGTTGGCGATGAAACGACCCACTAGAATGTGTAGTTGTTCCCGTGTTAGGGACTATAAATTATTTAAGATTGATATGAATTGTGATGCATGGGTTGTGCTATTCACTGAGCGTGTGGCTCACCCCTCGCATATTCTTTTCCTCCAGTTATATCTGAGTCGGATCTGAAGGAGGAGCTCCCCGAGGCACATCAGCAGTAGCGGAGCAGTGTCACGTTCTGCGAGTGAGAGGCCATCAGCATCCCCTTCTTGATTGTATGTATTGTATTCCGTGCTTGGGCACATACTTGTATTTGGATGTCATTGTGTATATTGGCTCTCACAGGACAGTTGATTATGTATCGGGTCTGTAATATGTCTTTGAATTACAGACTCAGTCGTTTAAGCTTCCGCTATTTGTATATATTATGTCAGCTACACTTTTGTCTGTGTTGTCATTTTTTATGTTGTTTAGAGTATGTTATTGATCTCCTGTATAGACTGCTGATATTATATATACTTGCCACGTATCGGGGACGGCCGCCCTGGGGCGTGACATGGAGTCCCATATTCTAGGGGATAAAGGTTGTGTTATTATTGGGTTTTTACTGGATTTGCAGTCATTATCCCTTTATGAAAACACAATTTATTGGGATTTTGTGAATCAATTAGTGATTCATTCCACATCTAGGATTTATTTTGTGGATCAGTACCATGATAACACTAGATTTAATATATTTGTGTGGATTCAAAGAATTAGTTATTCATAATGCCTAATTAAGTTTTAGATTTACTGACTTGAAATGATGCTCTATCGTCGGGCATTGAAGGGTTGATTGGCCGGATCCAATGATGGTGGGTGGTGCGGGTCGTTGGCCGTCGGTACGTGAAACATGGTTGGTGGGCCTCATTTTTAGGCCCTACAGATGCCCCCTTTTTTCCATCCGATTGTGTCACGCCCCACGGCGGCCGTCCCTGAGATCTATCAATACCTGAGGTCAACAAGGACAACAACAACAACACACAAGGTGGCAAGGCAAAGATAAATGATAGTTAACTGAAAAGCGGAAGCATAAGATATCAACAATGTCTGTAAACCAAAATATTATTACAGACTCGAATACACAATCACTGTCATGTGAGAGCCAAGTCTAGTCCAAATAAAATACAACCAGTGCAAAACGCACTATTACAAATACAAGACTCTAGGTGTTGTGCCTGTGTCATTTGGAGCGCTCTGTTTGAAAAATTTGGGTACATAATTGTTTTCCTAGAAGTTATGTATTCCTGATTTGGTATTTGGATTTGATTTTGTTAAAATCCAAGATGAAGAGGTTTAAATATGAGTTTACTATGAGATGTCCAGTTTTGAGTTAGCTTTCGTACAGAAGTGGAATTAGATCAACTGGATTCTTGTAGTAAAAGTTATGGGTATTTTTCCAAGTATACCCCGGGGATGGAAATTCTGGCAGCAGCCCTGCTCGACGTTTAGCTCTAATTTCGGAATAGCTGGAGAGATTATTTGATCTTGGCATAAAAATGAAAGTTGTAGATAAGCTTCTTGGATTTCCAACGGACTTGGAATTTTGCAATTCGGAGTTATATCGAGGAAGTTATGGCTGTTCCAGTGAAGCATGCGCAGAATTTCAAGTCAAAGGGCGACTAGGTCATTTCTCCTTAGATATTTGTGATAAATATCTCTTTCTCTCTCTCTCTCCCCTCCCAAACCCCCACTTCGACTGCATTTCTGGTCCCTCTTCCTCTTCTTCAAAGGCCCCCCATGTCTTAGAGTAAATGACACAAAGAGAAGAGATGGTGGAGGAGGAGGTGCAAGTGAATCTTGGTGTAGGTTTTGTTGTTGTTGATGTTCCCCTCTCTCTCAAGCTCCCTTTTCATGGTTCCCCCCCCCCCTGATTTGCAGCCATGGGAGGGCTGAGGAGGCCGAGGTGGTGGTGGTGGTGGTTGAGGTGGTCGCGGGTGCGTCGAGGGCCCCCGAACCTCCCCCTTTCGTTCCCCCTCCAAGGTGAGCTCCTCCCCTTCTTTTCTTTATTTTCATGGCTTAAGGGGATGTGGGAGAGGTCATGCATGCTAGGTAGATAGGTTAGGGTGTGTGTGAGGGGTTGGGAAGGGTTAAAATGAGGTCAGGATGGGCTGGGCGCGCGGTGGGCGCAGTGTGCGCGTGTTCGCGCGCAGGCGGGAGCTGGCAGGCACTGGCGGGCGCGAAGACGCGCGCAGGCACGTGCGCGAGGGTGTGCGGGTGCACGCGGGTGCAGGCGCGAGCGGGGGTGCGCGCGGGAATGCGCACGAGCATGCGCGCGCGCGGGCAGGGCGCCTGGGCGCGGGGCTGGGGACCAGTGCGCGCGCAGGCGCGTGCGTACGCGTGCTGGGGCGTGCGCGGGGTACTGCGCGGGGGCGTGCAGGGCTGGACGCGCGGTGCTCTCTAGCCGGCGCGTGCGGCAGCACGGGAAGGCGCACGGCAGTGCGTCGATGGTGCTGGGGTGCGTGGGTGCGTGCGCATTCGTGCGTGCGCGTGTGGGGGGCCATGCGTGTGGCTGCCCGAGGGTTCGGGTAGGTGTTGGGGCACTCGGACTGGCGTGCGTACGTGCGTGCTCGCATGCGTGCGAGCCCGTATGCATGCTTGTCCGAGTATGGGGTATTTCTAATGATTTCTTTGTGTAAATTGTGTTGTTTCTCACCAGTTCGATGCCCCTACCTTGCAGATCTCGTCGAATGGGATGCACGAGGTCCCGGGTTGTAAGGTGAGTGGTTCGAATCCAATCTCCCCCCCCCCTCTCTAGGGATGCGCTCGACCCGCGTAGACGCGCGTCGCGCATCGATGGGGCCCCCTAACTAATATGTAGATATTTGCATGCTAGGAATATACATCCATGTATCGTGTATAGAGGCCCGTACATGCCTGGACACCATGTCCTGTACTTAAAAGCCTTGATCTATGCATGATCAATATGATGTATCCATGCCACCTTAGACTTGTATGCTAGGGATATGCACCCTAATGCTGTGGATAGAGCCCTATGCATCCTGACACCATGTTTCATGCTAGGAAAGCCTTGACCTATGCATGTTCCCATTTAGTTTAATTTATTTAAATCAAGATGGGATTATGTGATTATACTGTTGTAAGCATGCCTTAGAGAATATTATAACCTTGTGGTTATAATATATGGATCCCCGCATCTTAGTTATGTGCCCTGGAGGAATTCTTGAGAATTCATGACATTAGAAATGTTAGGAAGCGTTGTCGACGGATCCAAGAGGATCGCATGCGTGTGGGTAGGCTGTTTCTCTTCCCTTCGTTGGATCCGTGTAGGAACTCCCCAGCGTTAGACAGGCTGTCCTGACAGAGGGCTCCCATCTGTAGGTACCTCCGATGCGTCAGACTGTGCTGAATCGTGGGAGTACACCAGGCAAGGGTGATTAACAGCCTAGTCACTCCCAAAAGCCCATGTCACCCTCCTTGAGGGTGAGGGTGAGGGTGTGATGGGTCGGCGATGTTACGACCCACTAGTTTGTGTAGTTACTCCCGTTTAGGGACTATGACTACTTTGAGGTTAATATGAGGGTGTTGGTTGCTGTTATGCATGTGTGTGGTATCTCGATGAGCGAGTATCGAGAGTGGTTGTTTTTCATTGGGTTTCGCTTTGCGAACATGGGATTGTTCTCCACTTCGTTTGGATCCGATGTAGGGACTCCCCGGCGTTGGCTATACCTGTCAGAGGACTAGGCGGAGGCCACGAGGGTGGGAGAGGCTACCGGTGGACCAAGGGTAAGAGCGGTGAGTTGAGGAGATCGGGTTGTAGATACTACCCGGGAGAGGGTTATTGAATGATGTCGCGAGCGTGGAATCGTTCTCCCCTTCGTTGGATCCGAGTAGTGACATCCCCGGCGTTAGACAGGCTGTCCTGACAGAGGGCTCCCATCAGTAGGCACCTCCTGATGTGTTTCGGACTGTGCTGAATCGTGGGAGTATACCAGGTAAGCTACGGAGCGGGGAGAGGCTACCGGTGGACCAGGGGTGTAGAGCAGTCTAAGTCTCTCCCAAAGTCCCAAGATGTCTCCTTTCAGGAGTGAGGGTATGGATGAGGCGAAGACGCGACGCCTCGTGACCCATTCGTTGTTCGACCGTTCCCATAGATGTTGGGTTCGGTCTCGTGATGGATGTTGAAGGACATCGATGGGCGATTATCTAGATGTAGATGATCCAGTAGTGTTGAGTGGACCAGTAAATCCGGGTCTCTTCGACCGACAGCATGGTCTGTAGACCAGTAAATCCAGGTCTCTTCGACCGACGGCATGGTCTCTAGACTAGTAAATCCGGGTCTCTTCGACCGACGGTATGGTCTCTCCCCATAAGTCCCAAAAGACTCCCTCCAGGAGTGAGGGTGGGGGTGAGGTTGGTCGCGCCGCCGCGTGACCCTGTTATCCATTGGGTTTCTACCCATGTTTTTCCTTGAAAGGAAATTGATTATGTATTGAACTGTAGAATGGTGATTGGTTTCCAGCCACTCACTGAGCTTGTAGCTCACCCCTCGCATACTGTTTCTTTTCAGGGGCAGTGTTGGGCGTGGAGCTGGAGCTTCCTGTGGCGTGGTCTTATGGGCGTGGAGCGTTCTGCCGGCGGGTGGCGAGTGTGAGGTTGTTAGTATTCCTAGAGTCATTTTATGCTTTGTAAATCGTGCATGTGGCACAGGTTGTATTTTCTTTGGTCTAGACTTGGCTTTCACAGGACATTGATTGTGTATTCGGGTCTGTAATAATGTTTTTGATTTACAGACATTGTTATATATTATGCTTCCGCTTTTCAGTCAGTTATCATTATGTTGCTTTGACGCCTTGTGTATTATTGTTAGTGTCCTTATTGACCTCAGGTATTGATAACTGATATTATATTTTATTTTGCCACGTCTCGGGGACGCCTGGGGCGTGACAATAAAGATGGTATCAGAGCCTGGTCCTGTCAGAGCCTAAGTCTAGTCGTATAGATGATGAGTCATAGGATTGTCACCCAAGTACTCTGTTTTAGAAGTTATCTTAGGTTGCTGACATGCCTCCTCGCATCCGTTGACGTGGACGTGACCCCCTGGACCCACCCTTAAGTTGTCGACTGGGTCGACTGGTTAGGGTCAGTTGTTAGATCTCTTGTGCGGGATTAAGGTTTGGGTAGGAGATTTATGCCCAGTAGTGTGATAGTGATGAATTGGTTGCAATTTCTAAGGTATGGATTGCGTCTCGATAATGGAGCTTCTTCCCCGTGCATCGGTATCGCTAGTAACCATGGAGTTCACGTGCGGCGCCTGTGTAAAGTGTTGAGGATGTGGCGTATTGCTCATTAAGGGATGATGTCTTCTTCTAGCCTTCCTACTCAGGATTTAGGGGCCTTGCAGGGTCAGCGTTGAGACCCGGGCTAGGGTACTCCGTGTTCCTTGTTTGGTTGTCGGGATATCCTATATCGGGACCTCATGGTGCCCTGCCAAGGTTTCTTTTCCCAGTCAAGGAATACCTTAGAAGCATCAAATTGATGGTGGATTTTTCCCTCTCACTTGGAAGGTGCTGTAGCGAGTGGTGATGCGTACGATCGGGATTGGGTGCGTCCTATTGCAGCTCAGTGGGCGATCGCTAGTGGACAGGGTTGCATAGTGGCATCTGGATTCGTTTCGATATATCATTGTGCATTGTAGCTGCCCGGTTGAGGCCAGAGCCCTGTGAGGTGCTCCCAAATACTATGCTTGTGGTGCGCCCATATGGCAGAGATAGTAGGCTTGGGAGGCTACCAGGTAGAGGCCACACCGGGAGAGTGCTGCTAAATAATGTCGAGAGCGTGGACTCCCCGTGATGAATCTGCCCATGGAGTGCAGGATGCTGGAGTTCCAATGATTGTAGATGAGCGACCTATCTTTGGCGGCATGTGAAGCACAGTTGTCGATACTGTCGCGTTTTGCCCCACATTGGTCGCGAATAAGGAGACGCGATGCTAGCGTTCGTGATGGGACTCAACCGCCCTATCAGATAGATGACGTCGCATAGGCATTGTCGAGGTTCGACGACCCCTTATTGCGTGTCTTGTGGATTAAGTGCGGTTGAGCGACTTACCAAGCGTGTAAGTGTCATCATGAGCGCCAGACATGCTCGAGGAGCAGAATCTGGACTTAATTGTTCGAGGTGTTGTTTTGATCTCCCCGTGGAGGTTGAAGATCAATTACCTTTGCCGCGAATCGATGATCTATTTGACCAGCTCTGGGAGCGAGTGTCTGCTGTTAGATCGATCTTCGCACAAGGGTACCACAAGTTAGAGATCCGAGAGTTGGACATCCCGTAGATGGCCTTTCGTGACCGTTCAGGCACTACGATCTTTAAGTACTGCCGTCGGGGTTGATGAATGCGCCGGATGCCTTCGTGGATCTCAAAAGTTTTATTGGGCTCCGTGGACTACTTTGAGGTAGTCTTCATTGAGATTGCTGTGGTGTGATGAAAAAGGTGATATGGGTGACCTTGTTTCCCCAGGTTGGCATGCCCTCAGGCAAAGTTCGAGAATCATCATTGAGTGGAAAGCGTCAGTCCATCGAGATTCCTCAGTGGACGTGGGAGTGGGTTATCAGGGATTGTTGCGGACTCGCTAATGTCACGTTCGGGTCACGACGCCGTCTAGGTGATCATTGACCGACTGACTAAGTCTGCGCTTCCCTCCCTAATCCGACTGATTGAGTCTCTGGATGCCTTGACGTGGGTTTTCACCTTCGCGATTGTTTGTCTTCATGGCACTCCGGTCGGTGCTATTTTCGGTTGAGACGCGGGGGTTACTTTGAGGTTGTAGCGCAGCCTTTGGCGTGAGCCTCCATTTAAGTATAGCGTTTCATCGCCGATGGACAGCCAGACAAAGAGGACGATTCAGACCTTGGAGGACATGCTAAGTGCCTGCGTGCTCAATGATGAGAGCCGTTGGGTGAGGCACCACCCATTTGTTGGGGTATGCCTGCAAGACGACTGCCATTCGAGCACCCAGATGGATCTGTGAAAGGCACTCTACAGGCGCAGTTTTATACCTCCCTTGTGTTGGGGAGGTTGAGGAGCACCAGTTGGAGGGGCCATAAGTTAGTTGTTTGACCTTGCGGTGGCCAGGTTGGTTCGTGTGTACATCTGCACCTCCCAGAACCGACAGAAGGGCTACCCAGGTCATTGTTGCCAGGGGCTTACCTTTGGGTTTGGCGACCATATTTTCAAGAAGGTGTCCTGGTTAAAAGGCACTCTCTGTTTCGACGTTCGGGGCAAGCTGAGTTTGCTCTTTAATGGGACCATTTCTCATCATTGAGTGGATTGGGGAGGTGGCTTATCATGTAGCCTTTCCCCCCCAACTGGCTCATGCCCACGACATCGTCCTTGTCCAATGGCCGAGGTGTTATGTCCACGATCCTGCTCAGTCATTCTGTTCGACTGTCTCATCCTCGAGGTGGATTTGTTGTTCATGGAGCAGTGGATCGAGGTCAAGGACAAGCATGAGGAGAGGCTCCACGCTAAGACCGTTCCTTTGATTATAGTGTGTTGGTAGCGCCAGTCCGGTGCGAAGACCACTTGGGAGCAAAAGGCCTATGCATGATACTTTCGGTCTTCCCTTTTGGGTTTCCTTAAATTTCGAGGACTAAATTTCCTAAGGGGGGAAGAATGTTGTGCCTGTGTCATTTGGAGCGCTCTGTTTGAAAAATTTGGGTACATAATTGTTTTCCTAGAAGTTATGTATTCCTGATTTGGTATTTGGATTTGATTTTGTTAAAATCCAAGATGAAGAGGTTTAAATATGAGTTTACTATGAGACGTCCAGTTTTGAGTTAGCTTTCGTACAGAAGTGGAATTAGATCAACTGGATTCTTGTAGTAAAAGTTATGGGTATTTTTCCAAGTATACCCCGGGGATGGAAATTCTGGCAGCAGCCCTGCTCGATGTTTAGCTCTAATTTCGGAATAGCTGGAGAGATTATTTGATCTTGGCATGAACATGAAAGTTGTAGATAATCTTCTTGGTTTTCCAACGGACTTAGAATTTAGCAATTCGGAGCTATATCGAGGAAGTTATGACTGTTCCAGTGAAGCTTGCGCAGAATTTCTAGTCGAAGGGCGACTAGGTCTTTTCTCCTTAAGATATTTGTGATAAATATCTCTCTCTCTCTCTCCCCTCCCAAATCCCCACGTCGACCTGCATTTTCTGGTCCCTCTCCTCTCCTTCAAAGGCCCCCCCCCCCATGTGTCTGATTGAATGACACAAAGAGAAGAGATGGTGGAGGAGGAGGTGCAAGTGAATCTTGGTGTAGGTTTTGTTGTGGTTGATGTTCCCCTCTCTCTCAAGCTTCCTTTCCATGATTCCCCCCCCCTGATTTGCAGCCATGGGAGGGCTGAGGAGGCCGAGGTGGTGGTGGTGGCGGTTGAGGTGGTCGCGGGTGCGTCGAGGGCCCCCGAACCTCCCCCTTTCGTTCCCCCTCCAAGGTGAGCTCCTCCCCTTCTTTTCTTGATTTTCATGGCTTAAGGGGATGTTAGGGAGGTCATGCATGCTAGGTAGATGGGTTAGGGTGTGTGTGAGGGGTTGGGAAGGGTTAAAATGAGGTTAGGATGGGCTGGGCGCGCGCTGGGCGCAGTCTGCGCGTGTGCGCGCGCAGGCGGGCGCTGGCAGGCTCTGGCGGGTGCGCAGACGCGTGCGGGCGCGCGGGTGCAGGTGCGAGAGGAGGTGTGCGCGAGTGCGCGCGGGCGCGCGCTGGAGTGCGCGCGAGCGGGCGCACGCGCGGGCAGGGCGCCTGGGCATGCGCCTGGGCGCGGGGCTGGGGACCAGTACGCGCGCGTGTGCGTGCGTGCACGTGCTGGGGCGTGCGCGGGGTGCTGCGGGGGGGCGCAGTGCGCGCGGGGGCGCGCAGGGCTGGACGTGCAGTGCGCGCGCGAGCGTGCGAGCGCGTGCGGCAGCGCGTCTGGGTGGCGGGAAGGCGTGCGGCAGTGCGCCGATGGTGCTGGGGTGCGTGCGTGCGTGCGCATTCGTGCGTGCGCGTGCGGGGGGCCATGCGTGTGGCTGCCCAAGGGTTCGGGTAGCTGTCGGGTCACTCGGACTCGCGTGCGTACGTGCGTGCTCGCATGCGTGCAAGCCCGTATGCATGCTTGTCCGAGTATGGGGTATTTCTAATGATTTCTTTGTGTAAATTGTGTTGTTTCTCACCAGTTCGATGCCCCTACCTTGCGGATCTCATCGGATGGGATGCGCGAGGTCCCGGGTTTTAAGGTGAGTGGTTCGATTCCAATCTCCCCGCCCCCCCTCCCTAGGGATGCGCTCGACCCGCGTAGACGCGCGTCGCGCATCGATGGGGCCCCCTAACTAATATATAGATATTTGCATGCTAGGAATATACATCCATGTATCATGTATAGAGGCCCGTACATGCCTGGACACCATGTCCTGTACTTAAAAGCCTTGATCTATGCATGATCAATATGATGTATCCATGCCACCTTAGACTTGTATGCTAGGGATATGCACCCTAATGTTGTGGATAGAGTGTCACGCCCCAGGGCGGCCGTCCCCGGGACGCGGCAGGTGTATATATCATATCAGAAGCCTACACATGAGGTCAAATATATATACTCTAAAACCACAGATAAAAATGACAACACAGATCAAACAGGGCTGACATAATATATACACAATATAGCGGAAGCTAAAACTGAGTCTGTAATAAAAAACATATTACAGACTCGATACACAATCATATGTCCTGTGAGAGCCAATATACATAGTAACAACTGAATATATACAAACACGTGCCAAGCACAGAAATAAAATACGTACAGCCAAGAAAGGGATGCTGATAACCTCTGGCACTCGCGGAACGTAGCGCTGCTCCGCTACTGAAGGAATCCCTCGGAAAGCTCCAACTGCTGCTCCGGCTCCAGCTCAGGCTCAGTGACCACTGGGGAAAAACATATGCGAGGGGTGAGCCACACGCTAAGTGAATGGCACAACCCATGCATCACAGACAATATTTAGCACAATTCCATTATTTATCCAATCTCCAAGACATAACAACATAATCCAGTGGTTCGTACTTCGCCGAACCACCACACCCTCACCCTCACCCATCAATGGGTGACATAGGCTATTGGGACTGATAATCATCCATTCACAAATCCAGTAGGTCGCTCATCGCCAACCCACTACACCCTCACCCTCACCCTACCACGGGTGACATAGGATTTTGGGACTGACTAGGCTGTTGGTCACCCTTGGTCCACCGATAGTCTCTCCTCCACTCCGTAGGCCGCTTGGTCTCCACCCACAACTTCAGCACAGTCCGTAACCAAATCAGGAGGTGCCTACTGATGTGGGTCCTCCGAAGGACGGCCTTTCTAACGCTGGGGGTAGCCTCTACCGGATCCAACGCAGGGAACAGAACAGCCTATCCATACGCATATGATCCACTCGGATCCGCCGACAACACATCTCTACCACTCAAATGTCATGAACTCTTCAGAGTTCCTGCAGGTCGCATATCCAAGATGCGGGGAATAAGTACAATCAAAAGCAATGTTAGAATATCATTGGGGGAAAGAAACTCGGGAGGGCGGCGTGAGTTCCCGATACAGGATACCCCGACAACCAAACAAGGAACACGGAGTACCCTAACACGGGTCTCACCGCTGTCCTCGCAAGGCCCCTCCCCTATAATATTCACTACTCATGCTAATAATCATACCAAACATACAACATTACTTATAATATTATTGGGACTAGAAACCTTGGGAGAGCAGCATGAGGTCCCGATACAGGACATCCCGACAACCAAACAAGGAACACGGAGTACCCTAACACGGGTCTCACCGCTGTCCTCGCAAGGCTCCTCCCGATAATATTACCTAAGGCATGCGATTTAACATACACTAGCATTTAATTTAATAAATAAACTAGTAGGACGCATACATAGGCCGAGGTTTCCTAGCATGAAACAGGGGACATGGTGCATGGCTCATACACATATCCTAAGGGTGCAAGTCCCTAACATACAAGTCTAGGGTAGCATGCATTCTACATTTAAATCATGCAAGCATGGAATACATATTACAACAGGTTAATATAATCCATGACGCCCCAGGAGAGGTCGGTATACGCCCAAGTGCGTATAACGCCTCTCTACTGGGTTGGATTGTCCCACTCACCAGTATCTGGGTCGTCGCGCGACCGCCAGTCTAGATCTGCAAGATAGACATTCAATATGGTGAGTTAAAATCCACAAATACTACAAAATACACAAGAACTTACATAAACCCACAACTAAACTCCCAACACTCGGGCAAACGTGCATACCACCCGCACACACGCTAGCCCGAGCATCCCGGCAAACACCCGCATGGCCGGCAACCACCCGCACGGCCACCCGACCGCCCGGGCGCACTGCCGTGCCTCGGCCCGCACACTCCGCGCACGGCCGCGCCTCGGCCCGCGCACTCCGCGCACCGCCGGGCCCCTGCCCGCCGCCGAGACACGCCGCCGAGCCTCCTGTGTGCACCGCGCGCCCCCTGCGCCCCAGCGCAGCCGCCCGCGCACACCCCGCACGCCATCTCTGGCCCGCGAGCACCCCGCACGCCCCGCGCGCAGCGTCTTGCCCCGCGCGCATCTCCAGCCCCCATCCGCACGCACTCCGCGCGCACCTACCACCCTCTAGCCGCGCGCACCACCCCGCGCGCCACCCGCTCGCACCCACTGCACCCCGCGCACGCCTGCGCCTCCGCCCAGCGCCCGGTATCCGCGGCCCAGCACCCGACGCTCAGCGCCCAGCACCCGGGACCCTCACCCAGCGCCCACGCGCACGCACGCGCAACACGCGCCCACCGCGCCTGCCAGCATGCCCACGCTGCTGCCCGCGTTGCCTGCCTGCACGCGTCGCCGAGTGGCCCGAGCACCGTTCGCCTGCACGCCCGGCACTGCTCGCCTGATGCCCGAGCACCTCCAGCCCTGCTCGCCTGCGCGCCCAGCCTGCCAGCCCGGCCTGCCCGCGCGCACAGCCCACAGCCTGCCTACCCGCATGCCTCCCCCTGCACCCCCCGAGCGTACGCCCGCGCGCGCACCCGCGCGCACGCCCTCGCGCACCCGGCAAACTGGTGCACCTACTGCCTGCCGCACGCCCGAGTGCCCTGCGCCCCATGCGCAGCACCCGCGCGCGCCCTGACCTCACGGCCATCACCCCCAGCACCGCCGCCCAGCTCCAGTCGCTCGACCAGCACGCCCAGCGCCTGCAGCACCACCCGAGCGCACGCCACGCACCCGCACGCCCGACCACCTGGTGCCCCACGCTGCTGCGCCTGCTGCCAGCGCTCCCGGGACAGCCACCTCACCTACCCGAGCAGCCTAGCTCCCCTACCCGAGCACCCACTCACCACCACCGACCACCCACGGCCTCCGACCACCACCCCAGCCCTCCGACGGCCACCCACCGCCTCCGACCACCACCCAACCTCATTTCCCACCTCCTAGCATCCATCTAAACAAGAAAAGAGGGGAAAATAGGGCTTACCAAGGGAGGAAGGGAAGTCCGGACGCTCTCCGCGCGCCGAAACCTTTCCCAAAGGCCCTCTTACGCCCCGATCTACCACGGCCTTCGAACCGGGCCAAAACAGAGGAGAAAGAGAGGAGGTCGGAGTGGCTAGACTTGTCAGAAAAGGGATTTGAAAACACCGGAGTGTAGATCGGGACCCGATCTACACTTCTCGTGCTTTAGGTTTTTGGGTTTGAGGGGTCTAAGGGCCTCTAATGGAAGAAAAAGAGAGAGGGAGGAGAGAGAGGGATTTGGTAGGGATGATGAATAGTGACATAAGATATTTTCTCACCCGCTATTTATACCAAGTCACTTAAAAACCCAGATACGCCCCGGAACTGTGAAATTTCGGGAACGTTACCGGAAATCGATGAAATTTTCGTGAGAGGTCTAAAATGGCACCAGGACACCAAATATGCAGTTAGATTTTCAATCGGAGTCCTCTAGCTCAGGACGATAGCTAACAGTCCAAAAATAAGCGGTTCCAATCGAAAACGGATAAAAACCGAAAAACTGCCAGAATGCTCCAACGGTTACCAGCAGGCTAAAAGTGAAACATATATAACATAGAGCCCTATGCATCGTGACACCATGTTTCATGCTAGGAAATCCTCGACCTATGCATGTTCCCATTTAGTTTAATTTATTTAAATCAAGATGGGATTATGTGATTATACTGTTGTAAGCATGCCTTAGAGAATATTATAACCTTGTGGTTATAAATATATGTTTCCCCGCATCTTAGTTATGTCCCCTGGAGGAATTCTTGAGAATTCAAGACATTAGAATTGTTAGGAAGCGTTGTCGACGGATCCAAGAGGATCCGCATGCGTGTGGGTAGGCTGTTTCTCTTCCCTTCGTTGGATCCGTGTAGGGACTCCCCAGCGTTAGACATGCTGTCCTGACAGAGGGCTCCTATCTGTAGGTACCTCCGATGCGTCGTACTGTGCTGAATCGTGGGAGTATACCAGGTAAGCTATGGAGCAGGGAGAGGCTATCGGTGGACCAAGGGTGATTAACAGCCTAGTCAGTCCTAAAAGACCATGTCAACCCTTCAAGGGTGAGGGTGCGGTGGGTCGGCGATGTTACGACCCACTAGCTTGTGTAGTTACTCCCGTTTAGGGAATATGACTACTTTGAGGTTAATATGAGTGTGTTGGTTGCTGATATGCATGTGTGTGATATCTCGATGAGCGAGTATCGAGAGTAGTTGTTTTCCATTGGGTTTCGGTTTGCGAACATGGGATCGTTCTCCCCTTCGTTTGGATCCGATGTAGGGACTCCCCGGTGTTGGCTATACCTGTCAGAGGACTAGGCGGAGGCCACGAGGGTGGGAGAGGCTACCGGGGTGGACCAAGGGTAAGAGCGGTTTGAGGAGATTGGGTTGTAGATACTACCCGGGAGAGGGTTATTGAATGATGTCGCGAGCGTGGAATCGTTCTCCCCTTCGTTGGATCTGAGTAGTGATATCCCGACGTTAGACAGGCTGTCCTGACAGAGGGCTCCCATCAGTAGACACCTCCTGATTGTGTTTCGGATTGTGCTGAATCGTGGGAGTATACCAGGTAAGCTACGGAGCGGGGAGAGGCTACCGGTGGACCAGGGGTGTAGAGCAGTCTAAGTCTCTCCCAAAGTCCCAAGATGTCTCCTTTCAGGAGTGAGGGTGTGGATGAGGCGAAGACGCGACGCCTCGTGACCCATTCGTTGTTCGACCGTTCCCATAGATGTTGGGTCCGGTCTCGTGATGGATGTTGAAGGACATCGATGGATGATTATCTAGATGTAGATGATCCAGTAGTGTTGAGTAGACCAGTAAATCCGGGTCTCTTCGACCAACGGCATGGTCTCTAGACCAGTAAATCCGGGTCTCTTCGACCGACGGCATGGTCTCTAGACCAGTAAATCCAGGTCTCTTCGACCGACGGTATGGTCTCTCCCCATAAGT
Organism: Acorus gramineus; assembly: GCA_030737835.1. NCBI lineage: Eukaryota > Viridiplantae > Streptophyta > Magnoliopsida > Acorales > Acoraceae > Acorus > Acorus gramineus. The sequence goes on along the minus strand of JAUJYN010000016.1, from coordinate 2,153,050 downwards.
CCCAAAAGACTCCCTCCGGGAGTGAGGGTGGGGGTGAGGTTGGTCGCGCCGCCGCGTGACCCTGTTATCCATTGGGTTTCTACCCATGTTTTTCCTTGAAAGGAAATTGATTATGTATTGAACTGTAGAATGGTGATTGGTTTCCAGCCACTCACTGAGCTTGTAGCTCACCCCTCGCATACTGTTTCTTTTTAGGGGCAGTGTTGGGCGTGGAGCTGGAGCTTCCTGTGGCGTGGTCTTATGGGCGTGGAGCGTTCTGCCGACGGGTGGCGTGTGCGAGGCTGTCAGCATTCCTAGAATCATTTTATGCTTTGTAAATCGTGCATGTGGCAGAGGTTGTATTTTCTTTGGTCTAGACTTGGCTTTCACAGGACACTGATTGTGTATTCGGGTTTTTCGAAGATGTTTAAGATGAATCCTTGTTGTGTTTTAAATCGATTTATCGAATGTATGATTTGATTTCAATACGGGATTTCTCACTGTTTTTACACCATTTTGGAACGACTCGTGTTTTGTTTTCAATGGTAGAATGTTTTAAAGTATTTCTACAAAAAATTAACATTACGGTTTCATGCTTTCTGCCTCGGGACGGCTCGGGTAAGAGCTGTCGGGCATGTTCTAGACAGCTCCCAGAGGAGCCGTCGGTTTTGTCATGGACGGCCCCGATAGGAGCCGTTGGGTTTGCCTCAAACGGTCCATAAGAGAGCCGTCGGGTTTCTGTGAGTACGGATACCTCGGGTTCCGTACTGTTTGCACATGTTGTAATAGTTTCGTATTGTTTTCAGGACTGGTTAGGTTGAATTAGACTTCTGGGTTATTCGTTGGACCTAAGGTGAGTGGGTCTAGTCTCCTATGTAGTTTTTGAAGGATTTTATCAATGACTTTGAAATGCTATTTTATGTATAAACTCGAGCATGTCATATTATATAGGCTTATGCCTTATTACGTATTGTATTGAAAATGTTAATATTTTGAAACTATCGCATGCATATTATTGAAATGAAAATATGTGTTGATCATGCATGCATCGCATTCGTCTAGGTGACGTAGCCTGGGTGGCTTAGTCTAGGTGACTACGGTTTAGAATGGACCCAAGTCTAGGTGACTTATGTCTAGGTGAAATGATTTCCTGAGTGAAATCCTTGCGGCTAGGTGCTATAGATGGCTAGGTGCCATGGGATATGGGCATGTGTGTCCGTGGCATTCATACGCATCATGTGTTTTGACTGGATTTGAGGCATGCATACCAAAATGAGATTTTATTAAGTTGGTTTATTGCAAAATTATTGAAATTGCAAATATCATAATTTTGTATGTTGCAAATTTGTTTCTTATCAAATATTATTTGTGATATCAATTATTATTTGGACCTAAAGGTCCATTCACTGAGCGTGTGGTAACTCACCCCTCTTTATCCGTTGGTGATCGTCGATCTCGGTGGTGACGATCGTAGCTCGTGCTTTTATCTTCCGTTGCATATAGGTGGTTGAATAAGCCTTCCTTGGCATGTAGTTTCCTTAGTCCATTCCAGCAAAAACAGATGCATGTTATGTTAAAAGTATTTTGTGTGAAAATATCCGCGTTTAGGATGAGTCGTGTTTAGATCCCGGTTATGGTTTATGATTTTGTATGATTAAATAAATCTCTTATGTTTTCAAATGCCTCATGTTTTATTAAGAGTCCATGGTAACTTACCGTATTCAAGCTTCGAAACGGAGTCTTGGGTATGGGGGCGTTACACAACCTCACCCTCGCCCTCACTCCTGGAGGGAGGCTCTTGGGACACTCGGGGAGGAACAACTGTTAACCATAACACATGGTGTTACTGGATAACAAAATACAATGAGTCCATCCGCTACAAGGTGGAGATATACTTCGATACCTCACGCGTTAGGAGTATCATACCCAGATATACTCGATGGGTATAAGAGTTACATGACGACGTGACTGAACTTACCCTCACTCCCGGAGGAGTGATCCCAAGGACTTTTGGGATAAAACTACTTGCTCTACACCCTTCGTCATTTGGTAACCCTCTCCCGGGTAGCCTCTACCTGATATACTCCCATGATCAGTACATCTTGTCGCATGCATCGATAGTACCTACAGGTGGGGGCCCTATGTCAGGACAGCTACAACGCCAGGACGCTTCAATACGGACAATATTGGGAGGAAACACTCCATGTTCACAAAGCGAACCCAATGAAAAAACAACTACTCGGTAATCACCTACCGATGCTATCGAATACACATGAACTCCCACACATATGCGTTGCTCGGACGCAGGGAGTTACCTCAGCTCTCCCACCAAAAATAAGCCCAAGGCATAACCCAATGGGTGGTTAATACACACGCCTAGCATGGATAAGCGTAGCTTAAATACCATAACCACCGGTTTGAAACACCGGTACCACATCAAATTCTCCCGAATTTCAACAAATGCATCTCACGGATGCGGGGTGGCAAATACATCGCTTGCGCTCTAACTAAGGTACAACCCGACAACGGGTCACACCCACGCCTAGCATAGGTTGGCACGATTAGTCTAACATGGGCAATTATAATATGAGAATTCTATCACAGTTATATACATGGTCCACATGCACAATAACATGATAATTGACTATATAGGTCCTCCTAACATGAATACACATCATAAGCAACATATCATACAAAGCATGGCCTGGCTACACATGCATACAGGGGCATTAATTGTTATGTTTGTGTCATTTGGAGCCATTTCGGTTAAGCCTTGGTCACATCTGAGTCATTAAGGGCCTTATTTTTTTTCGATCGGAGTCACTAAAATTTTAGCTTTTAGCCACCCGCGGGAGTTGGAGTACTCTGATTGAAAATCTAACTGCATATTATGGGTTCTGGTACCGTTTAGTACTACCCATAAAAATTTCATCAAATTCTGGTAACGTTTTGAAAAATATGCAGTTCTGAACTGTATCCGGGTTTTGAGAGTTCCTGGTTGGTCGAATAGTGTGAGATATTTTGAGGATGTGGTGACCTTTGGTAACCTTACCCCCACCTTGCTTAGTGATGAAGAAACCATTGGTGTTTTGGTATGTGAGTGGGTGAGCCTAACCCTAACCTCACCCCCCCTTATGGTCACCCCTAAACACTATTTGGGCTTGAAAAAGACATTTTTGCCCTCTCTCTCTTCCCCTCTCTCCCATTTCGTGGAACACTTTCTCTCCCTCTCTTGGTCTCTTTTTTGCCTCTTTGTGTGTGGAGGAGGAGGAAGAAGCAAATGAAGGAGAAGGTGAAGAAGGAAGCACAAGAAGGTGTTTGTGCAAGTAGTTGTTGTTGTTGTTGATTCTCTTCTCTCAAGCTCCCTCTCATGCCTTTTTTTCCCCCTTGATTTTCAGCCAAGAAAGCTTGAGGAGAGGCTGAAGAGGAGGTGTAGTGGTGGTGGTGGTTGAGGTGGCCGTGGGCGCATCGAGAGCCCCGCATCTCCCCCTTTCCCTTCCCCTCTTTTGGTAAGTCCTCTTCCCCTTCTTTTTGATTTTTATGGTTATAGGGCTGTTAGGGGAGTCATGCATGTTAGGTGAATGGGTGAGGGTGTGGGAGGAGGGTTGGGGAGGGGTTAAGAATGGCTAGGTGCGCGCGCGGGTCTGTCTGCGCGCGTGCGCATGCAGACGCGCACTCAAGCGGGAGCAGGCGGGCGCGTGCGCGCGGGTGCGCGCGGAGCGAGCGCGCAAGTTCGCGTGGACACTGGCAGCGCGCGGGGCAGGTTGTCTGGGCGCGCCTAGGCATGCGGCAGGGTGCCAGTGTGCGCGCGCGTGTGCGTGCGCGTGCGTGCGCGTGCAAGGGCACGCGCGGGGCTGCCCATGTTATATATGTGTCACTTTTAGCCTTCTGGTCACCTTTGGGACATTTCTGGTAATTTTGCAACTTTTTCTTTTTTCGATCGAAATCGCTAAAATTTTAGACTTTTAGCTATCATCCCGAGCTTGAGAACTCCGATTGAGAATCTATTTGTACATTAGTTGTCTTGGTGCCATTTCAAGGCACTCCCGAAAATTTCATCGAATTCCGGTAACGTTTCTAAATTTCACAGTTCCGAATCGTATCCGAGTTTTGACCAAGCGGAAAGTCATTGGGAGACTTGACCAAGTCAAGATTGACCATTGACTTGGTCAAAACATTTTGTTTGTTAGTGTGGTTGAGTTGACCCAAGTCAAAAGCACAAAAACCCTAAATAGCCCTAAGTGTGTGTGTGTGTGCAACCAAAGTGGGCGTCCACCAATAGTTCCTCTTCTTTCTCTTCCTCTCTCTCTCACACACAAAAAGATCCCTCTCTCCCTCTTGTTATTTCTTTCCTTTGGAGCTAGTAGAAGAGGTTGAAATGGAAAGCCATTGAAGGGAAAAAGATTGGTAAGGCCTTGATCTACCTTTCCATGGTCTTGTTTTTTATTTCCCCTTTGTTGACCTCCTCTCATGGCTTCCTTTCTCCCCTGTTTCAGCCCTCTTTAAGCCTTGTTAGAGGTTGAGGTAGTGGTGGTCTCGGTGGCGGTGATTTGGTGCGCGAAGAGCACCCGAGTTCCCTCCCTTTCCTTTCCTCTCTTCGGGTAAGTCATTCTCCCCCCTAGTTAGGTTAAAGGCTTGTAAAGGGTGTGTGTTTGGGTATGCATGCTTGCATGGATGATAGGGGGGTGAGGGTGGGCCGAGGAGGGGGTGAGAAGAGCTCGGGCGCGTGTGCAGGGTATCCGCGCGCGTGCGCGCGAGTTTGCGCGCGCAGGCAGGCACTGGCGCGCGCAGACGGGTGCGCGCGCGTACGCGCAGACGCGCGGGCTTGCGTGCGGAGTGCTGCGCGAAGGAACAGTGCACGCAATGCGCGCGGGCGTGCGCGCAGTGTGCTGCGCAGGGGCACAGTGCGCGCAGTGCGCGCGGGCGTGCGCGCGGAGTGCTGCGCGGGGGCACAGTGCGCGCGGTGCGCACTGGGTGCGCGCGGGGTGCTGCGCAGGGGCGCAATACGAGCGGGTAGACGCAGGGCTGGACACGCTGTCCGCGCAGGCGCGCCAGCGCGGCAGCGTGTCTGGGCGCGCGGGCAGTGGCGCGTAAGCGTCTAGGCGCACGGGCTGGGGCGCGGCAATGCACCCGGGGCGCAGGGGCGCGTGCGTACGTGCGCCTTCGGGCGTGCGTGTACGGGTGGCCGTGCGTATGGCTGCCCGTGGGTTCGGGAGGGTGTCGGGGCACTCGGACTCGCGTGCGTACGCGCGTGCTCGCGTGCGTGCGGGCTCGTATGCATGCTTGGCCGAGTATTGGGTATTTCTAGTGTATTTATTATGTATTTGTGTGGTTTACTCACCGTTTTGAATGCCCCTGTCTTGTAGATCTTGACGGACGGTCACGCGACGACCCGGGCTTCGCTGAGTGGGACAATCCAACCCAGTAGGGAGGTGTTCGATGCACGTAGGTGTGCATTGCCCTCCCCTGGAGCACCATAGTTGCATATTAACATGTAATAAATGTAAAGCTATGCATGCATGATAAATATGATATATCCATGCCACCTTAGACTTTGTATGCTAGGGATATGCACCCTTATATCATGTATAGCGGCCTATGCATGCCTAGACACCTTGCCCCGAACTATGCATGTTCCCATCTAGTTTAATTTAATTAAATCAAATGTGAGCATATAGTTACAAGCATGCCTCCCGCATCTTAGTTATGCGCCCTGGAGGAATTCTTGAGAATTCATGACATTATTAGCGTTACAATCGGTGTCGACGGATCCATGAGGATCATATCCGTGTGAGTAGGCTGTCTTCTCCTTATTGGTTGGATCCGATGTAGGAACTCCCCGGCGTTGGCTATACCTGACAGAGGGCTCCCATCCGTAGGTACCTCCGATGCGTCGGACTGTACTGATAGTGGGAGTAGACCAGGCTACGAGGGTGGGAGAGGCTACCGGGTGGACCAGGGGTGGAGAGCGGTCTAGTATGCCCCAAGAGGCCCATGTCACCCCCCGAAAAGGGTGAGGGTGAGGGGGGAGGTGGGTTGGCGATGAAACGACCCATTAGAATGTGTTGTTGCTCCCGTGTTAGGGGCTATAATTATATGAGGTTAATATGAATTGTGATGCTTGGGTTGTGCTATTCACTAAGCGTGTGGCTCACCCCTCGCATATATTTTTCTCCAGTTATATCTGAGTCGGATCTGAAGGAGGAGCTCCCTGAGGCACATCAGCAGTAGCGGAGCAGCGTCACGTTCTGCGAGTGAGAGGCCATCAGCATCCCCTTCTTGATTGTATGTATTGTATTCCGTGCTTGGACACATACTTGTATTTGGATGTCATTTGTATATATTGGCTCTCACAGGACAGTTGACGGGTCTGTAATATGTCTTTTGAATTACAGACTCAGTCGTTTGAGCTTCCGCTATTTGTATATATTATGTCAGCTACCTTATTGTCTGTGTTGTCATTTTTGATGTTGTTTAGAGTATGTTATTGATCTCCTGTATAGACTGCTGATATTATATACCTGCCACGTCTCGGGGACGGCCGCCCTGGGGCGTGACAAAAGTTGGTATCAGAGCCTGGTCTTGTCAGAGCCAATTGTTTTTTTTTCTTAGAGATGAGTCCTAGGATTTCTATATGAGTATTCTGATTCTAGTGTCTGGTTTTCTTAGGTTGCTGATATGCCTCCTCGCAGAGGAATGCGTGGGCGTGGTCCCTCTCGGCTTTTGGAGGTTCCCGGACCTGCCAGAGGCAAGGATGCTACTGGAGAGTCCTCGGCTGTGGGGCCAGGACTGGCGCAGGAGCCTCCTGCATGGGAGCGTACTTACGATCGTATAGCAGATCTGGTGGAGACTCAGACGAGGGCACTAGAGGCCCAGACTAGGGCGTTAGCTGAGCAGGCACGAGAGATCAAGGAGCTGAGGGCGGCCCGCGAGGCAGTACCACAGGTCCCCTTCGTGGCAGATCCACCAGTGGTGCCCAACGTACCCCCTGTTCCCGTGGTGATTCCAGTGGTGGGAGTTCAGGATCCCCTGGAGAGGGAGGTGGAGCTAGAGGCTGCAGCATGAGTGCATCAGAGTGGCCTCACTGCCTTTCCGAAGCTCCACCCTCCCGAGTTCCATGGACAGACGGCGGACCCCCTTGCCCCTGAGCGATGGTTGATGGAGGTGGACAAGATCTTCTCGACCATGCACTGCACCGACCGCCAGCGTGTCTCCCTGGCCACCTTCATGCTGAGGGGTAGCGCCGCTGACTGGTGGGCTGCCCGATCTGTGGACATCCCTAAGGGAGTGGAGCGACTTCTATGGGCGGGGTTCCAGAGATACTTCCTGGAGGAGTACTTCCCGTTTTCGACACGCCAGATCGTGATGCGAGAGTTTGAGCAGCTGACGCAGGGCTCCATGTCAGTCGCTGACTACTCCACACGCTTCACGAGGCTTTCCAGGTTCGCCCCCGCCTTGGTGATGGATGAGGAGACGCGGTGCCGTCATTTCAAGATGGGTCTCATTAGCACCATTCGGGTGCATGTCACCTCTCAGGCATTCACGAGGTACTCGGACTTGGTGTCTCGGGCGAAGACAGTCGAGCGAGACCTCGGGGTCCCTTTGGGGGTTCCGACCCCTTCTGCAGACCAGAGACCCCCCCAGGAGCCAAGACCAGGTACATCGCAAGAAGAAGCGGCCCCGCTTTGATCAGTCAGCAGCTGCCGCTACTCTAGTCGATGTGGTGCCAGTGCGAGGACCAGCACCCATTGCGGCAGTACCAGTCCAGGCCAGGCAGCCGGAGAAGCGGCGCTGTTTCCATTGTCAGTGCGTCGGGCATATTTTATATAATTGCCCCGATGCTGGCCGACCTCGTGTGTTGCCCCCGCAGCAGCAGCAGCAGCTACAGCAGCAGTCGTACCAGCAGCAGCAGCCACACCAGTAGCAGTAGCCTCCGCGTCAGCAGCAGCAGCCACAGGGTCAGTTGAAGCCCCATGAGCAGAATTACCCCACCCACGACTTAGAGTTAGCAGCGATCATCTTTGCGCTGAAGATGTGGAGGCACTACCTTTATGGCGAGGAGTTCGAGCTCTTCACTGATCACAAGAGCTTGACTTACTTGCAGTCCTAGCCGGAGCTCAACATGCGTCAGAGACGTTGGGTCGAGTTCCTGAAGGACTATGATTGTGACATCGCTTACCATCCGGGTAAGGCGAATGTCGTGGCCGATGCTCTCACCAGGCAGCCCTTGGGCATGGCCGCCCACTTGGCTGTACGTCGTTGGAGGCTTCTGGAGGAGGCCGCTTGCTGGATCAGCATTCGAGAGACACCTGCGGGTGGCTTTTTGGCCAGGCTAGTGGTGCAGCCCGTTCTTCTCGATGAGATCCGCACGGCTCAGGGGCAGGATCCTCACTTTCTAGTCCTCTCTGAAGGCGTCGCCTGGGGCGAGCGTCCGGACTACCAGATTCACGAGGACGGGATCCTGCGGTTCAGAGGTCGAGTATGCATTCCTGACGACGCAGAGCTGAAGCAGAAGATCTTGGATGAGGCCCATCGTTCGAGGTACACAGTGCATCCTGGTGGCACGAAGATGTACAGGGGCCTTCGTCGTGGCTACTGGTGGCGTGGGATGAAGACGGATATTGGCCGTTTCGTTGCCCGTTGCTTGGTATGCCAGCAGGTGAAGTCGGAGCATCAGCGTCCTGCGGGGAAGCTGCAATCCATTGAGATTCCTCAGTGGAAGTGGGAGCAGATCACCATGGACTTTGTTTCGGGCTTGCCGAGGTCACGTTCGGGTCGCGATGCCATCTGGGTAATCGTCGACCGACTGACGAAGTCCGCTCATTTCCTCCCCATCCGACTCACCGATTCTCTAGACACCCTGGCGCAGTTGTTTGTCTCCGAGATTGTTCGTCTCCATGGCACTCCCGTCAGCATCATTTCTGATAGAGACGCGAGATTTACTTCGAGGTTCTGGCGTAGCCTCTAGCACGCCCTTGGTACGAACCTCCACTTCAGTACAGCGTTTCATCCGCAGACGGACGGCCAATCGGAGAGGACGATTCAGACCCTGGAGGACATGCTGCGAGCTTGCGTTCTCGATTTTGGGGGCAGTTGGGAGAGGCATCTTCCGTTGGTGGAGTTTGCCTACAACAACAGCTACCACTCGAGTATCCGGATGGCACCATACGAAGCGCTCTATGGCCGCAGCTGCAGGTCCCCCTTGTGTTGGGACGAGGTCGGAGAGCGCCAATTGGAGGGATCAGAGATCATCCACCAGACCTCAGAGATGGTCAAGATGATTCGCGAGCGTATCCGAGTCGCTCAGAGCCGTCAGAAGAGCTACGCCGATCGTCGTCGCCGTGAGCTCGCCTTCGAGGTTGGTGACCATGTCTTCCTGAAGGTGTCCCCGATGAAGGGCATCTTCCGTTTCGGTGTGCGGGGCAAGCTGAGTTCGCAATTCATTCGGCCGTTTCTCATCCTCGAGCGGGTTGGAGAGGTGGTCTATCGCATAGCCCTGCCCCCACAGTTGGCTCAGGCCCATGACGTCTTCCATGTCTCGCAGCTGAGGCGTTACGTCCACGATCCTGCTCACGTCATTCCGTTCGAGCCGCTCATCTTTGAGCCGGACTTGTCATTCGTGGAGCAGCCGATCGAGATCCTAGACCGACGCGAGAAGAGGCTCCGCACCAAGACCGTCCAGCTGGTTAAGGTGCGATGGCAGCACCGTTCTGGTGCCGAGGCCACTTGGGAGCGCGAGGACGCCATGCGTGGCGCATATCCGCATCTTTTCCCTTCCTAGATGTTTTTGTATTTATTTTGAGGACAAAATTTCCTAAGGGGGGAAGAATGTTATATATGTGTCACTTTTAGCCTTCCAGGCACCTTTGGGACATTTCTGGCAGTTTTTCAACTTTTTCTTTTTTCGATCAGAACCGCTAAAATTTTAGACTTTTAGCTATCATCCTGAGCTTGAGAACTCCGATTGAGAATATAACTGCACATTAGTTGTCCTGGTGCTATTTCAAGCCACTCCCGAAAATTTCATCGAATTCCGGTAACGTTTCAGAATTTTGCTGTACCGAATCGTATCCGGGTTTTGACCAAGCGAAAAGTCATTGGGAGACTTGACCAAGTCAAAGATGACTTTGACCAAGTCAAGTTTGACCATTGACTTGGTCAAAACATTTTGTTTGTTTGTGTGGTTAGGTTGACCCAAAGTCAAAAGCACAAAAACCCTAAATAGCCCTAAGTGTGTGTGTGTGTGTGTGTGTGTGTGTGCAACCAAAGTGGGAGTCCACCAATAGTTCCTCTTCTTTCTCTTCCTCTCTCTCTCACACACAAAAAGATCCCTCTCTCCCTCTTGTTATTTCTTTCCTTTGGAGCTAGTAGAAGAGGTTGAAATGGAAAGCCATTGAAGGGAAAAAGATTGGTAAGGCCTTGATCTACCTTTCCATGGTCTTGTTTTTTATTTCCCCTTTGTTGACCTCCTCTCATGGCTTCCTTTCTCCCCTGTTTCAGCCCTCTTTAAGCCTTGTTAGAGGCTGAGGTAGTGGTGGTCTCGGTGGCGGCGATTTGGTGCGCGAAGAGCACCCGAGTTCCCTCCCTTTCCTTTCCTCTCTTTGGGTAAGTCATTCTCCTCCCCTAGCTAGGTTAAATGCTTGTAAAGGGTGTGTGTATGGGTATGCATGCTTGCATGGGTGTTGGGGGGTGAGGGTGGGCTAAGGAGGGGGTGGGAAGGGCTCAGGCGCGCGAGTCTGCGCGCGCAGGCAGGCGCTAGCGTGCGCAGGCGGGTGCGCTGGCGGGCGCGCGCGTACACGCAGACGCGCGGGCGTGCGCGCGGAGTGCTGCGCGGGGGCACAGTGCGCGCAGTGTGCGCGGTGCACGCGGGCCTGCGCGCGTAGTGATGCGCGGGGGCGCAGTGCGCGCGGTGCGCGCGGGGGTGCGCGCGGGGTGTTGCGCAGGGGCGCAGTACGCGCGGGTAGACGCAGGGCTGGACACGCGGTCCGCGCTGGCGCGCGCGAGTGTGCGCGCGCGCGCGGCAGCGTGTCTGGGCGTGCGGGCAGGGGTGCGGCAGCTCGTCTGGGCGCGCGGGGTAGGGCGTGGAAGTGCGCCCGGGGCGCAGGGGCGCGTGCGTGCGTGAGGCCGTGCGTATGGCTGCCCGTGGGTTCAGGAGGGTGTCGAGGCACTCGGACTCGCGTGCGTACGCGCGTGCTCGCGTGCGTGCGGGCCCGTATGCATGCTTGTCCGAGTATTGGGTATTTCTAGTGTATTTCTTATGTATTTGTGTGGTTTACTCACCATTTTGAATGCCCCTGTCTTGTAGATCTTGACGGACGGTCACGCGACGATCCGGGCTTCGCTGAGTGGGACAATCCAACCCAGTAGGGAGGTGTTCGATGCACGTAGGTGTGCATTGCCCTCCCCTGGAGCACCATAGTTGCATATTAACTTGTAATAAATGTAAAGCTATGCATGATGATAAATATGATATATCCATGCCACCTTAGACTTTGTATGCTAGGGATATGCACCCTTATATCATGTATAGCGGCCTATGCATGCCTAGACACCTTGCCCCGAACTATGCATGTTCCCATCTAGTTTAATTTAATTAAATCAAATGTGAGCACATAGTTACAAGCATGCCTTAGAGAATATTATAACCTTGTTGTTATAATATATGTCTCCCCGCATCTTAGTTATGCGCCCTGGAGGAATTCTTGAGAATTCATGACATTATTTAGCGTTACAATCGGTGTCGACGGATCCATGAGGATCATATCCGCGTGAGTAGGCTGTCTTCTCCTTATTGGTTGGATCCGATGTAGGAACTCCCCGGCGTTGGCTATACCTGACAAGGGCTCCCATCCGTAGGTACCTCCGATGCGTCGGACTGTACTGATAGTGGGAGTAGACCAGGCTACGAGGGTGGGAGAGGCTACCGGGTGGACCAGGGGTGGAGAGCGGTCTAGTATGCCCCAAGAGGCCCATGTCACCCCCCGAAAAGGGTGAGGGTGAGGGGGGAGGTGGGTTGGCGATGAAACGACCCATTTGAATGTGTTGTTGCTCCCGTGTTAGGGGCTATAATTATATGAGGTTAATATGAATTGTGAGGCATGGGTTGTGCTATTCACTGAGCGTGTGGCTCACCCCTCGCATATATTTTCTCCAGTTATATCTGAGTCGGATCTGAAGGAGGAGCTCCCTGAGGCACATCAGCAGTAGCGGAGCAGCGTCACGTTCTGCGAGTGAGAGGCCATCAGCATCCCTTCTTGATTGTATGTATTGTATTCCGTGCTTGGACACATACTTGTATTTGGATGTCATTTGTATATATTGGCTCTCACAGGACAGTTGACGGGTCTGTAATATGTCTTTTGAATTACAGACTCAGTCGTTTGAGCTTCCGCTATTTGTATATATTATGTCAGCTACCTTATTGCCTGTGTTGTCATTTTGATGTTGTTTAGAGTATGTTATTGATCTCCTATATAGACTGCTGATATTATATATACTTGCCACGACGGCCGCCCTGGGGCGTGACAGCCCAGGGGCTCGGGTAGGTGCTGGGGCACTCAGGCATGCGTGCGTGCGTGCGTGCGAGCCCGTATGCGTGCATGTCTAAGTCTTTGGTGTTTCTAGTAATTTCTAAGTGTTATAATGTGATGTTACTCACCAAATTTGATGCCTTTAGCTTGCAGATCTCGTTGGATGGGATGCCCGAGGTCCCAGGTTGCGGTGAGTGGTTTAGTCCAATCCCCCCCCTCGAGATGCGCTCGACGCGCGTAGTCGTGTGTCGCGCTTCGATGGGGCATCCTAGCTATACTACTTGTGTAGATAAGTAGTATGGCCATGCTTAAACTATAATATGTTAGATATCTTGCATGCTAGGCTTATATTACATGTTTTTTGTTCATGTATGAATGACTTTGTCGCATGCGCCCCCCCATGTATGGGCATGTATGTCTGTATTGTATATGGATGTATAGAATATGGCATGCCATAGGTAATATTATAATACTACCATATTATTAGTAATACCCAACATGATTAAGCCTGGGTTAATAGCAGGCACATGCCTAATATTCCCTTGCGATAAGGCTTGAGGGCGTGGCGTAGTTGTTGCGCCCATGCTAATGGGGGCAAAGCAATGACCAACTTCAAGAGATGATGATCTCTCTCTCTCACCCTCTCCCTCTGCACGAGCTGAGTAAGTAGAGGCGATTTCCTACTCGACTCAGGTTCGTTTGGAATATTGGCATGCACCATTTAGTGCACGAGATCACACTTGACCCTTCCCTTTTAAGTTGGTGATATCCAACGCATGCTTAAGTTATGCCTTGTGTGCTTATATGATTAATGGCCATAACTTGTATGCATGTTTTTTATGATGTAAATCCATGTTAGGGGTTACCCTTATAGTCAATTGTTAAATGATCGTGCATATGGTTCATGCACATAGCTATGATATGATTCTCCTGTTATATATATGCGCATGTTAAAACTGATTAGGCCTATCTGAAATAGGCGTGGGTATGACCCGTTGTCGAGTTATACCTTATTAGTTAGAGCGCTAGCAATGTAATCGCCCCCGTGCATCCGAGCGATGCACTCGTTTGGAATTCAGGAGAATTCATTATCTTATCGGTTTTGTAAAGCCGGTAGTTGTGGCATTAAGTTGGGCCTACCCGTGCTAGGCGTGTATATGAACCGCCTGTTGGGTTATGTGCCTTGGGATTTTTTTTTCTGCGTGAGAGCAGAGGCAACCCCCCCTGTGTCCGAGCGATGCAACCGTGTGGGAGTACGATAGTATTCGATATCATCGATATGTGATTATTGAGAGTAGTTGTTTTTCCATTGGGTTCGCTTTGCGAACATGGAGTGTTTCCTCCCATTGTCTTCCGTGTTGAAGCGGCCCGGGTTGTAGCTGTCCTGACAGAGGGCCCCCACCTGTAGGTACTATCGATGCATGTGGCAAGATGTACTGATCATGGGGGTATACTAGGTAGAGGCTACCCGGGAGAGGGCTAACGAATGATATTGCGAGCGTGGAATCGTTCTCCCCTTCGTTGGATCCGTGTAGGAACTCCCCGGCGTTGGAAAAACTTTCCTGACAGAGGGCTCCCATCCATAGGTACTACCGAGGCGTTCAGGAGCGTACTGATCGTGGGAGTATACTAGGTAGAGACTACCCAGGGAAAGGGATACCGGTGGACCAAGGGTGTAGAGGAGTCTAATCTCTCCAAAAGTCCTATGTCACCTGTAAAGGGTGAGGGTGAGGATGAGGTGAAGACACGTCACCGCGTGACCCATTCGTTGTTCGTCCGTTCCCATAGTTGTTGGGTCCGGTTGTGTAGCGATGTTCAAAGACATCGTTGGGCAGTTATCTCGATGTAGATGATCCAATAGTGTGGTGTAGACCAGTAATTCCGTGTCTCTTTGACCAACGGTACGGTCTCTCCCCAAAAGTCCCAAGAGTCTCCCTCCGGGAGTGAGGGTGAGGGTGAGGATGGTGATCTAGTAGTGTTGTGTAGACCAGTAATTCTGCGTCTCTTCGACCAACGGTATGGTCTCTCCCCAAAAGTCCCAAGAGTCTTCCTCCGGGAGTGAGGGTGAGGGCGAGGTTGGTCGCGTCGCCGCGTGACCTTGTTATCCATTGGGTTTCCACCCATGTTTTTCCTTGAAAGGAAATTGTTTTAGTATTGAACTGTTGTATTGGTGATTGGTTTCCAGCCACTCACTGAGCTTGTAGCTCACCCCTCGCATAATTTTTCTTTTCAGAGGCAGTGTTGGGCGTGGAGCTGGAGCTTCCCTGTGGCGTGGTCTTATGTGCGTGGAGCGTTCTGTCCGGCGGGTGGCGAGTGCGAGGCTGTCAGTAGTCCTAGAGTCATTTTATGTATTGTAAATCGTGCATGTGGCACAAGTTGTATTTTATTTGGACTAGACTTGGCTCTCACAGGACAGTGATTGTGTATTCGAGTCTGTAATAATGTTTTTGGTTTACAGACTTATTGATATTTTATGCTTCCGTCTTTTCAGTTGAGTTATCAGTTATCATTGTTTTGCCAGCTTGTGTGTTATTTATTGGAGTCATTGTTGACCTCTTATACTTGATAGCTGATACTATATATATTGCCACATCTTCGGGACGGCTGCCCTGGGGTGTGACATTAATCATGCAAGCACGCAACATACAACCTAACATGTGTTGGATATCACCAACTTAAAAGGGCAACGAAGGGTTAAGCGCGATCTCGCGCATCAACAAGCGCATGCCAGTATTCCCAAGCGAACCTGAGTCAAGCAGGAACCACATCTACTTACTTAGTTCGCGTAAAGAGAGAGAGCGACAGAGAGATGAAGCCTCATCATCTCACGATGGTCATAGCTTTGCCCCCAACAAGATGGGCGCAACAACTACACCACGCCCTCAAGTCTTTATAACAAGGGAACATTAGGCCTGTACCCAAATATTAACCCAAGCTTGATTATGCTAGATATAATTAATATAAGGGTAGTATTACAAGACTACCTAAGGCATGCCATATTCTATACATCCATACACCACACATAAAGCAAGCCCAAACCAGAGGGGCGCATGTAACACAATCATTCTTAAATGAATACCATACATAGGCAGGTACATGGTAGACAAGCTATACAGTCCTAGCATGCAATATCTAATATAATATGGGTGCCAAGATGCACCATGGATGCGCGATACACGACTACGTGCATCGAACGCTTCCCGAAGGGTTGGATCGACCCACTCACAAATATTCAAATCGCTGCGTATCTGGTCTAGGAAATCTACAAGACACAACACAATATAGATAAACCACATGCTCAAATCCAATATGAAGCTTCTTGACACATATGTAAGCCTACTTCATGGAGAAACCAACTCTGAATATTGCCTATAACATGCATAAATAACTCATTGACACAGCCATGTAAAACTGGTGCATCTGCAGCAAATAGCCTTAAAATAGACGTGCAGCAAACAGCTCCACAGCATAAAATGGACGTCCAAATATTATGAAATAAATCACACATTCTATGACATGTTGCGATCATAATCTGTGAAGACAGTACAACCTAATATAGCCTCTACATGCCTGAAATAAAATATTTTTAGAAACTGATCAAATCCTACGCGAATCTGGACAGGCTATGCAAATCAGGATATAACTTACCACACAGATAATAAAAGGATACCAAATTTCATATATAGCATCTAGAAACATGGGGGATCATATCACATGCAGAGACAGTGCTCATAATATGCCTCTAAATACTAGTTCCACAAAGATCTTAAGGAGATAGAAAATCTGCCTTACTTACAACACAAAGCCACCCCATTCATGTATAAACACAAACACCTCATATGCAGCAGCAATTACACCTAACATCACTCTCCCAACAGCACCCACACATACCCATGTGTGCTGAAAAACCAGTAGAAAGAAGAGGGGAAGGCTTACCAAGAGAGGGGGGAAGGGAAGGGGAGATGTGGGAGCTCACACGCGTGCCCACAACCACCTCGACCACCACCACCACTACCACCACCTCAATCTTAGCCTCTCTTCTTCTTGCTGAACCAGAGGGGAGGGGGAAAAGGGGATACATGAGGGAGCTAGAGGAGGAGGAGAAAGAAAAGGCAACAACACAACATATGCACTCACAAACCATGCTCTTCCTTCAAGTGCTTCTTCTCCATTACCTTCTCCTTCTATTTCTCTTCTAACACACACACATGAGAGGGAGAGAAGAGAAAAAGAAGCCTCGGATGGCTTTCTTTTGCTTGAGAGAGAGAGAGATTCAATAACAAATAGGGGGCTTTTAATGAAAATAAAGGGGGTTGAAAGGACCAAATCGTCTCTGATAAGAAATTCTGGCTAGGCTTCACTAGAACAGCCATAACTTCCACCATATAGCTCCGAATTGCACAATTCAAAATCCATTCGAAAGCCAAGACGATCATCTACAACTTTCAAGTTTATGCCAAGATCAAATAACCCATCCAGCTATTTCAAAATATGAGCTAAACATTAAACATGGCTGCTACCAGGATCTTCTCATCCCCAAGGTATAATCGGAAAAATACCCATAACTTTTACTACATGAATCCAGTTGATCTAATTCCACTTTTGTATGAAAGCTAACTCAAAACTGAATATCCCATGACAAATCAGATTTAAACATCTTCATCTTGCATATTGAAAAATTAAATCCGAATACCAATCGGAATTGCATAAATTCTAAAAAGACGTCAGAATGCAATGAAAATTTACAGGTAGGCCAATGTCAATACCAGCAGAAAAATTATGCAATCAGAGCACTCTAACTCCCGCAGGTAACTAAAAGCCAAAATTTTTAACGACACCGATCGAAAAATAAGGCTCCAAATGACACGGGCATAACAGATTGGGATCGAAGGTCCTCTAGTTGGGTGGGAAAAACATACCTGAGGTGACATGTGTCAGGTGGTGTAGGTTGATTGGGAGGAATGTTTATTGATCCTCATACGTTCCTTAATCGTGGCGGTTCATTTGGTTCTGAGGGGATGACACCTGTAGAGCCGCTCGTCAGTCGAGATGAGGGATTTTAAGTGGAGTTAAGTCATCCTGTTGCGTCGAATGTCCGCTCGTTGGCCGAGGCAAGGGTTCCCGAGGTGGATTAATGCCCATCCCCTCATTAATCGTTATCAATCCATCGTTCAAGAGTCTTGTCGCATCATTCTGAGGCGGATTAACGCTCAGTCGCCATTAATCAACTTGTGAAATGACGAGGGATGCTCGGAACTTGGGGTGGTAGTTGTAGGCCCTATAAGAGGGGGAAGGAGGGGCCGCCCGAACCTCATCTCAATCGTCCCTCCTAATTTCTCTCTCTTGCGTTTGTTCCCATCTTTCTTCTTCTCGTTTGACTGCCATGACTGCTTTTTGAAGGGTGTTTTCAAGAGGAGGATTCGATACGACCCTCATGTTGAGGATGGAGAGGGGCTCTGTCTGGGTGAGGTGTATTTCTCCCACCACCACATTTTGATCATTCATCTCCCCCTCCACCCTTCCTCTCATTCCAACTTTTTCACCCACATAGTTATTCAACCCGCCCAACTTAGAAAACAAGAATTTGATTTTTTTTAAGGGGTGAACCCACTCCGACCTAACCCACACCATCCATACTTAAACCACCCCTTGTATTAGTCACCCCTCATATCCCTCATTTAAACCCTACCCACCTCCTTCAAACCTGTTCAATGTTCTGAAGTTGTCATCTATATCCCAGCTTGACTTCAGTGGTTCAAACGTGCCACAATGACTAAAACCCCTGGCTTTAACCCGTTTGATGTTGTGTAATGTCACACCCCAGGGTGGTCGTCCCCGAGGTGTGGCAATATATATAATATCAGAAATCAATGTAAGAGGTCAACAAGGACGCAAATATATAACATACAAGGCTGGCAAAGCAATGATAACTGATAGCTCAACTGAAATGTAGAAGCATAAAATACCAATAAGTCTGTAAACCAAAATATTATTACAGACTTGAATACACAATCACTGTCCTATGAGAGCGAAGTCTAGTCCAAATAAAATACAACCAGTGCAACATGCATGATTACAAATACATAAATGACACTAGGACAGAGGACAGCCTCACACTCGTCAACCGCTAGACGGGACGCTCCATGCATGCAACACAACGCCACAGGGAAGCTCCAGCTCCACTCACAACACTACCCATGTAGAAGAAACAGTACGCAAGGGGTGAGCTACAAGCTCAGTGGGCAAGAAGCCAAGCACCAACACAACAATTCAATTTTTAAGGCATTTTCGTCCCAAGAAAAACATGGGTGGAAACCCAATTGCAAACAAGGTCACATGGCGGCATGACCATATCTCACCCTCACCCCCGCCCCCGAAGGGAAACTCTTGGGACTCACGGGGAGAGACAAATGGTTAACCATAACACATGGTGTTACTGGATAACACAATTCAACAAGTCCATCCGCTACGAGGTAGAGATACACTACAATACCTCAAAGCCTTAGGCATAACATATCTAGAGTATACTCGACGGGTATAAGAGTCACGTGACTATGCGACTCCCAACTCACCCTCACCCTAGCCCGCGGAGGGGTGACCCTAGGGACTAGTGAGAGAATCTTTCTGCTCTACACCCTTCGTCATCCGGTAGCCCTCTCCCAAGTAGCCTGTACCTGGTAGCCTCCCACTATCAGTACATCTGCCATATGGGTATATCAACAGAGATCGGTAGTACCTACGAGTGGAGACACCTCACAGGACAGCTTCAACGCTGGGTAGCATCAACTCGGAGCCGACGAAGGTGAGAAACACTCCACGCTCGCAATGCGAACCCCATGGATCAACTACTCTTGGTAATCACATACCGATGCTATCGAATACACTTGAACTCCCACACGGATGTGTCACTCTAATGCAGGGAGGAGTTACATTTGTTCTCACACAGAAATATGCCCAAGGCATGACCCAACAGGCGGTTCATTCACGCGCCTAGCATAGTTAGGCCTAGCTCAATACCATAACCACCAGTTAGAAACACCAATACAACAATGAATTCTCCTGAATTCCATTCAAGTGCATCACTCGGATGCAAGGTGGCGATTACCTCGCTTGCGCTCTAACTAATAAGGTACAACCCGACAGCGGGTGATACCCACGCCTATTACAGGTAGGCTCAATTAGTCTAACATGCGCATAATCATAAAAGGAGGATTCATTCACAGTTAAGTACATGAACCACATGTATGACAACACAGTGATTAATTATAGGGGTTCTCCCTAACATAGATAGAAAGCATAAACAACATATCATGAAACATACATTCAAGTTATGGCCTAACTACACATGCATACGAGGGCCATTAATCATACAAGCATGCAAGGTATAACCTAATTTATGAGCTAACATGTGTTGGATATCACCAACTTGAATGGGGAGGGGTAAACATGAACTCACACACTAGCAGGTGCATGCCAATAATCCCAAGCGAACCAGAGTTAAGTACGAACCACCTCTACTTACTCAGTTCGTGCAAAGAGAGAGGGTGAGAGAGAGAGAGGGAAAGCCTCATCATCTCAAGAAGTTGGTTATAGCTTTGCCCCAACAATATCGACGCAACAACTACACCATGTGCTCAAGTCTTATGACAAGGGAATATCAGGCATGTACCCGATTATTAACCAATACTTAATCATGCTAGATAATACTAACACAGGGGTAGTATTACAAACAAGGACTACCTAAGGCATGCCAAATTCTATACATCCATATAAATACACAAGATACATGCCCATACAAGCATGGCACATGCAAACATGATCATTCACATATGAATACAATACATAAAGAAGTACATGCTATATAAGCCTAGCATGCAAGATATCTAGCATATTAAGGGTTAGGTGTGGCCATATTACTTATCTAGACAAGTAATATAGCTAGGGTGCCCCATGGATGCGTGACGCACAACTACGTGCATTGAGCGCTTTCCAAGGGGTTGGATCGAACCACTTGTCACGCCCCAGGGCGGCCGTCCCTGAGACGTGGCAATATAAATAATATCAGCTATCAAAACCTGAGGTCAACAAAGACTCCAACAATAACATACAAGGTGGCAAGGCAAAGATAAATGATAGCTAACTGAAAAGAAGAAGCATAAAATATCAATTATGTCTGTAAACCAAAATATTATTACAGACCTGAATACATAATCATTGTCCTATGAGAGCCAAGTCTAGTCCAATAAAATACATCCTGTGCAACACGCACGATTAACAAATACATGACTCTAGGACTGCTGACAGCCTCGCACTCACCAACTATAGGACGGAACGCTCCACACATGCAAGACCACGCCACAAGGAAGCTCCAGCTCCACGCCCAACACCCCCCTGTAAAAGATACAGTACGTGAGGGGTGAGCTACACGCTCAGTGAGTGGCTAGAAACCAAACACCATTACACTCGCACAGCGGCGCGACCAACCTCACCCTCACTCCCAAAGGGAGACTCTTAGGACTCTTGGGGAGAGACGCGGAATTACTGGTCCACACAACACTATTGGATTATCTACAGAGAGATAACTGCCCACCAATGTCTCTCAACATCGATACATAACCGGACCCAACAACTATGGGAACGGAAGAACAAACGAATGGGTCACGTAGCAACGTGACTTCACCTCACCCCCGACCCGCCCCCGCCCCCGAAGGGAAACTTCTGCGACACCCGGAGAGAAAACAAAGGTTAACCATAACACTTGGTGTTACTAGATAGCATAATACAACCAGTCCCTCCACTACAAAGTAGAGATGCCACTACGATACCTCAAAGCGTTAGGCACAACTTACCTAGAATATACTCGACGGGTATAAGAGTCACGTAACCACGTGACTCCCAACTCATCCTCACCCTAGCCCCTGGAGGGGTGACCCTAGGGCCTTTTGGGATAAATCCATTTGCTCTACACCCTTCGTCACCTGGTAGCCCTCTCTCGGGTAGCTCTACCTGGTATACTACCATGATCAGTACATCTACCGAACGCATCGGTAGTACCTACAAGTGGGAGCCTTCTGTCAGGATAGCTTCAACGTCAGGCAGCTTTAATGCGGATCCGATGGAGGGGAGAATGATATTCCATGTTCACAATGCGAACCACATAGGTCGACTACTCTCGATAGTCATATACCGATGATATCGAATAAGCTTGAACTCCCACACAGATGCGTCGCTCGGACTCGAGGAGTTACCTCTGCTCTCGCATAGAAATAAGCCAAAGGCATATAACCCAACAGGCGGTTCATACACGAACCTAACACGGGTAGGCCTAGCTTAATGCCATAGCCACCGGTTTAACAAAACCGATACAACAATGAATTCTCCTGAATTCCATTCAAGTGCATCTCACGGATGTAGGGTGGTGATTACATCGCTCGCGCTCTAACTAATAAGGTACAACCCGACCGCGGGTCATACCCACACCTATTACAGATATGCCCAATTAGTTTTAACATGCGCATAATTATTACAGGAGAATTCTATCACAGTTATTTACATGAACCACATGCAAGATAACATAATAATTAACTATAGGGGTTCTCCTAACATGAATATACATCATAAACAACATATCATACAACATACATGCAAATCGTAGCCTAACTACACATACATACAAAGCCATTAATCATGCAAGCATACCAGGTACAACCTAACATGCGTTGGATATCACCAACTTAAAAAGGGAAGGTTAAGCACGATCTTGCGTACCAACAGGCGCATGCCAATATTCCCAAGAAAACCTGAGTCAAGTAGGAACCACATCTACCTACCCAGTTCGCACAAAGAGGGAGGGCGAGAGAGAGAGAAGGTCTCATCGTCTCAAGAAGCTGGTCATAGCTTTGCCCCAACAAGACAACAAGATGGGCCCAACAACTATACCACGCCCTCAAGTCTTATGACCAAGGAATATTAAGTATGCACCCAGTTATTAACATAGGCTTAATCATGTTAGATATTACTAATATATGGTAGCATTACAAAAAAGGACTACCTAAGTCATGCCATATTCTATACATCCATATAAACACACATAACACATGCTCATACAAGAAGGGCGCATGCAAACATAATCATTCATGCATGAATACAATACATAGGCAAGTACATGGTAGAATAGGGGGTTCTACACAATATACGATCTATACAGACCTAGCATGCAATATCTAACATAATACGGGTGCCAAGATGCCCCATGGAAGCGCGATGCACAACTACTTGCATCGAGCGCTTCCGAAGGGTTGGATCGAACCACTCACCGCAACCCGAGGCAGCACGCACATGAGACGGCACGCGTGCGGGACAGGCAGGACGGCATGCATGCAGGAAGCATGCACACACGGGGCAGCATCCGGGATGCACAGGCAGAGCACGATGCGCTGGGCACGCTAGGCGCAAGGCACAGGCACTGGTGCTGGCAGGGCAGCAGGCAGGAGCATGCTAGGCTCGCTAGGCATGGGCGCTGGTGCTGGCAGGGCAGCAGGTAGGGCACACTGGGCTCTGGGCAGCACGCACGCGGGCACTCCGACACCCCTACTACTCCCAAGAAACCATGCACACACACACCTTTCAAACATAAACACAAACACATGGCATGCACCACCTCCCAACACACCCCAAATGTGCAAAACAACCAAAAAAAGAGGGAAAACTCACCAAGAGAGGGGGAGATGTGGAGGGTCGCAAGCACGCCATTGACCACCTTGACCGCCACCACCACTAACCCTGACCACTTCCTTTCCTTGCTCCTCCATCTTCTCCTTCATGTTCTCCTTCTCCTTCTTCTTCTTCTTCACCAAACACACAAGAGAGGGAGAGCAAAAAGAGAATGAGAGGCATTTTCGGACGGAGAGAGAGAGGGGGTGCGAAGGGTGACAAAAGTCACATTGGGGGGTGCACACAAAAGAAAATGGGGGGGGGGGGAGGTTAAGCATAAAATCACCCACACCCAACCACTTTTATTTGCCTTATTGGGAAGCATGCGGAGAAGCACCACACACTCAAAAATATCCCACCCATCGAAACCCAGTAATGGCGATACGATTTGGAACTGCATAATTTCTAAAACGTTACCAGAATTTGATGAAATTTTTATGGGTAGTACAAAACGATACCAGGACCCATAATATACAGTTAGATTTTCAATCAGAGAACTCCAACTCCCGTAGGTAGCTAAAAACAAAAATTTTAGTTACTTCGATAAAAAAAAATAAGGCTCCAAATGACATAGGCACAACACCACTCACCGCAATCCGGATCGTTGCACGACCGATCGATGATATCTGTAAGATAAGACATCAAAGGTATCAGTATAGCCACATAAATACACTTAAAATTGACTAAACAGGCTAAGGGCTTAGACATGCACACATACGAGCTCGCATGCATGTATGCACGCATGCCCAAGCCCCCATCCCCAGACGTAGCCCCCGCACCCACGTGATGCGCGCGCGCTGACCCGCGCCTGCTGGATCCCCGCATGCGCCAGAACACCCTCTCTCGCATGCAAGTGCTCCCTGTGCACACGCACACGTGACCCAAGTGCACCTGTACGCCCGCGCTGACATGCTTTCCGACCCGCGTGCTTGATCCCGCTTGCATGCCTACGCGCACCAGCGCGCTCCCGCACCTGAAACCTCTCCCCAGCCCTCCTCACACCCCAAACCCAAACACCTAGCATACATAACCTCCTAACACACCCAATATGCTGAAAAACCAATAAAAGAAGAAGGGAATGCTTACCAAGAGAGGGGGAGGGAAGGGGGGACATGTGGGGGCTCACAAGCGCGCCCACGACCACCTCAACTGCCACCACCACTACCACCACCTCGATCTTTGCTTCTCTTCTTCTTGTTGAACCAGATGTCACGCCCCAAGACGGCCGTCCCCGGGACGCGGCAAGTGTATATAAAATATCAGAATCTACACAGGAGGTCAATAATATATCATACACAAACAACCAGAATGACACACAGACAACAAAGAGGCTGACATGATATATACACCAAATGCGGAAGCAAAAGACTGAATCTGTAAATAAACATACTACAGACTCGATACTCAATCATCTGTCCTGTGAGAGCCAATATACACCAATACGACTGAATATACACAGACGCGTGCCAAGCACGGAAATAAAATACATACAGTCAAGAAGGGATGCTGATAACCTCTGGTACTCGCGGAACGTGGCGCTGCTCCGCTACTGAAGGAATCCCTCGGAAAGCTCCAACTGCTACTCCGGCTCCAGCTCAGGCTCAGTGACCACTGGGGAAAAACATATGCGAGGGGTGAGCCACACGCTCAGTGAACAGCACAACCCATGCATCACAGACAATATTTACCACAATTCCATTATTTATCCATCCTCTAAGTGACATAACAACATAATCCAGTGGTTCATACATCGCCGAACCACCACACCCTCACCCTCACCCATCAATGGGTGACATAGGCTATTGGGACTGATAATCACCCATAGACAAATCCAGCGGGTCGCTCATCGCCAACCCACTACACCCTCACCCTCACCCTACCACGGGTGACATAGGATTTTGGGACTGACTAGGCTGTTGGTCACCCTTGGTCCACCGATAGTCTCTCCTCCACTCCGTAGGCCGCTGGCCTTCACCCATAACTTCAGCACAGTCCGTCACAAATATCGGGAGGCGCCTACTGATGGGAGCCCTCGAAAGGGACGACCTTATCACGTTGGGGCAGTCTCTACACGGATCCAACGAAGGGAAATAGAACAGCCTATCCATACGCATATGATCCACTCGGATCCGCCGACAACACATCTCTACAACTCTAATGTCATGAACTCTTCAGAGTTCCTCCAGGGCGCATAACCAAGATGCGGGGAACACGTACAATAAAAGCAAGGTTGTAATATCATTGGGGGAAAGAACTCGGGAGGGCGGCGTGAGTTCCCGATATAGGATACCCCGACAACCAAACAAGGAACACGGAATACCCTAACCCGGGTCTCACCGCTGTCCTCGCAAGGCCCCTCCCCTATAATATTTACTAAATATGCTAATAATCATACCAGGTATATAACATTACTTATAATATTACTGGGACTAGAAACCTTGGGAGGGCAGCATGAGGTCCCGATACAGGACATCCCGACAACCAAACAAGGAACACGGAGTACCCTAACACGGGTCTCAATGTTGACCTCGCAAGGCTCCTCCCTATAATATTATCTAAGGCATGCGATTTAACATACACTAGCATTTAATTTAATAAACAAACTAGTAGGACGCATGCGTAGGCCGAGGTTTCCTAGCATGAAAACAGGGCATGGTGCATGGCTCTTACACCTATCCTATGGGTGCAAGTCCCTAACATACAAAGACTATGGTAGCATGCATTCTACATGTAAATCATACAAGCATGGATTACATATTACTGCAGGTTAATATACATCCATGGTGCCCCAGGAGAGGTCGGTATACGCCCAAATGCGTATGACCCCTCTCTACTGGGTTGGATTGTCCCACTCACCGAAGTTCGGGTCGTCGCGCGACCGCCCGTCAGGATCTGCAAGACAGACATTTATATGGTGAGTTAAAATCCACAACTACTACCAAAGACATCAAAATTCACAAAACCCACAAACAAACATCCAACACTCGGGCAAACGTGCATACGACCCGCACGCACGCTAGCCCGAGCACCCCGGCAACCACCCGCACGGCCGCCCGACCGCCCGGGTGCACCGCCGCGCCTCAGCCAACGCACCCCGCGCACCGCCGAACCTCCCGGGTGCACCGCGCGCCCCCTGCGCCCCAGCGCAGCCGCCCGTGCACACCCCGCACGCC
Source organism: Acorus gramineus (assembly GCA_030737835.1). Lineage (NCBI taxonomy): Eukaryota > Viridiplantae > Streptophyta > Magnoliopsida > Acorales > Acoraceae > Acorus > Acorus gramineus. Next base: position 2,126,655 of record JAUJYN010000016.1, on the reverse strand, counting down.
TCGCGCTAGCCCGCGAGCACCCCGCACGCCCCGCGCGCAGCGCCTCGCCCCGCACGCACCCCGCGCGCACCACCTCGCTCCGCGCGCACCACCAGCCTCTACCCTCCTCACCGCGCGCACGACTGCGCCTCAACCCAGCGCCCCGCGCGCATACACCACTGCGGTGCCCAGCACCCAGCGCTCAGCACCCTCACCCAGCACACCCGGTATCCGCGACTAGCTCCCAGCGCTCAGCGCCCAGCACCCGGGACCCTCACCCAGCGTCCACGCGCACGCACGCGCAACACGCGCCCAGCGCCCCTGGCAGCACGCGCCCAGCGCGCCTGCCAGCATGCCCATGCTGCTGCCCGCGTTGCCTGCCTGCACGCATCACCGAGTGGCCCGAGCACCGTTCGCCTGCACGCCCGGCACTGCTCGCCTGATGCCCGAGCACCTCCTGCCCTGCTCGCCTGCGCGCCCAGCCTGCCAGCCCGGCCTGCCCGCGCGCACAGCCCAGCCATCCTACCCAAGCTAGCCCTGCCAGTCTACCCTGCACGCCCAGCACGCCTGCAGCACCACCAGAGCGCACGCCGCGCGCACGCCTGCGCGCACGCACCCGCGCGCCCGGCCACCTGGTGCGCCCACCTGCTGCGCCTGCTGCCAAACCTGTCGGGGCTGCCCAACACCCTGCCCGGACAGCCTAGCTCCCTACCCGAGCTCCTCTACCACCAACACCGACCACCCCAAGGCCTCCGACCACCACCACAGCCCTCCGACGGCCACCCACCGCCGCCCACCACCTCCCAACCCCAAATCTGACCTCCTAACAAGCATCTATGCAATATAAGAGGGGAAAGAGGACTTACCGAGGGGAAGAAGGGAAGTCCGGTTGCTCTCCGCGCACCGAAACCTCTCCCAAAAGGCTTCCACCGCCCGGATCTATCTTGGCCCTCGAAATGGTCCAAAACAGAGGAGAAGAGAGGGGGGACGGAGGGCTAATCTCACCGGAATCGGAATTTGAAAGCACCGGGGTGTAGATCGGGACCCGATCTACACTTCCTATGCTTTAGGTTTTTAGGTTTGAGGGGTCTAGGGGGCTCAAAAGTGAGAAAAGGAGAGAGGGGAGAGAGAAAATTCAAATGGTAGGGATGATGAATAGTGATTTTGAAATTAGATCACACATATATATAGTGAGCGGCTTAAAAACCCGGATACGCCCCGGAACTGCGAAATTTCAGAAACGTTACCGGAATTCGATGAAATTTTCGTGAGAGGCCTAAAATGGCACCAGGACACCAAATATGCAGTTAGATTTCCAATCGGAGTCCCCTAACTCAGGACGATAGCTAATAGTCCAAAAATTAGCGGTTCCGATCGAAAACCGAAAAAAAATTAAAAAACTGCCAGAATGCTCCAACGGTTACCAGCAGGCTAAAAGTGACACAAATATAACACCAGAGGGGAGGGGGAAAACAAGGGAAACTATAAGAGGGAGCTAGAGGAGGAGGAGAAGGAAGAGACATCAACAACATACAAGCACACACACCGTCCCTTTGATCTCCCTCCTCATGCACTTCTTCTTCTTCTTCTTCTTCACCAAAACTCACACAAAAGGGAGAGCAAAAGAGAGAGGCTTGGATGGGTGAAGAGGGGGAGAGGGGGGGGTTTAGTTAATGCCAAATAATGCTAGGGGGGTGAGGGTAAGGGGGGACAAAGAGGGGTGGTGAGGATAGGGTTAGGCTACCCTCTCACACCCACTTTTTCCACCTTTATTGGGAAGTGCGAAGTGAAGCGCCACATCATTCAAAATATCTCACCCACTGAAACCCAGATACGACCAAACCCGGATGTGATTTGGAACTGCATAATTTTTAAAATGTTACCGGAATAGGATTAAAATTTACGGGTAGGACAATACTGTCACGCCCCGGGGGTCCCCGGTACGCGGCAAGTGTATATAAAATATCAGAATCTACACAGGAGGTCAATAATATCATACACAAGCAGCCAGAATGACACACAGACAACAAAAGCAGGGCTGACATGATATATACACCAAATGCGGAAGCTAAAGACTGAATTTGTAATCAAAACACACTACAGACTCCATACATAATCACATGTCCTGTGAGAGCCAATATACATACAAAGACATCCAAATACAACACAAACACGTGCCCAAGCACGGAAAATAATACATACAGGCACAAGGGATGCTGATAGCCTCTGAAACTCGCGGGACGTGGCGCTACTCCGCTACTGATGAAATCCCTCGGGGAGCTCCTCCTCCAGATCCGTCTCAGATGACACTGAAGAAAAATATTGTGCGAGGGGTGAGCCACACGCTCAGTGAACGGCACAACCCATGCATCACAGACAATATTGACCACAACCAGATAATCTTTATAATCCACAATCATACTGCCCAAGCCATAAAATGATAACAACTCCGCAATCTAGTGGGTCGCTTCCGCCAACCCACTACACCCTCACCCTCAATGGGTGACATAGGATATTGGGACTAACTACACATAACCAGCGGGTCGCTTCCGCCAACCCGCTACACCCTCACCCTCACCCTCAAGGGGTGACCAAGGATATTGGGACTTACAATCCAGTGGGTCGCCACATCGCCGGCCCACCATACCCTCACCCTCACCCTCAACAGGTGACCTAGGCTCTTGGGACTGACTAGGCTGTTGGTCACCCTTGGTCCACCGATAGTCTCTCCTCACTCCGTAGGTCGTTTGGCCACTCCCACGTTCAGCACAGTCCTTCTACCAAATCAGGAGGCGCCTACTACTGGGAGCCCCTGCACGGGACAACCTGTCTAACGCTGAGGTAGTCTCTACACGGATCCAACGAAGGGAACAGAACAGCCTATCCATCGCATATGATCCACTTGGATCCGCTGACAGCACATCCTAACAACTCTAATGTCCTGAATTCCTCAGAACACCACCAGGGCGCATAACTAAGATGCGGGGAACATGCATAACAGTTATAACAAGGGTGGAATATCATTGGGGGAAAGAAACTCGGGAGGGCAGCGTGAGTTCCCGTTATAGGGCACCCCGACAACCAAACAAGGAACACGTGTACCCTAACCCGGGTCTCACCGCTGTCCTCGCAAGCCCCCCCCCCCCTATAATATTCACTATAACATGCAATTTAACATTTACTAGCATTTAATTTAATAAATAAACTAGTAGGGCACATGCATCGGTCGGGCTTCCTAGCATGGAAACAGGGGACATGGTGCACGGCTCATACACATATCCTAAGGGTGCAAGTCCCTCACATGCAAAGTCTAGGGTAACATGCATTCTACAATTAAATCATGCTCGCATGATATACACATTACAACATGTCAATATTCATCCATGGTGCCCCAGGAGAGGTCGGTATACGCCCAAGTGTGTATAACACCTCTCTACTGGGTTGGATTGTCCCACTCACCGGAGATCGGGTCGTCGCGCGACCGTCCGTCAAGATCTGCAAGATAGGGTAATCAACTGGGTGAGAAACCACACAATTTATACATAGAAATGCACAGAAATACCCAAAACTCGGATAAGCATGCATACGGGCTCGCACGCATGCGAGCACGCGCGTACGCACGCGAGTCCGAGTGCCCCGACACCTACCCGAACCCTCGGGCAGCCATTCGCATGGCCCCCCGCATGCGCACGCATGAATGCGCACGCACGCACACACCCTGGCACCATCGGCGCACTGCCGCGCGCCTGCCCGCGCGCCCAGACGCGCACCCGCACGCACGCGCACACTCGCGCAGCACCCCGCGCACTGCCCCAGCACGCCCCAGCATTCCCCAACACGCCCCAGCACGCGCACGCACGTGCATGCACGCGCGCGCGCACACTGGTTCCCTGCCCAGCGCCCAGGCGCACTGCCCAGGCGCACTGGCCTCGCGCGCGCACCCTCGCGCGCACTCCCGCGCGCACCCCCGCTCGCGCCAGAACCCGCGCCCGCTCCGCGCGTACTCGCGCACTGACGCGCACGCGCCCGCGCGCCCGCCAGCGCTCGACTGCGCGCGCGCCTGCCCGCGCACACGCGCAGACGACGCCCAGCTCGCGCCCAAGCCACTCTAACCACATTTTAACCCCTTTCAACCTCTCACACACACCCAAACACCCCTACCTAGCATGCATGACCCTCCCAACATCCCCTTAAGCCAAAAAAATCAAGAAAAGGAGGGGAGGAGCTCACCTTGGAGGGGGAACAAAAGGGGAAGGTTCGGGGGCCCTTCGCGCACCGAAACGCCGCCACCGAGACCACCACCACCACCACCACCCCTCAGCCTCCTCTTCAGCTGAAAATCAGGGGGGGGAAGATCCATGCAAGGAAGCATGAGAGAGGGGAGAACAAACACAACAACACACCCACACAACCCAACTCATGCACTTGCACCATCTCTCTTTGAGGCATTAAACCAAACACCTAGGGGGCTTGAATGAGGGAAAGAGAGGGCCAAGAAAAGCTGGTCGACGTGCACATTGGGAGGGGAAGAGAGAGAGAGGAGATATTTATCAAAATATCTAAGGAAATTTTACTAAGTCGCCCTCCGACTAGAAATTCTGCGCAAGCTTCACTGGAACAGCCATAACTTCCCCGATACAGCTCCGAATTGCTTGATTCCAAGACCGACGGAAAGCTAAGAAGATTATCTACAACTTTTATGTTTATTCCATGATCAAATAATCTCTCCAGCTAATCCGAAATTAGAGCTAAACATAGAGAAGGGCTGCTGCCAGAATTTCCATGTTGTGTCTGTGTCATTTGGAGCGCTCTGTTTGAAGATTTGGACACATAATTTTTTTTCCTAAGTTATGTATTCCTGATTTGGTGTTTGGATTTGATTTTGTTAAAATCCAAGATGAAGAGGTTTAATTATGATTTTATTATGAGATGTCCAGTTTTGAGTTAGCTTTCGCACAGAAGTGGAATTAGATCAACTGGATTCTTGTAGTAAAAGTTATGGGTATTTTTCCAAGTATACCCCGGGGATGGAAATTCTGGCAGCAGCCCTGTTCCATGTTCGGATCTAATTTCAGATTATCTAGAGGGATTATCTGATCATGGCATAAACATGAAAGTTGTAGATAATCTTCTTAGAGTTCCATCGGTCTTGGAATCAAGCAATTCGGAGCTGTATCGGGGAAGTTATGGCTGTTCCAGTGAAGCTTGCGCAGAATTTCTAGTCGGAGGGCGACTTAGTAAATTTTCCTTAAGATATTTGATAAATATCTCTTTCTCCTCTCTCTTCCCCTCCCAAAATCCCACGACCAGCATTTTTTTCTCTCCTTCTCTCTTTTCAAACACACCCCCCATGTGTTTGTTAAAATTCCTAAAAGAGATGGTGAAGGAGATGGTGGAGGAGGAGGTGTTGGTGAGTTCATGTGTGTTGTTTGTTGTTCTCCCCTCTATATCAAGCTCCCTTTCTCATGATCTCTTCCCCCCCTGTTTGCTGCCATGAGGAGGCTGAGGAGAGGCCGAGGAGAGGTGGTGGTGGTGGTGGTTCCGGTGGCGGCGTTTCGGTGCGCGAAGGGCCCCGAACCTCCCCCTTTCTTTTCCCTCCCAAGGTGAGCTCCTCCCCTCCTTTTCCTTGGTTTTCTTGGCCTAAGGGGTGTTGGGAATGTCATGCATGTTGGGTAGGTGTGTTAGGGAGTGTGTGAGGGGTTGGGGATGGTTAAAAAGAGGTTAGAATGGGCCGCAGGCGGGCGCAGGCGGGCGCAGTCGGGCGCGCGGGTGCGCGCGGGCTCTGGGGCGAGCGGGGGTGCCAGCGGGGGTGCGCGCAGGTGCGCGCGCGCGCGGGCAGGGCACCTGGGCACTGCGCCTGGGCATGCGCCTGGGCGCAGAGCTGGGGACCAGTGCGTGCGCATGCTGGGGCGTGCTGGGGCATGCTGGGGCATGCTGGGGCAGTGCGCAGGGTGCTGCGCGAGGGGCGCGGGCTGGACGCGCGGTGCGCGTGGGCGCGCGCGAGCGTGCGCGTGCATGCGGGTGTGCGTCGGGGCGCGCGGGCAGGCGCGCGGTAGTGCGTCGATGGTGCCGGCGTGCGTGCGTGCGCGTGCGGGTGGCCGTGCGTGCGGCTGCCCGGGGGTTCGGGAATGAGTTGGGGTGCTCGGGCTCGCGTGCGTACGGGCCATATGTATGTTTGCCCGAGTATTGTGTATTTTTAGTGTATTTTTTGGGTATTTGTGTATTTTACTCACCGAGTTGATTTCCCTGTCTTGCAGATCTTGACGGACGGTCGCGCGACGACCCGGCTATCGGTGAGTGGGACAACCCAACCCAGTTGGGAGGCGCTACATGCACTTGGGCGTGTACCGTCCTCCCCTGGGGCACATAGTTGGTATTAACTGTTTTTATTATAATCCATGCAAGCATGATCTATGTGTAGAATGCATGCCACCCTAGACTTGTATGTTAGGGACTTGCACCCTTAGGATTTGTGCATGAGCCGTGCATCCTGTCACCCCGTTATCATGCTAGGAAAGCCCTGACCTATGCATGCGTCCTATTAGTTTGATTTATTTACTTAAATGCAAACTTGTGATATTGTTAGCATGCCTTGGGGAATATAAGGGGGCCTTGCGAGGTAAACATTGAGACCCGGGTTAGGGTACTCCGTGTTCCTTGTTTGGTTGTCGGATGTCCTATATCGGGACCTCAGGTTACCCTCCCAAGGTCTCTTTTCCTCATTTTTGTTATCTGTATTCCCCGCATCTTGGTTATGCGCCCTGGAGGAATTCTGAGGAATTCAGGACATTAGAGTTGTTAGGATGTGTTGTCTGCGGATCCGAGTGGATCATATGCGATGGATAGGCTGTTCTGTTCCCTTCGTTGGATCCTTTAGAGACTACCCCGGCGTTGGAAAGGTCGTCCCGTGCAGGGGCTCCCATCAGTAGGCGCCTCCTGATTTGGTAGAAGGACTGTGCTGAATGTGGGAGTGGCCAAACGACCTACGGAGTGGGGAGAGACTATCGGTGGACCAAGGGTGACCAACAGCCTAGTCAATCCCAAGAGCCTATGTCACCCGTTGTAGGGTGAGGGTGAGGGTGTAGTGGGTTGGCGATGAGCGACCCGCTGGATTTGTCTATGGATGATTGTGAGTCCCAATATCCTATGTCACTCCTGTTGAGGGGTGAGGGTGAGGGTGTAGTAGGTTGGCGATAGCGACCTGCTGGATTGGTGTAGTTAGTCCCAATATCCTATGTCACCCATTGAAGGGTGAGGGTGAGGGTGTAGTGGGTTGGCGATGAGTGACCCACTGGTTTGTAGAGTTGTTGCCATTTTGTGGCTTTTAGCGATGAGATTGTGGAATAATATCTGATTGTGGTTAATATCGCTGTGATGCATGGGTTGTGCTATTCACTGAGTGTGTGGCTCACCCCTCGCATAATTATTATTCTCCAGTATTATCTGAGCCGGACTTGAAGGAGGAGCTCCCCGAGGGACTCATCAGTAGCGGAGTAGCGCCACGTCCCGCGAGTTTAGAGGCTATCAGCACCCCTTTTTGGATTGTATGTATTATATTCCGTGCTTGGGCACGCGGTTGTATTTTATTTGGATGTCTTTGTATATATTGGCTCTCACAGGACAGTTGATTATGTATCGAGTCTGTAATATGTTTTTGGATTACAGATTCAGTCTTTTAGCTTCCGCTATTGGTGTATATATCCTGTCAGCTTCATTGTTGTCTGTGTTGTGATGTTGATGTTGTGTATGTTATTGAACTCCTGTTTAGACTGATATCATATATACACTTGCCGCGTCCCGGGGACGCCCGGGGCGTGACAAAAGTTGGTATCAGAGCCTGGTCCTGTCAGAGCCAATTGTCTTCTTTCGTAGAGATGAGTCCTAGGATTTCTATATGAGTATTCTGATCCTAGTGTCTGGTTTTCTTGGGTTGCTGATATGCCTCCTCGTGGAGGACGGCGCGGACTAGGTCCCTCTCGACCTTTGGAGGTTTCCGGACCTACTAGAGGCGAGGATGCTACTGGAGAGTCCACGGCTGTGAGGCCAGGATCGGTGCAGGAGCCTCCTGCATGGAAACGTGCGTTCGCTCGGATAACAGATTTGGTGGAGACTCAGGTGAGGGCACTGGAGGCCCAGGCTAGAATGTTGGCAGAGCAGGCACGGGAGATTCAGGAGCTGCGGGCGGCCCGTGATGCAGTTCCACAGGTCCCCTTGATGGCAGATCCGCCAGTGGTACCCGAAGTACCCCCAGTCCCCGTGGTGTTCCCAGCGGTGAAAGTTCAGGATCCCCTGGTGAGGGAGGTGGAGCTAGAGGCTGCAGCGCGAGTATTGAGAAAGGTTGTTCAAGTTGAGGAGGCCGGGTTGTAGCTGTCCTGGCAGAGAATTCCCATCCGTAGGTACCACCGATGCAGTCGGAGGGGTACTGATCGTGGGAGTATGCCAGGTAGAGGCTAACCCGGAAAAGGATTAATGAATGATGTCGCGAGCGTGGAATCGTTCTCCCTTTCGTCGGATCCGTGTAGGGACTCCTCAGCGTTAAAGAGGCCTTCCTGACAGAGGGCTCCCATTAGTAGGCACCTCCTGATTTGGGTTCGGACTGTGCTGAATTGTGGGAGCGGACCAGACGGCCTACGGTGTGGAGGAGAGGCTACCGGTGGACCAGGGGTGTAGAGCAGTCTAAGTCTCTCCCAAAGTCCCAAGTTTCCTCCTTTCGGGAGTGAGGGTGTGGATGAGGCGAAGACGCGACGTCTCGTGACCCAATTGTTGTTCGACCGTTCCCAAAGATGTTGGGTCCGGTCTTGTGATGGATGTTGAAGGATATCGATGGGTGATTATCTAGATGTAGATGATCCAGTGGGGTTAATTGTTCTTTAAGGGTGATGTCTTCTTCCAGACTTCCTACTCTGGATGAGGGGCCTTGCAGGGTCAGCGTTGAGACCCGGGCTAGGGTACTCCGTGTTCCTTGTTTGGTTGTCGGGGTATCCTATATCGGGACCTCATGGTACCCTGCCAAGGTTTCTTTTCCCAGTCAAGGACTACCTTAGAAGCATCAAATTGATGGTGGATTAAGTGCGAGTTTTGGTTGGAGAGTATGGCCTTGCTGGGCCACGTGATTTTTCTGGCAAAGGCATATCTGTGGACCCGGATAAGATGCTCGCCGTGTTAAATTGGCGTCGACCATCGAACCCCGCAGAGATTTGGAGCTTCCTGGGCTTGGCGGGTTATTACAGGAGGCTTGTCGAGGGTTTCTCGAAGATAGCTGTACCTCTTAACCGCCTCGCTCGGAAGGATGTCCGGTTCGAGTGGTCCCCGTCTTGCGAGGAGAGCTTCCTGGAGTTTAAGCGAAGGCTCACCTCAGCGCCAGTTCTTACCTTCCGTCTGGGAGGGGTGGGTTCGCAGTTTGCTCCGATGCATCGCGGTTGGGTGTGGTGATGCGTTCGATCGGGATTGGGTGCGTCCTATTGCAGCTCAGTGGGCGATCGCTAGTGGACAGGGTTCCATAGTGGCATCTGGAGTCGCTTCGATAAATCATTGTGTGTTGTAGCTGCCCGGTTGAGGCCAGAGCCCTGTGAGGTGCTCCCAGATCCTATGCTTGTGGTGCGCCCATATGGCAGAGATAGCGGGCTTGGGAGGCTACCAGGTAGAGGCCACACCGGGAGAGTGCTGCTAAATGATGACGAGAGCGTGGACTCCCCGTGATGAATCTGCCCATGGAGTGCAGGATGCCGGAGTTCCAATGGTTGTGATGAGCGGCCTATCTCTGGCGGCATGTAAGCACAGTTGTGGATACTGTCGCGTTTGCCCCACATTGGTCGCGAATAAGGAGACGCGATGCTAGCGTTCGTGATGGGACTGAACCGCCTATCAGATAGATGACGTTGCATAGGCATTGTCGAGGTTCGACGACCCCTTATTGCATGTCTTGTGGATTAAGTGCGGTTGAGCGGCTTACCTAGTGTGTAAGTGTTATCATGAGCGCCAGCCATGCTCGAGGAGCAGAATCCGAACTTGATTGTTCATGGTGTTGTTTTGATCTCCCCGTGGAGGTAGAAGATCAATTACCTTTGCCGCGAATCGATGATCTATTTGACCAGCTCTGAGAGCGAGTGTCTGCTGTTAGATCGATCTTCGCACAAGGGTACCACAAGCTGGAGATCCGAGAGTTGGACATCCCGTAGATGGCCTTTCGTGACCGTTCGGGCACTACGAGTTTTAAGTACTGCCGTCGGGGTTGACGAATGCGCCGGATGCCTTCGTGGATCTCAAAAGTTTTATTGGGTTTCCGAGGACTACTTTGGGGTAGTCTTTGTTGAGTTGCTGTGGTGTGATGATAAGATGATGTGGGTGACCTTGTTTCCCCAGGTTGGCATGCCCTCAGGCAAAGTTCGAGATTCATCATCGCGTGAAAAGCGTCAGTCCATCGAGATTCCTCAGTGGACGTGAGAGTGGGTTGTCAGGGATTGTTGCAGACTCGTTAATGTCACGTTCGGGTCACGACGCCGTCTGGGTGATCATTGACCGACTGACTAAGTCCGCGATTCCCTCCCTATCAGACTGATTGAGTCTCTGGACGCCTTGACGTGGGTTTCACCTTCGCGATTGTTCGTCTTCATGGCACTCCAGTCGGCGCTATTTTCGGTTGAGACGCGAGGGTTACTTTGAGGTTGTGGCGCAGCCTTTGGCGCGAGCCTCCATTTAAGTATAGCGTTTCATCGCCGATGGACAGCCAGTCAATGAGGACGATTCGGACCTTGGAGGACATGCTATGTGCCTGCGTGTTCGATGATGAGGGCAGTTGGGTGAGGCACCACCCATTGTTGGGGTATGCCTGCAAGCGACTGCCATTCGAGCACCCAGATGGATCTGTGAAGGGCGCAGTTTCATACCTCCCTTGTGTTGGGACGGTTGTGGAGCGCCAATTTGAGGGGCCTTCGTCGTGGCTACCGGTGGCGCGGGATGAAGACGGATATTGCTCGTTTCGTTGCCCGATGCCTAGTATGGTAGCAGATGAAGTCGGAGCATCAGCGCCTTGAGGGGCAAGCTGAGTCCGCGTTTCTTTGGGCCGTTCCTCATCCTCGAGCGAGTTGGGGAAGTGGCCTATCGCATAGCTCTGCCCCCACAGTTGGCTCAGGCCCATGGCGTCTTCCATGTCTCGCAGCTGAGGCGATATGTCCACGATCCTGCTCACGTCATCCCGTTCGAGCCGCTCGTCTTCGAGCCGGGCTTGTCATTCGTTGAGCAGCCGATTGAGATCCTGGACCGCCGCGAGAAGAGGCTCCACGCTAAGACCGTTCCTTTGATTATAGTGGGTTGGTAGCGCCAGTCCGGTGCGAAGACCACTTGGGAGCAAAGGTCTAAGCATGATACTTTCGGTCTTCCCTTTTGGGTTTCCTTAAATTTTGAGGACTAAATTTCCTAAGGGGGGAAGAATGTTGTGTCTGTGTCATTTGGAGCGCTCTGTTTGAAGATTTGGGTACATAATTTTTTTTCCTAAGTTATGTATTCCTGATTTGGTATTTGGATTTGATTTTGTAAAAATCCAAGATGAATAGGTTTAATTATGATTTTATTATGAGATGTCCAGTTTTGAGTTAGCTTTCGTACAGAAGTGGAATTAGATCAACTGGATTCTTGTAGTAAAAGTTATGGGTATTTTTCCAAGTATACCCCGGGGATGGAAATTCTGGCAGCAGCCCTGTTCCATGTTCGGCTCTAATTTCGGATTAGCTAGAGGGATTATCTGATCATGGCATAAACATGAAAGTTGTAGATAATCTTCTTAGCTTTCCATCGGTCTTGGAATCAAGCAATTCGGAGCTGTATCGGGGAAGTTATGGCTGTTCCAGTGAAGCTTGCGCAGAATTTCTAGTCGGAGGGTGACTTAGTAAATTTTCCTTGAGATATTTGATAAATATCTCTTTCTCCTCTCTCTCCCCTCACAAAACCCCACGACCAGCATTTTTTCTCTCCTTCTCTCTTTTCAAACACACCCCCCATGTGTTTGTTAAAATTCCTAAAAGAGATGGTGAAGGAGATGGTGGAGGAGGAGGTGTTGGTGAGTTCATGTGTGTTGTTTGTTGTTCTCCCCTCTATATCAAGCTCCCTTTCTCATGATCTCTTCCCCCCTGTTTGCTGCCATGAGGAGGCTGAGGAGAGGCCGAGGAGAGGTGGTGGTGGTGGTGGTTCCGGCGGCGGCGTTTCGGTGCGCGAAGGGCCCCGAACCTCCCCCTTTCTTTTCCCTCCCAAGGTGAGCTCCTCCCCTCCTTTTTCTTGGTTTTCTTGGCCTAAGGGGTGTTGGGAAGGTCATGCATGTTGGGTAGGTGGGTTGGGGAGTGTGTGAGGGGTTGGGGAGGATGAAAAAGAGGTTAAAATGGGCTGGGCGCGCGCTGGGCGCGGTCTGCGAGCTTGCGCGCGCAGGCGGGCGCAGTAGGGCGCGCGGGTGCGCGCGGGTTCTGGCGCGAGCGGGGGTGCCAGCGGGGGTGCGCGCAGGTGCGCGCGGGCAGGGCACCTGGGCACTGCGCCTGGGCATGCGCCTGGGCGCAGAGCTGGGGACCAGTGCGTGCGCGTGCTGGGGCGTGCTGGGGCAGTGCGCGGGGTGCTGCGCGAGGGGCGCGGGCTGGACGCGCGGTGCGCGTGGGCGCGCGTGAGCGTGCGCGTGCATGCGGGTGTGCATCGGGGCGCGCGGGCAGGCGCGCGGCAGTGCGCCGATGGTGCCGGGGTGCGTGCGTGCGCGTGCGGGTGGCCGTGCGTATGGCTGCCCGGGGGTTCGGGAATGAGTTGGGGTGCTCGGGCTCGCGTGCATACGAGCCGTATGTACGTTTGCCCGAGTGTTGTGTATTTTTAGTGTATTTTTTGTGTATTTGTGTATTTTACTCACCGAGTTGGTTACCCTGTCTTGCAGATCTTGACGGACGGTCGCGCGACGACCCGGCTATCGGTGAGTGGGACAACCCAACCCAGTTGGGAGGCGCTACATGCACTTGGGCGTGTACCGTCCTCCCCTGGTGCAGCACGGTTGATATTAACTTTTTAATTATAATCCATGCAAGCATGATCTATGTGTAGAATGCATGCCACCCTAGACTTGTATGTTAGGGACTTGCACCCTTAGGATTTGTGCATGAGCCGTGCATCCTGTCACCTCGTTATCATGCTAGGAAAGCCCTGACCTATGCATGCGTCCTATTAGTTTGATTTATTTACTTAAATGCAAACTTGTGATATTGTTAGCATGCCTTGGGGAATATAAGGGGGCCTTGCGAGGTAAACATTGAGACCCGGGCTAGGGTACTCCGTGTTCCTTGTTTGGTTGTCGGATGTCCTATATCGGGACCTCAGGTTACCCTCCCAAGGTCTCTTTTCCCTCATTTTGAATTATCTGTATTCCCCGCATCTTGGTTATGCGCCCTGGAGGAATTCTGAGGAATTCAGGACATTAGAGTTGGTAGGATGTGTTGTCTGCGGATCCGAGTGGATCATATGCGATGGATAGGCTGTTCTGTTCCCTTCGTTGGATCCTTTAGAGACTACCCCGGTGTTGGAAAGGTCGTCCCGTGCAGGGGCTCCCATCAGTAGGCGCCTCCTGATTTGGTAGAAGGACTGTGCTGAATGTGGGAGTGGCCAAACGACCTACGGAGTGGGGAGAGACTATCGGTGGACCAAGGGTGACCAACAGCCTAGTCAATCCCAAGAGCCTATGTCACCCGTTGTAGGGTGAGGGTGAGGGTGTAGTGGGTTGGCGATGAGCGACCCGCTGGACTTGTCTATGGATGATTGTGAGTCCCAATATCCTATGTCACTCCTGTTGAGGGGTGAGTGTCACGCCCCAGGGCGGCCGTCCCCGGGACGCGGCAAGTGTATATATGATATCAGTAACAGAAAACCAACAACATACCACAGACAATCACTAAAATGACACACAGATAAAAACAGGGCTGACATAATATATACACCGAATGCGGAAGCTAAAAGACTGAGTCCGTAGTCAAAACATACTACAGACTCGATACATAATCATAAGTCCTGTGAGAGCCAACATGTCATAAATATACACAACAAAATCCAAATATAATCCAACTAAGTGCCCAAGCACAGAACATATACATACAACAGAAAGAAGGGTGCTGATGGCCTCAAAACTCGTGGGACGCGGCGCTACCCTCTGCCGGTGTAGTCGCTCGGGAAGCTCCTCCCTCAGAGATCACTGAAAAAAGGACAATATGCGAGGGGTGAGCCACACGCTCAGTGAATAGCACAACCCATGCATACAGTTCATATTAACCACATTTAAGCAATTCATAAGCCACAAGTGGCACAATATCACAATCCGGGGGTTCGTTCATCGCCGAACCCCATACCCTCACCCTCACCCTCACCCTCAACAGGTGACCTAGGATGTTGGGACTTAGCGGGTTGATAATCATCCATACATAATCCTGTGGGCCGTCGCATCGCCGGCCCACCATACCCTCACCCTCACCTCTCAACAGGTGACCTAGGCTCTTGGGACTGACTAGGCTGTTGGTTACCCTTGGTCCACCGATAGTCTCTCCTCACTCCGCGGTTGTTTGGCCACTCCCATGTTCAGCACAGTCCTTCACCAAATCAGGAGGCGCCTACTAGTGGGAGCCCCTGCACGGGACAACCTGTCTAACGCCGAGGTAGTCTCTACACGGATCCGACGAGGGGAACAGAACAGCCTATCCATCGCATATGATCCACTCGGATCCACTGACAGCACATCTCTACAGTCATAATGTCCTGAATTCCTCAGAATTCCACCAGCGTGCATAACCAGGATGCGGGGAACATGCATTTATTTATCATAATACAGGGGAAAAATAGAGACCTTGGGAGGGTAACCTGAGGTCCCGATGTAGGACATCCGACAACCAAACGAGGAACACGGAGTACCCTAACCCGGGTCTCAATGTTAACCTCGCAAGGCCCCCCCTTATATTCCCTAAGCATGCTATCTATTATTACAGTTCGCATTTAATTAAATAAACCAAACTAATAGGACGCATGCACAGGTCGGGCTTTCCTAGCATGATAGCGAGGTGGCAGGATGCACGGCTCATGCACAAACCTAAGGGTGCAAGTCCCTATCACAAAATCTAGGGTGGCATGCAATTCTACACACACATCATGCATACATGGATTACATCAAAGCAGTTAATACTAACTATAAGCCCCAGGGGAGGACGGTACACGCCCAAAGCATGTAGCGCCTCCCACACTGGGTTGGGTTGTCCCACTCACTAGAAATCGGGTCGACGCGCGACCGTCCGTCGAGATCTGCAAGACAGGGTATTAACTGGTTAGAATAAATCCACAACTATCCCAAAAATACATAACACACACAATTAAACACTCAACATCCCAAACAAAACCCCCAACACCCCCGGCAACCACCCGCACGGCCACCCGACCGACCGGACGCGCCGCGCGCCTCAGCCCGCGCACTCCGCGCACCGCCCGGGGCACCGCGCGTCCACCGCGCCCAGCCGCGGCAGCCCGCACGCGCCCCGCACGCCGTGCGCTGGCCCGCGAGCACCCCGCACGCCCCCGCGCGCGGCGCCTCGCCCCCGCGCACACCACCTCACGCCCGCGCACACCACCCCTGCCTTGCCACGCCCCGCGCACGCCTCGTGCACACCTTCCTGCCCCGCCGCGCCTCGCGCTCAGCTCCTCGCCCCGCGCCTCCTCCGCGCGCGCCCCAGTCCCTGCCTCGCCACATCTGCACGAGCATCACCCCCCAGCACCTGCGCCCAGCATACCCGTGCGCTCCGCCCAGCACGTCCGCATGCCCGCACGATCAGCTCGCCCGCACCCAGCGCCCAGCACGTGCACGACCAGCACGCCCGCACGCTTGCTGCGCCTAGCACGCCTGCGCGCCTGCACGACCAGCACGCCCGCACGCTCGCTGCGCCTAGCACGCCTGCACGCCTGCACGACCAGCACTGCTGGCCCCCAGCGCCCCACGAACGCGCCCCCCCGCGCGCATGCCCGCGCGCATGCACGCGCGCACGCCCGCGCACGACCAGTGCTGCTGCGCCGCTGAGCCGCTGCCGCTGCCATCCTGTCCCGAACAGACCCCCACTTTGCCCGAGCACCACCACCACCAACCCCCGGCCACCCTTGGCCTCCGACCACCCCCAACCACCTCCGGCAGCCCCTTAACCGCCCTCCACACACCCAAAACCTCCCCTAACAAGCATCTAAACAAGAGAAGCAAGGAAAGGGAAGCTTACCCAAAGCAAAGAGAGGAGAAGAAGGGATCCGGGAGCTCCTTTCGCACCGAAGCTCCTCCCCAACGGTCTCTACCGACTAGACCTCTTCCCACCTCCGAAAAGGGTCCGGGCTGAGGAGAAGAGAGGGCGGAAGGAAGGGAAAAATTCGCCGAAAATCGGATTTGAGAGTACCGGTGCGTAGATCGGGACCCGATCTACACTTTTCGTGCTTTGGGTTTTTGGTTTTGATGGGTTTAAGGGCTTCAAATGGGAGCTTTTGAGAGAGGGGGAGAGAGGGAAATCACGTCGGGAAGATGATGAATAGTGTAGGGGGGGGGATTTAGATTCCATTTATATCGTGCGACTTAAAAACCCGGATACGCCACGAACTGCGAAATTTTTGGAAACGATGCCGGAATTCGATGAAATTTTCATGAGTGGCTTAAAATGGCACCAGGACACATAATATGCAGTTAGATTTTCAATCGGAGTCCTCTAACTCGGACGATAGCTAACAGTCCAAAATTATGCGGTTCCGATCGAAAAACACAAAAATTTTTAAAACTGCTAAAAATGCTCCAATGATTGCCAATAGGCCAAAAAGTGACACATATATAACAGGGTGAGGGTGAGGGTGTAGTGGGTTGGTGATAGCGACCTGCTGGATTGGTGTAGTTAGTCCCAATACCCTTTATCACCTATTGAGAGGTGAGGGTGAGGGTGTAGTGGGGTGGCGATGAGCGACCCACTGGTTTATAGAGTTGTTGCCATTTTGTGGCTTTTAGCGATGAGATTGTGGAATAATATCTGATTGTGGTTAATATCGCTGTGATGCATGGGTTGTGCTATTCACTGAGCGTGTGGCTCACCCCTCGCATAATTATTATTCTCCAGTATTATCTGAGCCGGACCTGAAGGAGGAGCTCCCCGAGGGATTTCATCAGTAGCGGAGTAGCGCCACGTCCCGCGAGTTTTAGAGGCTATCAGCACCCCTTTTTTATTGTATGTATTATATTCCGTGCTTGGGCACGCGGTTGTATTTTATTTGGATGTCTTGTATATATTGGCTCTCACAGGACAGTTGATTATGTATCGAGTCTGTGATATGTTTTTGAATTACAGACTCAGTCTTTTAGCTTCCGCTATTTGTGTATATATCCTGTCAGCTTCATTGTTGTCTGTGTTGTGATATTGATGTTGTTTATGGTATGTTATTGACCTCCTGTTTAGACTGCTGATATCATATATACACTTGCCGCGTCCCGGGGACGCCCGGGGCGTGACATTATCCCCGGGGTATACTTGGAAAAATACCCATAACTTTTACTACAAGAATCCAGTTGATCTAATTCCACTTCTGTACGAAAGCTAACTCAAAACTGGACATCTCATAGTAAACTCATAATTAATCCTTTTCATCTTGGATTTTAACAAAATCAAATCCAAAAGCCAAATCAGGAATACATAACTTAGGGAAAAAAAATTATGTACCCAAATCTTCAAACAGAGCGCTCCAAATGACACAGACACAACAAATACCCGTACCAGGACCCATTATATGCAGTCATATTTTTAATCAGATAGCTCAAACTCCCTTAGATAACTAAAATTCAAAATTTTAGCGACTCCGATAGCCGAAAATACAACACCGAATGACACAAATATAACATGTAATCGTCACTTATATCCCAGCTCGATATCACAGGGTCAAACGGGTCAGAGAGACTGAAGGCCCTCTTCGTAACCTGTTCGATGTTGTGAAGTTGTCACTTATATCGCAGCTCAATTTCACTAGGCTGAATGGGTCACATAGACTTAAGGCTCTCTCTTGTGAAGTTGTCAAACATGTCCTAGCTCGACTTCACAACGTCAAACAGTTCATAGGGACTTAAGGCCCTCTTTGTAACCTGTTCGTCTTTGTGAAGTCGTTTATTTATATCCCAGATCTACTTCACAGGGTCGTAGTGCACAAATCTGGGCTAGCAACAACATGATATCCATGAAACCAAATTATGTGATTTGTCCTACATGTTACTGAACAAAACACCATTGTTACATTTCACTAAGAACGCCACAACATGTAAACGCATTGTATCTATAAAATATGTCCAAAACTCATGCGCAGAAAAGACATTTATTTCAAAACCTGCCAAAAACCCATATTTATAGCACTATATACATTCAATGATTGAACTTGAAGGTACATCACTGGCTAATCTTTGAGATTGACGTCGTCAATGCAACATTGTTTGCAGAACGTGTGGTTTTAGAGCCATACTGCACAAAAATTAGGAAGATTGCCATAATCAATATGCAATAAATTTTGAATGAACCAATCATACAAATTACAAATCATTTACTAAAAAGCAGTGCTATATTTCATTATCAATCACCCAATATTTTCATTATCTTGCAGATATATGGTCAAATTATGCAAGATGTAAGTTTATTTTCATTATTCACAAGCCACCCAATACATAGCGGTTTAGAATTCTATGTTTTCAATGAACCAATTATACAAAATGTTCTTTAAAATATGAAGCCTATAAAACATTATCAATCACATTTTTAATGAGAATCAGACTAGAGCCAAGAAGAAATTCATTCTTGATGGACTTCAACCTCTTGATATTCATGCAGTTATCACTGGCTCATCGCATGTACAAAGAATGATGGCAGTGGATGACAATCTTAAAATAAAAAAGATGTAACCAAATCTTCAAGTATTTGAAGCAAATGATCCAGACCTTATACTACATGTGTAAGATCATCTAGCTCAATAGACTGAGGCGGCATCAAGGATTTTATATAAAACTAAGCTTATTTTTGTATTTAAAAAGAGAATCGTATACCTGTAACGCCCCTGAATCCACGACTCCGTTTTGAAACGTGAAATCCAGTTGCGTTACCTTAATTCTTCCTCAAATCTCAGAGTTCTATTTTTTTTTCCTTTTATCTAGAGAACATAAGAAAACATCACCATATTTTATTCATCAATTATCAAAGATAAAATCCAAAACAAGTTCTCAAATGCTGGATATACATCGGGAAAAACTGAACTCTAAATATCACCATATTATCATACATTCAGGTCCTCTACATGCCAAAGAAAAGACCAACACCTTCTATGCAAAGTCTAGCCTTCAAGAAAACATGATCTCGTCCACACTTATATGAGGTCCACAACTCTAAACCTTTAATCTGAAAAGTGGGAAAAAGGAGGGGTGAGCTACCAAACGCTCAATGAATGGACCTATGGCATCCCGTTAATAATAACTTTCAAAATAACAGAGTTATCAAATGTGAGTCATGTAGAACATAATATATCATAATAAGAAAAACATCTGTAAGTCATACTAAACTTGTAAAATAACAATCATCTCTTTAGAGGAATAACCATAAAATTCACCAGCATTGTACTACATGATGCATATGATGCAACGGACACGCATGCTCGTATGACACGTAGCCAAAGAGGTGCTACATCTAGAGCCTGGTCACGTAGACTGGTGTCACGCAGACAAGGTCCCACTGGACTGGGTCACACAGACGGGGTCACGCAGACAGATGATATGCATGCATGATCAACTACTCACACTTCAACTGTTCCACCATGCAATACAATATTATATAACATAATATCCAAAATCATATGAGACATATAAAATAACCACCTCATGTCTATCATGATGACATGCTCAAATACACCATACGCCGAATAACAGTTGTATATTTTAAAGTAACCATGATGCTGAATGATATACCATAAAGTAGTTTGAGAACTACATAAGAGACTAGACCCACTCACCTTTGGTCCAACGAATAACACCAGAAGTCTAAGTCAACCTAACCAGTCCTGAAACAATACAACTCGATCACAATATGTGCAATAGTATGGAACCTAATGGAATCCGTACACACTAAATGTTATGCCTGTGTCATTTGGAGCCATTTCGGTTAAGCCTTGGTCACATCTGGGTCATTCAGGGCCTTTTTCTTTTTCGATCGGAGTCGCTAAAATTTTGGCTTTTAGCCACCTGCGGGAGTTAGAGTACTCTGATTGGAAATCTAACTGCATATTATGGGTCCTGGTACCGTTTAGTACTATCCATAAAAATTTCATCGAATTTTGGTAACGTTTTAAAAAATATGCAGTTCTGAATCGCATCCGGGTTTGGCCGTTACTAGGTTTCGGTGGGTGAGATATTTTTGAGTGTGTGGTGCTTCTCCGCACGCTTTCCAATAAAGCAAAATTAAGTGGTTGAGTGAGGGTGAGCCTAACCCTAACCTCACCACCCCCTTATGGTCACCCCTAAACACTATTTGGGCATGGAAATGACCTTTTTGCCCTCTCACTCTCTCCCCCTCTCTCCCAACTCGTGGATCTCTCTTTCTCTCCCTCTCTTGGTCTCTTTTTCCCCTCTTTGTGTGTGTGAAGGAGGAGGAAGAAGCAATGAAGGAGAAGGTGAAGAAGGAAGCACAAAAGGTGTTTGTGCAAGTAGTTGTTGTTGTTGTGGTTTCTCCTCTCTCAAGCTCCCTCTCATGTCTCACCCCCCCCCTGTTTTTCAGCCAAAGAAGGCTGAGGAGAGGCTGTGGAGGTGGTCGCGGGTGCATCGAGGACCCCCGAATCTCCCCCTTTCATTCCCCCTCTTTTGGTAAGTCATCTTCCCCTTCTTTTTGATTTTTAGGGCTCTTGGGATGGTTGGGGAGGTCATGCATGCTAGGTAGTTGGTTTAGGGTGAGTGAGAAGGGTGGGGGAGGGGTTAAAAGGGGTTAAAAGAGTGCTGGGCGCACGCGCTGGTCTGTCCGCGTGCGTGCGCGCGGAAACCCGTGAGCAAAGGGGCGCTGGCAGGCGCAGGCGGGCACGGGGGCGCGCGCGGCACGGAGTCGTGCGAGCGGGCACGCCCGAGCATGCGCGCGCGCGGGGCAGTGAGGCTGGGCGCCAGTGCGCGCGCGCACGTGCGTGCGCGTGCAGGGGCACGCTTGGGGCTGCCCAGGGGATCGGGTAGGTGCTTGGGCACTCGGGCATGCGTGCGTACGCGCGTGCTCGAATGCGTGCGAGGCCGTATGTGTGCATGTCTAAGTCTTTGGTATTTCTAGTAATTTCTAAGTGTTATAATGTGATGTTACTCACCAAATTTGATGCCCTTACCTTGCAGATCTCGTCGGATGGGATGCGCGAGGTCCTGGGTTGCGGTGAGTGGCTTGATCCAATCCCCCTCCCCCTCGAGATGCGCTCGACGCGCGTAGTCATGCGTCGCGCATCGATGGGGCACCCTAGCTATACTACTTGTGTAGATAAGTAGTATGGCCATGCTTAAACTATAATATGTTAGATATTTTGCATGCTAGGCTTATATTGCATGTATTGTATCCATGTATGAGTGATTGTATCGCATGCGCCCCTCTAGTATGGGCATGTATATCTGTAATGTGTATGGATGTATAGAATATGGCATGCCTTAGGTAGTATTGTAATACTACTCCCACCATATTAATTGGAATATCCAGCATGATTAAGTCTGGGTTAATTACGAGCACCTGCCTAATATTCCCTTGCGATAAGACTCGAGGGCGTGGTGTAGTTGTAGCGCCCATGCTAATGGGGCAAAGCTATGACCAACTTCATGAGATGATGATCTCTCTCGCTGATAAGCATATTAATTATACATTAAAACCCCTTAATCTAAGTTTCTATATCCTTATTTTATGTATAATAATAACTAATATTAAGAATTCATGTGTTATTGCAGGTAATTGACTTAAATAATGATTATCAATACAAGATATGCTACAAATCAGTTAAAGATGTGAAGGAGAATCAAGAGTTTCTAGAAGATCCTTATGGAAAAAGATTTGGTTAAGATTGAATAAAAATCAATCCAATCAAATATATTCTTCCAAATCCCGTCTCACTGTTTTGATCATAACTTTTGCCTCAAGTATCCGATTAATTCTTCGAATATGGCGTTGGAAAGATAATTTCAAGATCTACAAATCACTATTTCATGAAGATTTCGTAATTCCATCTTATTACGGGTCAAAAAGCCATCTGAAGATTCTGCAGAAAATCAATGACGGGAATTAAATCTAAACTTCATATGAGGAAGGTTGAGGCCAATCTTAACTACCAAATCTTAACCATCCATTATATTGCAAATAAATGGTTGAGATTCAAGAGCTGGAGACTATAAAAGGAGGCACAAAGACAATCAAAAGGAGGAGGCACAAAGCAATCAAAAGGAGAAGAAGAATTCAAGAGTTTTGCTTTGTTTTTGTTTTTCTTTTCATCTCATATATTTTGATTCTTGTATTCCATTAGATCTGAATTTTAATATTAATTTTGTGTTTTTATTTTCAAGAATTTTTTAATAATATGATGTCTTTTATTTTTCTTTTCTTTTATTTGATCATGTTTTCTAGTAGCTAAATCTTCAACTAGGGTTGAAGATGAAACCATGCAATGTTAGTTTAGGATTTTATATTTAGATTTGAATTCTCTATATTGTTTGCTTTATTGCTTATCAATCTCTCCTTCAATTCTCTTTTGAAACCTTTTGTGTGAATTTCTTATTACCTTCTTCAAAAATCTCTTGTATTTGATTTGATAAAATATGCTTTGATTAAGTTCTATGATATTTTATGCTCTTCTTAACATGTTGAATATTGAGTTGGTAGATTTTATAAAGGGAAGGGAGATAGATCATTCTATTGGGTTTTCATCATTTTCTTGTTCATGCTGCAAACAATCACAAAACCTAGACTGAAAATGGAAAATTACCCTAACACCCCCAAACCTAGTTTGCAGCATGAACAAGAAAATGATGATAACCCAATAGAATGATCTATCTCCCTCCCCTTTATAAAATCTACCAACTCAATATTCAACATGTTAAGAAGAGCATAAAATATCATAGAACTCAATCAAAGCATATTTTATCAAATCAAATACAAGAGATTTTTGAAGAAGGTAATAAGAAATTCACATAAAAGGTTTCAAAAGAGAATTGAAGGAGAGATTGATACGCAATAAAACAAACAATATGGAGAATTTAAATCTAAATATAAAATCCTAAACTAACATTGCATGGTTTCATCTTCAACCCTAGTTGAAGATTTAGCTACTAGAAGACATGATCAAATAAAAGAAATGAAAAATAAAAGACATCATGTTATATTTGTGTCACTTTTAGCCTGCTGGTAACCGTTAGAGCGTCCTGGCAGTTTTAAATATTTTTAGGGTTTTTGGTCGGAACCGCATAATTTCAGACTGTTAGCTATCGTCTGAGCTAGAGGACTCCGATTGGAAATCTGACTGCATATTTGGTGTCCTGGCGCCATTTTAGACCTCTCATAAAAGTTTCATCGAATTCTGGCGTCGTTTGCAAAAATTTCCCAGTTCCGGGGCGTATCCGGGTTTTTAAGTCGCGCTCTACTTAAAAGGAATCAAAAATATCTCGTCACTATTCATCGTCTCTCCCGACTAGCTCTCTCTCTCCTCTCCTCCGATTTTCTTCCGTTCGAGCCCCCTCCACCCCTCAAAATCAAAAACCCAAAGCACGGGAAGTGTAGATCGGGTCCCGATCTACGCTCCGGTGTCTTCAAATCCGAATTCTGACGATCCTAGCCTCCCCGACCTCCTCTCTCTCTCCTCTGTTTCGAGCCAAATCGAGGGCCGTGATAGATCGGGGCGTGAGAAGGCTTGTGGGAAGGGTTTCGGCGCGTGGAGATCCACCGGACACCTCCTCCTCCCCTCGGTAAGCCTCTTTTCCCTCTCATTTCTTGTCTAGATGATTGCTAGGGGAGGGTTTTGTGGTTGGGAGGTGGTTGGTGGCGGTGGGGGTCGTCGGAGGGTGGTCGGAGGTGGTTGGAAGTGGTCGGGGCAGTGGGAGGGGTGGTTGGAGGCGCTCGGCAGGCTGGGGGACTGTCCCGGGCAGCAGGGAGCAGCGGCAGCGGCTAGGCAGCGCGCAGGCCGGGCGCGCGCGGGCATGCGCGCGTGCGTGCGCGGGTGTGCGTGCGCGCGGCGTGTGCGCGGAGTGTGCGCGGGTCTGGTGCGTGGGGCTGGTCGTGCTGGGCGCGCTGGATGGGCTGGGGGCCTCAGGCTGCACAGGCAACGAGCAGGAGCCGGCTGGGCGTGCGCGCGTGCGTACGCGCGAGCGTGCGCGCGGGCGTGCGCTCGGGGGACCTGGTCGCGGCGGTGCGAGGCGTGCGAGCTGCTCGGGTGGTGCTGTGCGCGAGGGGCTGATGGCGAGCTGGTCTGGGCGCGCGCGGAGGTGCTGGCCGAGGTGCTGGACGCGCGAGGTGCGCGCGGAGGTGCTGGCGGAGGTGCTGAGCGGAGCGCTTGGGTGCTGGGGCGCGCGCGGAGGAGGCGCGGGGCGAGGAGCCGTGCGCGAGGCGTGCGTGGGGCGCGGCGGAGCGGCGGAGGTGCGCGCGGGGCGCGCGCGGGGCGTGGAGCGTGCACACGGCGTGCGGGGCGCGTGCGGGCTGCCGCGGCTGGGCTCGGTGGACGCGCGGGGCCCCGGGCGGTGCGCGGAGTGCGCGGGCTGAGGCGCGGCGGCGCGTCCGGGCGGTCGGGTGGCCGTGCGGGTGGTGGCCGGCCGTGCGGGGGGTTGTCGGAGTGCTCGGGCTAGCGTGCGTGCGGGTCGTATGCACGTTTGCTCGAGTGTTGGGAGTTTAATTGTGGGTTTATGTATTTTGTAGTATTTATGGATTTTAACTCACCATATTGATTGTCTGTCTTGCAGATCTAGACGGACGGTCGCGCGACGACCCCGATACTGGTGAGTGGGACAATCCAACCCAGTAGAGAGGTGTTATACGCACTTGGGCGTATACCGACCTCTCCTGGGGCGTCATGGATAAATATTAACCTGCAATAATATGTAATCCATGCTTGTATGATTCATGTGTAGAATGCATGCTACCCTAGTCTTTGCATGTTAGGGACTTGCACCCTTAGGATATGCGTATGAGCCATGCAGCATGTCCCCTGGTTCCATGTTAGGAAGCCCGACCGATGCATGACACCCTACTAGTTTATTTATTAAATTAAATGCTAGTATTTGTTAAATTGCATGTTATAGTGAATATTATAGGGGAGGGGCCTTGCGAGGACAGCGGTGAGACCCGGGTTAGGGTACACCGTGTTCCTTGTTTGGTTGTCGGGGTGTCCTATAATGGGAACTCACGCTGCCCTCCCGAGTTTCTTTCCCCCAATGATATTCCACCCTGTTATAACCTTATGCATGTTTCCCGCATCGTAGTTATGCGCCCTGGTGGGTTCTGAGGAATTCAGAACGGTAGAGTTGTATGTTTGGTATGATTATTAGCATGAGTAGTGAATATTATAGGGGAGGGACCTTGCGAGGACAGCGGTGAGACCCGTGTTAGGGTACTCCGTGTTCCTTGTTTGGTTGTCGGGGTACCCTGTATCGGGAACTCACGCCGCCCTCCCGAGTTTCTTTCCCCCAGTGATATTCCAACACTGCTTTTGATTGTACTTGTTTCCCCGCATCTTGGTTATGCGCGCTGGAGGAACTCTGAAGAGTTCATGACATTTGAGTCGTAGAGATGTGTTGTCGGCGGATCCGAGTGGATCATATGCGTATGGTTAGGCTGTTCTGTTCCCTTCGTTGGATCCGGTAGAGACTACCCCAGCGTTAGACAGGGCCTTCCTGACAGAGGGCTCCCATTAGTAGGCACCTCCTGATTTGGTGACGGACTGTGCTGAATGTGGGAGTAGACCAGGCGGCCTACGGAGTGGAGGAGAGACTATCGGTGGACTAAGGGTGACCAACAGCCTAGTCAGTCCCAAAATCCTATGTCACCCGTGGTAGGGTGAGGGTGAGGGTGTAGTGGGTTGGCGATGAGCGACCTACTGGATATGTGAATGGATGATTATCAGTCCCAAAATCCTATGTCACCTTTGGAAAGGTGAGGGTGAGGGTGAAGTGGGTTGGCGATGAGCGACCCGCTGGTTTTGTTTGTGAATGATTGTAAGTCCCAATATCCTGAGTCCCTTGTTGAGGGTAAGGGTGAGGGTATGATCTGGATTATGGAAAAATTGTGGGTTAGAATGGATTAATATGTTGTGGTCAATATTGTCTGTGATGCATGGGTTGTGCCGTTCACTGAGCGTGTGGCTCACCCCTCGCATATGTTTTTCCCCAGTTGCCACTGAGCCTGAGCTGGAGCCGGAGCAGCAGTTGGAGCTTTCCGAGGGATTTCTTCAGTAGCGGAGCAGCGCTACGTCCGCGAGTACCAGAGGCTATCAGCATCCCTTTCCTTGGCTGTATGTATTGTATTTCCGTGCTGAGCACGTGTTGTATATGTTCAGTTGTATATTTGTGTATATTGGCTCTCACAGGACAGATGATTGAGTATCGAGTCTGTAGAATGTTTATTCACAGATTCAGTCTTTTGCTTCCGCATTTGGTGTATATATCATGTCAGCCCCTTTTGTTGCATGTGTGTCATTCTAGTTGTCTGTGTATGATATATATTATTATTGATCTCCTGTGTTGGCTTCTGATATGATATATACACTTGCCGCGTCCCTGGGTTGGCCGCCCTGGGGCGTGACAAAAGTTGGTATCAGAGCCTGGTCCTGTCAGAGCCAATAGTCTTCCTTTCGTAGAGATGAGTCCTAGGATTTCGATATGAGTATTCTGATCCTAGTGTCTGGTTTTCTTAGGGTGCTGATATGCCTCCTCGCAGAGGACGGCGCGGACGAGGTCCCTCTCGGTCTTTGGAGGTTTCCGGACCTACCAGAGACGAGGATGCTACCGGAGAGCCCTTGACGCAGGAGCCTCCTGCTTGGGAGCGTGCTTTCGCTCGGTTGGCTGATTTGGTGGAGACACAGACACGGATGATGGCAGAGCAGGCTAGAGAGATTCAGGAGCTGAGGGCGACCCGCGAGGCAGTTCCGCAGGTCCCCTTGGCGGCAGATCCGCCTGTGGTACCTGATGTACCCCCAGTTCCTGTGGCAGTTCCGGCAGTTGGAGTTGAGGATCCCCTGCAGAGGGAGGAGGAGCTAGAGGCGGCAGCGCGGGTGCAGCAGAGCGGCCTCAACGCCTTTCTGAAGCTCCATCCTCCCGAGTTTCATGGGCAGTCGGCAGATCCCCTTGCGCCAGAGCGTTGGTTGAGGGAGGTGGATGTGATCTTCGCGGCCATGCTTTGCACCGATCGCCAGCGAGTCGCTCTGGCCACCTTTATGTTGAAGGGTGACGCCGCCGACTGGTGGGCTACCCGAGTGGTGGACATTCCAGAGGGAGTGGAGCGGCTTTCATGGGCGGGATTCCGGAGGTACTTCTTGGATGAGTACTTCCCGTTCTCGGCGCGGCAGCTAGTGGAGCGGGAGTTTGAGCAGCTGACTCAGGGCACTATGTCCGTCGCTGACTACTCTACGCGCTTCACGAGCCTTTCCAGATTCGCTCCAGCGTTGGTGATGGATGAAGGGACGCGGTGTCGTCGTTTTGAGCTGGGTCTCAGCAGCGCTATCAGGGTGCACGTCACCGCCCACGCTTTCACGAGGTACTCCGACTTAGTGTCTCGGGCGAAGACCGTCGAGAGAGACCTCGGGATTCAAGTGCGGGCTTCGACCCCTTCTGCAGATCAGGGTCCTTCCGGGAGTCAGGACCAGGGGCAGTGCAAGAGGAAGAGGCCCCGTTTCGATCAGCCAGCGGCTTCCTCTCCTCCAGCAGATGCGGTGCCAGTATGGGATCCGGCACCCATTGCAGCAGTGCCCATCCAGTCCTGGCAGCCGGAGAAGCGGCGCTGTTTTCATTGTCAGCGCATCGGGCATATCAGATACAATTGCCCAGATGCTGGCCGACCCCGAGTGCCACCTCAGCAGCCGCCGTTCTTGCAGCAGCAGCTTCCGCGCCAGCAGCAGCAGCAGCAGCAGCCTCAGCGTCAGCAGCAGCCAGTGCAGCCGGCGAGGCGTGCTCCTGTTCCTCAGCCGCGGTTGGTGCAGGGCAGAGTTGCAGCGCTTACGGCCGAGGAGGCGCAGCCTTCGGGTGTCATGGTTCGAGGTATTATCCTGTGTTCCCAGCTCTTTAGTATAAGGATAGATGTGTGTGTAATTGGTGGTTATTATGCAAGTGTGTGGGGTATCTGGATGAGTGAGTGTCAAGAGCGGTTGTTTGGGTTAAGGAAGCCGGGTTATAGCCGTCCTGGCAGCGAGTTCCCATCAGTAGGTACCGCCGATGCAGTCGGAGGGGTACTGAATTTGGGAGTATGCTAGGTAGGGGCTACCCGGTAAGAGGTTATTGAATGGTGTCGCGAGCGTGGAATCGCTCTCCCCTTCGTCGGATCCGCGTAGTACAGCCCCGGCGTTAGACAGGCTCCCGGTCAGAGGACCAGGCGAGCTACGGAGCGGGGAGAGGCTACCGGTGGACCAGGGGTAGAGAGCAGTCTAAGTCTCTCCCAAAGTCCCAAAATGTCTCCTTTCGGAGTGAGGGTGTGGATGAGGCGAAGGCGGGTCGCTCGTGACCCAAATTTCTGTTGGACCGTTCCCAATGATGTTGGGTCTGGTCTTGCAAAGGATGTTGAATGACATCGTTGGGTGATCATCTAGATGTAGGTGATCCGGAGGAGTTAGGGGTATTCTTTTAAATGATGTCTTCTTCAAGCGTTCCTTTCTGGATTAAGGGGCCTTGTGAGGTCGGCGTTGAAACCCGGGCTAGGATACTTCGTGTTCCTTGTTTGGTTGTCGGGGTATCCTATATCGGGATTCCATGGTGCCCTCCCGAGGTTTCTTTTCCCAGGTAAGGGATGCCATGGAAACATCAGATAGATGAGAGATCAAGTGCGAGTTTGGTTAGAGGTTAAGGCCTTTTGGGCTAAGTGGTTTCTGGTAAAGGCATATCTGTGGACCCGGGTAAGACGTTTGCTATGTCGAATTGGCGTAGGCCGTCGAACCCCGCAAGGATTCAGAGCTTCCCGAGTTGGAGGGTTATTGTAGGAAGCTTGACGAGGGACTCTCGAAGATAGCTGTTCCTCTTAACCGCCTTACTCGGAAGGATGTCCGGTTCGAGTGGTCCCCTTCTTGCGAGGAGAGCTTCCTGGAGTTTATCGGAGGCTCACCTCAGCGCCAATTCTTACCTCTCCGTCTTGGAGTGGTGGGTTCGCAGTTGGGTAAAGGTGTGTCCGCGATCCTGCCCACGTCATCCCGTTCGAGCCGCTCGTCTCTGAGCCGGATAGTCATTCGTGGAGCAGTCGATTGAGATCATGGACCGCCGCGTGAGGAGGTTCTGCACCAAGACCGTCCAGTGGTCGAGGTGCGATGGCAGCACCATTCCGGTGTTAAGGACACCTAGGAGCTCAAGGGATGCCAGGTGTGACGCATCTTTTCCCCTCCTAGATGTTTTTGCGTATTTTGAGGACAAAATTTCCTAAGGGGGGAAGAATGTTATATTTGTGTCACTTTTAGCCTGCTGGTAACCGTTAGAGCGTCCTGGCAGTTTTAAAAATTTTTAGGGTTTTTGGTCGGAACCGCATAATTTCAGACTGTTAGCTATCGTCTGAGCTAGAGGACTCCGATTGGAAATCTGACTGCATATTTGGTGTCCTGGCGCCATTTTAGACCTCTCATGAAAGTTTCATCGAATTCTGGCATCGTTTGCAAAAATTTCCCAGTTCCGGGGCGTATCCGGGTTTTTAAGTCGCGCTCTACTTAAAAGGAATCAAAAATATCTCGTCACTATTCATCATCTTCCCGACTAGCTCTCTCTCTCTCCTCTCCTCCGATTTTCTTCCGTTCGAGCCCCCTACACCCCTCAAAATCAAAAACCTAAAGCACGGGAAGTGTAGATCGGGTCCCGATCTACGCTCCGGTGTCTTCAAATCCGAATTCCGACGATCCTAGCCTCCCCGACCTCCCCTCTCTCTCCTCTGTTTCGAGCCAAATCGAGGGCCGTGATAGATCGGGGCGTGAGAAGGCTTGTGGGAAGGGTTTCGGCGCGTGGAGATCCACCGGACACCTCCTCCTCCCCTCGGTAAGCCTCTTTTCCCTCTCATTT
Organism: Acorus gramineus; assembly: GCA_030737835.1. Taxonomy (NCBI): domain Eukaryota; kingdom Viridiplantae; phylum Streptophyta; class Magnoliopsida; order Acorales; family Acoraceae; genus Acorus; species Acorus gramineus. Next base: position 2,096,423 of record JAUJYN010000016.1, on the reverse strand, counting down.
CTTGTCTAGATGATTGCTAGGGGAGGGTTTTGTGGTTGGGAGGTGGTTGGTGGCGGTGGGGGTCGTCGGAGGGTGGTCGGAGGTGGTTGGGAGTGGTCGGGGCAGTGGGAGGGGTGGTTGGAGGCGCTCGGCAGGCTGGGGGACTGTCCCGGGCAGCAGGGAGCAGCGGCAGCGGCTAGGCAGCGCGCAGGCCGGGCGCGCGCGGGCATGCGCGCGTGCGTGCGCGGGTGTGCGTGCGCGCGGCGTGTGCGCGGAGTGTGCGCGGGTCTGGTGCGTGGGGCTGGTCGTGCTGGGCGCGCTGGATGGGCTGGGGGACTCAGGCTGCACAGGCAACGAGCAGGAGCCGGCTGGGCGTGCGCGCGTGCGTACGCGCGAGCGTGCGCGCGGGCGTGCGCTCGGGGGACCTGGTCGCGGCGGTGCGAGGCGTGCGAGCTGCTCGGGTGGTGCTGTGCGCGAGGGGCTGATGGCGAGCTGGTCTGGGCGCTGGTCTGGGCGCGCGCGGAGGTGCTGGCCGAGGTGCTGGACGCGCGAGGTGCGCGCGGAGGTGCTGGCGGAGGTGCTGGACGCGCGAGGTGCGCGCGGAGGTGCTGGCGGAGGTGCTGAGCGGAGCGCTTGGGTGCTGGGGCGCGCGCGGAGGAGGCGCGGGGCGAGGAGCCGTGCGCGAGGCGTGCGCGGGGCGCGGCGGAGCGGCGGAGGTGCGCGCGGGGCGCGCGCGGGGCGTGGAGCGTGCACACGGCGTGCGGGGCGCGTGCGGGCTGCCGCGGCTGGGCTCGGTGGACGCGCGGGGCCCCGGGCGGTGCGCGGAGTGCGCGGGCTGAGGCGCGGCGGCGCGTCCGGGCGGTCGGGTGGCCGTGCGGGTGGTGGCCAGCCGTGCGGGGGGTTGTCGGAGTGCTCAGGCTAGCGTGCGTGCGGGTCGTATGCACGTTTGCCCGAGTGTTGGGAGTTTAATTGTGGGTTTATGTATTTTGTAGTATTTATGGATTTTAACTCACCATATTGAATGTCTGTCTTGCAGATCTAGACGGACGGTCGCGCGACGACCCAGATACTGGTGAGTGGGACAATCCAACCCAGTAGAGAGGTGTTATAAGCACTTGGGCGTATACCGACCTCTCCTGGGGCGTCATGGATAAATATTAACCTGCAATAATATGTAATCCATGCTTGTATGATTCATGTGTAGTATGCATGCTACCCTAGTCTTTGCATGTTAGGGACTTGCACCCTTAGGATATGTGTATGAGCCATGCAGCATGTCCCCTGGTTCCATGTTAGGAAGCCCGACCGATGCATGACACCCTACTAGTTTATTTATTAAATTAAATGCTAGTATTTGTTAAATTGCATGTTAAAGTGAATATTATAGGGGAGGGGCCTTGCGAGGACAGCGGTGAGACCCGGGTTAGGGTACACCGTGTTCCTTGTTTGGTTGTCGGGGTGTCCTATAATGGGAACTCACGCTGCCCTCCCGAGTTTCTTTCCCCCAATGATATTCCACCCTGTTATAACCTTATGCATGTTTCCCGCATCGTAGTTATGCGCCCTGGTGGGTTCTGAGGAATTCAGAACGGTAGAGTTGTATGTTTGGTATGATTATTAGCATGAGTAGTGAATATTATAGGGGAGGGACCTTGCGAGGACAGCGGTGAGACCCGTGTTAGGGTACTCCGTGTTCCTTGTTTGGTTGTCGGGGTACCCTGTATCGGGAACTCACGCCGCCCTCCCGAGTTTCTTTCCCCCAGTGATATTCCAACACTGCTTTTGATTGTACTTGTTTCCCCGCATCTTGGTTATGCGCGCTGGAGGAACTCTGAAGAGTTCATGACATTTGAGTAGTAGAGATGTGTTGTCGGCGGATCCGAGTGGATCATATGCGTATGGTTAGGCTGTTCTGTTCCCTTCGTTGGATCCGGTAGAGACTACCCCAGCGTTAGACAGGGCCTTCCTGACAGAGGGCTCCCATTAGTAGGCGCCTCCTGATTTGGTGACGGACTGTGCTGAATGTGGGAGTAGACCAGGCGGCCTACGGAGTGGAGGAGAGACTACCGGTGGACTAAGGGTGACCAACAGCCTAGTCAGTCCCAAAATCCTATGTCACCCGTGGTAGGGTGAGGGTGAGGGTGTAGTGGGTTGGCGATGAGCGACCTACTGGATATGTGAATGGATGATTATCAGTCCCAAAATCCTATGTCACCTTTGGAAAGGTGAGGGTGAGGGTGAAGTGGGTTGGCGATGAGCGACCCGCTGGTTTTGTTTGTGAATGATTGTAAGTCCCAATATCCTGAGTCCCTTGTTGAAGGTTAAGGGTGAGGGTATGATCTGGATTATGGAAAAATTGTGGGTTAGAATGGATTAATATGTTGTGGTCAATATTGTCTGTGATGCATGGGTTGTGCCGTTCACTGAGCGTGTGGCTCACCCCTCGCATATGTTTTTCCCCAGTTGCCACTGAGCCTGAGCTGGAGCCGGAGCAGCAGTTGGAGCTTTCCGAGGGATTTCTTTAGTAGCGGAGCAGCGCTACGTCCGCGAGTACCAGAGGCTATCAGCATCCCTTTCCTTGGCTGTATGTATTGTATTTTCGTGCTGAGCACGTGTTGTATATGTTCAGTTGTATATTTGTGTATATTGGCTCTCACAGGACAGATGATTGAGTATCGAGTCTGTAGAATGTTTATTCACAGATTCAGTCTTTTGCTTCCGCATTTGGTGTATATATCATGTCAGCCCCTTTTGTTGCATGTGTGTCATTCTAGTTGTCTGTGTATGATATATATTATTATTGACCTCCTGTGTTGGCTTCTGATATGATATACACACTTGCCGCGTCCCCGGGTTGGCCGCCCTGGGGCGTGACACATCATATTAATAAAAAATTCTTGAAAATAAAAACACAAAATTAATATTAAAATTCAGATCTAATAGAATACAAGAATCAAAATATATGAGATGAAAAGAAAAAAAAAACAAAGCAAAACTCTTGAATTCTTCTTCTCCTCTTGATTGTCTTTCTGCCTCCTTTTATAGTCTCCAGCTCTTGAATCTCAACCATTTATTTGCAATATAATGGCTGGTTAAGATTTGGTAGTTAAGATTGGCCTCAACTTTCCTCATATGAAGTTTAGATTTAATTCCCGTCATTGATTTTCTGCAGAATCTTCAGATGGCTTTTTGACCCGTAATAAGATGGAATTATGAAATCTTCATGAAATAGTGATTTGTAGATCTTGAAATTATCTTTCCAACGCCATATAATGAGAATAAATCAGATACTTGAGGCAAAAGTTATGATCAAAACAGTGAGACATCATAGGAAGAATATATTTGATTGGATTGATTTTTATTCAATCTTAACCAAATCTTTTTTCCATAAGGATCTTCTAGAAACTCTTGATTCTCCTTCACATCTTTAACTGATTTGTAGCATATCTTGTATTGATAATCATCATTTAAGTCAATTACCTGCAATAACACATGAATTCTTAATATTAGTTATTATTATACATAAAATAAGGATATAGAAACTTAGATTAAGGGGTTTTAATGTATAATTAATATGCTTATCAAACACCCCCAAACCTAGTTTTTGCTAGTCCTCTAGCAATGAAAGTGATTAAACAAAATTAAAAATAAGGATAAGGCCACTTTCGCAGGCTCTCACGGTTGCATTTAGCGTATGCAACAAGCCCTTAAACCCCTAGGTCACCCCTAGTGGACGAGTTTGACTCGTGAGGGTTTGCAGCGAATCTACCCACAAAATTCATGATTCACACCTTTTTTTTTTTTTTTTTGCCATAATCCCATGATAATATCGTAGAGCTCAAGATATTAAATTCCTTTCAGAAAAATCTTTAATTTAATGACATGGTGTGCTCGTGAAAATCTGGACAACACTCAAGAGGTTCAGACTCATAAGTAAGAATTTTCCTTCTAATTGCTGTCGAATGGTCGGTTCTCCCTTAGACACTGAGTCAAAACCAAAAGAGTCTACTAAGCCAGCAAGAGATTTGGATTTTCACTTTATTACCTCATGGGCTTTATATGTGATATTCCAGCTTACTTACTATCTTTTACAGGGAGGCTTTCACTCTATCATTATTGAATCGGTCTTTAAACTTCACATAATGATTGCTAAGCTCTTTGTTAAGAGCACCATAGATATTTTTCTTTTCCTTCTCTCTCTCTCTTTTTTTTTTTTTTTAGATATATATATATATATATATATATTTTTCAAGACCTAATGATAAGTAGCCCTTTTCCACTGTACTTGTGATTCAATGGTTGCTTTTCAATTGATGTAAACCCTAACTCCTTATCAAGCAAACCAATGAACTAGACTTTTAGGTTCAACAGGTTTTAGGAAGTTCTTAACATTCTAGACAATTATTAAGTCAACTCCACAAATTCATATTAACTCAAAAATGCATCCAGATGTGTAGTGAATTTTCGAAGATCAAGCATTTAAGACCTACTAAAATAGAAGTTAACATAAGAGCTCATGCTACCATCATAGGGATTTAGGTTTTTTTTTTTTTTTTTTTTTTTTTTTTAATAATAATCTATCAATACTGAGAATGATGAATCAAATGTCAAAAACCCCCCAAACATAATCCATACATTGTCCTCAATGTTCATATCATTGGACACATGAAATATCAAGAAAGAAGAATGAAAAAGGAAGAATTTTACCATATCAAGTGATCACCATTGAACTGTTGCTATATGATGACATCAAAACAATTTCATTAGTTCATCATATTTCAAAATAAAGACTACATCCAATGACTCGATGATAGTGGATGCAAACAAACACAAAACCTAGACTGAAAATGGAAAATTACCCTAACGCCCCCAAACCTAGTTTACAGCATGAACAAGAAAATGATGATTCGGGAGGAAAGGCAACCCAGAAAAATATGGTACAAAACAATTATCAAGAGAGCTTAATCTTGATAGATGGAATCATGGAGGTGAATGACCTCCATTTTCTCCAGCGGTAACTCCAAAAATGGTTTAAGTTCTAGCTTGGGAGGCTCATCAATGGAAGGAAGGGGTGGTGACAGAGGAGGGGGCTCAGGCTTTGGTTGCCACTTATTAAATGGGATGGTTGTTTCTGAATCTAGGAGAGCATTTACTTCCATGATCGATTTTTCCATATCAAAATTTTCTCCAAAGTGGGCAAGACAAAACTCCAAAGGATCTTTCGTGCTCATAGAATGATGTTTCAAATCTTCAATTATTTCCTCAATAGAATTCACACCCTCTAATTCATCATTATAATCTCCTGGTTGTTTACCAATGTGGAAGATATTTAGGTCAACTGTCATATTTCCAAAAGATAATTTCATCAATCCATTTCGACAGTTAATCAAAGCATTAGACGTAGCCAGAAATGGTCTGCCTAAAATTACAGGAATTTGCCCTTTCGGGTTTAGAACAGGTTGGGTTTCTAAAACTATAAAGTCAACAGGAAAGATGAAATCCCCAACCTTAATCAAGACATCCTCAATGACTCCTTTAGGAATTTTCACAGATCGATCTGCTAATTATAAGGTCATTGAGGTAGGCCTCAATTCTCCTATGCCTAACTGTTTGTACACTGAATAGGCAGTAGATTTACACTCGCACCTAAGTCTAGCAAAGCTCGATCAATACGAGTGTCTCCAATCACACATGAAATGGTGGGACAACCTGGGTCCTTATACTTGATTGGAGTTTCACATGAAAGAATGGAGCTTACATGGGATGCTAGGAAAGCTTTCTTGGGTACATTATTGGTCCTCTTTTGGGTGCATAAGTCCTTCAAAAATTTAGCATAGGCTGGTACCTGTTGGATAGCATCTAGGAGCGGAATGTTCACGCGAACTTGCTTAAACACCTCTAAAATTTTATCTAGCTGGGCAGATTTCTTAGTTGAACCTAATCGCTGAGGATATGGGGCTTTGGGAACATAAACTCTCTCAGGAGAATCATTGGGCTTTGCTTTCTCTGGGATGGATGGGCTAGGCGGGATGGGTTCAGAATCTGGGTCCTCATGAATAAATTTAGGCTTGTCCTTATCATCTTCAATATTATTGCTAGGCATAATAACCTTGTTGTCCACTTGTCTACCAGACCTAAAGTAGTGATTGCATTAACCTGGTTGGACTGGTTACTAGAAGAATCTTGGATTTGTCCTTGAAGAATGAGTCCTCTAGGGTTGGGTTCAGGTTGACTAGGAAACTTTCCTTTCTCTCTCTCACTCATGGTGGTGGCCAATTGACCAACTTGAATCTCGAGACGGGAGATTGCCTGGGTGGTGGATTGAAGGATTTGCCCTGTAGATTGCATAAATTGATTCAAAGTGGCAGACATCTCGGAGGATGATTGAGTTAAATTTTGAGTGGATGTCATAAGAACATCTAACCCTTTCTCTAAGGAGGAGAACTTCTTCTCGTTTTCTATTTGAAAACATGGCGGAGGAAATGGAGTAACAGTGGGTCCTATGTTAGGTCTAGGATTCATGAGAGCTTGAGGAGGTCCCTGTGGGCCTCCCTGATGTGGGCCTTGAGTCCATGACAGATTTGGATGATTCCTCCATCCAGGATTATAAGTTTGAGCATATAGATCATTTTTCCTCCATTGTAAGCTATTGGCATGTTCGGTTTCCTTGTGGGATGACAGGGAAGGACAGTCTTCCACTAGGTGATTTGAAGATTTACATAAAATGCAGACAGTAGTAGGGGTAGAGGTGGAGAGTTGATTAATAGAATCTTGATTTGGTTTCATCTCTAGGGCCTCTACTCTACGAATGAGAGATGCAAACTTAGCTTCAGACTCAAAGCTACTATCAATGAAATGAATACCTCCCTTAGAAGGTATGGGTTTCTCAGGCTCTCTAATTGTCTCCCACTGCATGGATTTTTCAGCTACTTCTTCCAAAAATGTCCATGCCTCAGTTTCATTTTTATTAGTAAATTCACCACTACACATTGATTCAACCATAGTCCTTGTGGTGTAATTCAAACCTTCATATATAATTTGCACTAACCTCCAAACCTCAAATCCATGATGAGGACATTGCAACAACAAGTCCTTGAATCTCTCTAAATATCTCCATAAAGATTCTCCATCCTTTTGAATGAATTGATTTATATTCATGCGAATCTTAGCAGTTTTATGATTAGGAAAGAACTTCTTCAAAAATATCATAACTAGTTGATCCCAAGTGTTGATAGAATTTGCAGGTAGGGCATACAACCACTTTTTAGTATTATCTTTGAGGGAGAAGTTGATTAACCTCAACCGGATGGAATCATCAGTTAGCTGTTGAAGTTTTAGTGTGGAACAAACTTCCTCAAATTCCCTAATAAAAAGATATGGATCTTCAGATCCATCAAATTTTGGAAGCATATTAATCATCCCAGGCTTGATCTCAAAGTTGTTAGCATTGGTTGTTGGTAACACAATGCATGAGGGTTGCGTAGTTCTAGATGGATACATGTAATCCTTCAAGGTCTTTGGAATAGCAGCTCCTGTGTTATCCATAGTGATGGTTGGTTCTGATGAAATCACGGGATAATCAAGTGTATCAACACGAATCAATCGGTTTTTAGAATCCCTAGACCAAATGCTCATAAATCAAAATACCCCAAATCATAGACATATTTCAACAATCAACAAATTAGGATTTATCTTGTTAAGTGAGGGAAGATGATTTTTAAGAGATCTAGTTCTTGAGGATGTTCCTCCCTAAATGGACAGCTCCTAACTGTTCCAAGATAAACCTCAAGTTTACCAGTTTATGATCAACCACCCAACAACCAGGAAAGTGTAAAGGATTAGTGGGGGGTCTTCCACACTTTCGCGTGTTCCTCAATTAAGTAACCACGTCCTTTAAGGTAGAAACCTTATGAAATCACTTTCCTAGACATCATTAAATGGTTAATTGCTCACTGGAGTATCTCTTGGCATCTCTTGTCTTATTGAGCTCAAAAACCTAGGGCCAAATCTAATTCATTTTAATTTAATTAGGCTCATGGGTTTGACAAATGCTCAAGATGATGATTTGTGGGCCAAAGAAGGGTGATGAAATCCCCACCTTATGTTATGTGGGACAACCCTTAGATGGATTAATTGAAAATGCACACATGAAAATCCCGATCAACCCCAAAAATAACCCACTTGCAGAAGATTCGTGGGTGAATGAAATACTCACAACTCACACACAGTGAGGGAAGAATTAAATCCACTTTTTTAGCCGTGATGAAATGGTTCACCTTATGGGGTTGCCTTTGAACACTTTTGGATGCTCATTTAGAGAAAGAATGGTCTAAGCCTTACACCATTTCTTGTTGTGTTCTTGTAGGTTCTAGATGTCACGCCACAGGGCGGCCGTCCCCGAGACGCGGCAAGTGTATATATGATATCAGTAACAAGAGTTCAATAATATACCACAAACAACAACTAAAAATGACAACACAGATAAAAGCAGGGCTGACATAATATATACACCAAATGCGGAAGCTAAAAGACTGAGTCTGTAGTCAAAACATACTACAGACTCGATACACAATCATACGTCCTGTGAGAGCCAACATGCCCATATATATACACAAATAAAATCCATACAAAATCCAACTAGGTGCCCAAGCACAGAATATATACATACAACTGAAAGAAGGGTGCTGATGGCCTCAAAACTCGTGGGACGCGGCGCTACTCCTCTACTGGTGTAGTCGCTCGAGAAGCTCCTCCCTCAGCTATCACTGAAAAAGACAATATGCGAGGGGTGAGCCACACGCTCAGTGAATAGCACAACCCATGCATACAGTTCATATTAACCACATTTAAGCAAGTCATAAGCCACAAGTGGCATAATATCTCAATCCGGGGGTTCGTTACATCGCCGAACCCCATACCCTCACCCTCACCCTCAACAGGTGACCTAGGATGTTGGGACTTAGCGGGTTGATAATCATCCATACATAATCCTGTGGGTCGTCGCATCGCCGGCCCACCATACCCTCACCCTCACCCTCGCCAGGTGACATAGGCTCTTGGGACTGACTAGGCTGTTGGTCACCCTTGGTCCACCGATAGTCTCTCCTCACTCCGTAGGTCGTTTGGCCACTCTCATGTTCAGCACAGTCCTTCACCAAAATCAGGAGGCGCCTACTAATGGGAGCCCCTGCACGGGACAACCTGTCTAACGCTGAGGTAGTCTCTAACAGGATCCGACGAAGGGAACAGAACAACCTATCCATCGCATATGATCCACTCGGATCCGCTGACAGCACATCTCTACAACTCTAATGTCTTGAATTCCTCAGAATTCCACCAGCGCGCATAACCAGGATGCGGGGAACATGCATTTATTAATCATAATACAGGGGAAAAAGAGACCTTGGGAGGGTAACCTGAGGTCCCGATGTAGGACATCCGACAACCAAACGAGGAACACGGAGTACCCTAACCCGGGTCTCAATGTTAACCTCGCAAGGCCCCCTTATATTCCCTAAGCATGCTATCTATTATTACAGTTCGCATTTAATTAAATAAACCAAACTAATAGGACGCATGCACAGGTCGGGCTTTCCTAGCATGATAGCGAGGTGGCAGGATGCACGGCTCATGCACAATCCTAAGGGTGCAAGTCCCTATCACACAATCTAGGGTGGCATGCAATTCTACACACACATCATGCTTACATAGATTATAATTGCAATAATTAATACAAACTATACGCCCCAGGGGAGATCGGTACACGCCCAAAGCATGTAACGCCTCCCAAACTGGGTTGGGTTGTCCCACTCACCGGAATTCGGGTCGACGCGCGACCGTCCGTCGAGATCTGCAAGACAGGGTATTAACTAGTTAGAATAAATCCACAAATACCCAATAATACACAATAAATACCCCAAAACCCCAAATCAAACACCCAACACCCCCGGCAACCACCCGCACGGCCACCCGACCGCCCGGGTGCACCGCCGCGCCTCAGCCCGCCGTCTGGACACGCCGCCGCACCAACCCCGGGGCTCCGCGCGTCCACTGCGCCCCGCCGCAGTAGCCCGCGCGCCCCGAACACCTCGCGCTGCCCCGCGAGCACTCCGCACGGCCCACCACTGCCTCGCCGCGCCCTCCGCGCGCACTGCCCTGCTCAATCAGCACCTCGCGCACACTTCGCCTGCCCCACCGCGCATCGCGCACACCTCGCCTGCTCGAACAGCACCTCGCGCACACCTCGCCTGCTCGACCAGCACCTCGCGCACACCTCGCCTGCTCGACCAGCACCTCGCGCACACACCACCACTGCCCGCACGCCTAGCACCCGCGCGACCAGCTCCTCGTGCCCAGACCAGCGCGACCAGCACCTCGCGCGCAGCTCGCCATCAGCTCCTCGCGCACAGCTCCCCGCGCATACCCGCCTAGCTGGCCTCCAGCTCTCCCCGCCGAGTGCACGCCCGCGCGCACGCTCACGCGCGCCCTGCCAGCCCCTGCGCCTGAGCTGCCCGAGGCCACCAGCCCACACGCCAGCACTGCCAGCCCACTCAGCGCACCCAGCACGACCAGCTCCTCGCACCAGACCCGCGCTCACCCGCGCGCACGCCACGCACACGCACGCGCGCATACCCGCGCGCGCCCAGCCTGTGCGCTGCCTGAGCCGCTGCCTGCTGCTCGGGACAAGGCCTGCCACTGCTCGAGCACCTCCACCACCACCCGAAAGCCTCCAACGGCCTCCGACCGCCTCCCACTGCCCCCGACGGCCACCCACCGCCTCCGACCACCACCCAACCCTAGATCCACCTCCCTAGCATACATCTATGCAAGAAAAAGAGGGAAAGAAGGCTTACCGAGGGGAGGAAGAGGCGTCCGGTGGCTCTCCGCGCGCCGGAACCCTTCCCAAAAGCTCTCCCATGCCCCGATCTACCACGGCCCTCGAATCGGGCCAAAACAGAGGAGAAAGAGAGGTGGTCGGAGTGGCTAGAGTCGTCGGAATCGGGTTTTGAAAACACCGGAGTGTAGATCGGGACCCGATCTACACTTCTCGTGCTTTGGGTTTTTAGTTTTGAAGGGTCTAAGGGGCTCAAACGGAAGAAAAACGGAGAAGGGGAGAGAGAGGGTTTGGGGAGGAAGATGATGAATAGTAACTCGAGTTTTAGATCTCACATATATATAGCGTGCGACTTAAAAACCCGGATACGCCCCGGAACTGCGAAATTTTTGGAAACGATGCCGGAATTCGATGAAATTTTCATGAGTGGCTTAAAACGGCACCAGGACACATAATATGCAGTTAGATTTTCAATCAGAGTCCTCTAACTCGGACGATAGCTAACAGTCCAAAATTATGCGGTTCCGATCGAAAAACACAAAAATTTTAAAACTGCTAAAAATGCTCCAATGGTTGCCAATAGGCCAAAAAGTGACACATATATAACACTAGATATCCTACAAAACACAAAAAGAAAAAAAAATCAGCAAAAACAAAGAGAAAGAAACTAATCCGAAAGATAAATCAATATCAAATTTAATTTGAAACAATTACCCGGCAACGGCACCAAAAACTTGATTGAATATTTAAGTTGTTATTAATTACCGCAAGTGCACGGATCATTACAGAAGTATAGATCTAGCAAATACGGGTCGAACCCACAGAGAATTGTTTAAATCAGATTATTAATCAATTTAACTAATCGAACTAGAAAGAAAGATTGATGAAGTTTTTTATTTATTTATTATTATTATTAAAAAGAGAATATTAATATAAAAAGATAACTAGGGTTTTAGAATCCACCATGCAATACCAATTTAGGGATTATATTCAAATATGAAACTCCACCATATAACTCAATCAATATTGACGTTAATCAAATACCAATCGGAAAATAAATATTTAAAATCATATTAATTATTTCATAAAATCAGATTTGAAATCAAAACAATCATCTCAATATTCACATATTAGGAAGAGAATAAGATATCAAATAGTTAACCAAGCATACCCTATCAAACCCTAAATAAGAGATCCTTGAAGATGATTCTACAATTAAAAATCTTGATTTATGAAAATCCAATAGAATGATCTATCTCCCTTCCCTTTATAAAATCTACCAACTCAATATTCAACATGTTAAGAAGAGCATAAAATATCATAGAACTCAATCAAAGCATATTTTATCAAATCAAATACAAGAGATTTTTGAAGAAGGTAATAAGAAATTCACATAAAAGGTTTCAAAAGAGAATTGAAGGAGAGATTGATACGCAATAAAACAAACAATATGGAGAATTCAAATCTAAATATAAAATCCTAAACTAGCATTCCATGGTTTCATCTTCAACCCTAGTTGAAGATTTAGCTACTAGAAGACATGATCAAACAAAATAAAAGAAAAATAATAGAGACCATATTATAAAATATTTCTGAAAATAAAAACTTACAAAATTAATATTAAAATTCAGATCTAATAGAATACAAGAATCAAAATATATGAGATGAAAAGAAAAATAAAAACAAAGCAAAACTCTTGAATTCTTCTTCTCCTTTTGATTGTCTTTGTGCCTCCTCTTATAGTCTCCAGCTCTTGAATCTCAACCATTTATTTGCAATATAATGGATGGTTAAGATTTGGTAGTTAAGATTGGCCTCAACCTTCCTCATATGAAGTTTAGATTTAATTCCCGTTATTGAACTTCTGCAGAATCTACATATGGCTTTTTGACCCGTAATAAGATGGAATTACGAAATCTGCATGAAATAGTGATTTGTAGATCTTAAAATTATCTTTCCAACGCCATATCATGAGAATAAATCAGATACTTGAGGCAAAAGTTATGATCAAAACAGTGGGACGGGATTTTGAAGAATATATTTGATTGGATTGATTTTTATTCAATCTTAACCAAATCTTTTTCCATAAGGATCTTCTAGAAACTCTTGATTCTCCTTCACATCTTTAACTGATTTGTAGCATATCTTGTATTGATAATCATCATTTAAGTCAATTACCTGCAATAACACATGAATTCTTAATATTAGTTATTATTATACATAAAATAAGGATATAGAAACTTAGATTAAGGGGTTTTAATGTATAATTAATATGCTTATCACTCGCCCTCTCCCTCTGCACGAACTGAGTAAGTAGATGCGATTTCCTACTCGACTCAGGTTCATTTGGAATATTGGCATGCACCTGTTAGTGCGCGAGATTTGCGCTTGACCCTTACCTTTTAAGTTGGTGATATCCAACGCATGCTTAAGTTATGCCTTTTGTGCTTATATGATTAATGGCCATACCTTGTATGCATGTTGTTTATGATGTAAATCCATGTTAGGGGTTACCCTTATAATCAATTGTTAGATGATCGTGCATATGGTTCATGCACATAGCTATGATATAATTCTCCTGAATATATATGCGCATGTTAAAACTGATTAGGCCTATCTGAAATAGGCGTGGGTATGACCCGTTGTTGGGTTGTACCATATTAGTTAGAGCGCTAGCGATGTAATCGCCCCCGTGCATCCAAGCGATGCACTCGTTTGGAATTCAGGAGAATTCATTATCTTATCGGTTTTGTTAAGCCGGTAGTTGTGGTATTAAGCTAGGCCTACCCGTGCTAGGCATGTATATGAACCGCCTGTTGGGTTATGTGCCTTGGGATTATTTCTGCATGAGAGCAGAGGCACCCCCCCCCCTTGTGTCCGAGCGACGCAACCGTGTGGGAGTGCAATAGTATTCGATATCATCAATATGTGATTATCGAGAGTAGTTGTTCTTCCATTGGGTTCACTTTGCGAACATGGACTGTTTCCTCCCAATGTCGTTTGTGTTGAAGCGGCCTAGGTTGTAGCTGTCCTGACAAAGGGCTCCCATCCGTAGGTACCACCGATGCATTCGGAAGCGTACTGATCGTGGGAGTATACCAGATAGAGGCTACCCGGGAGAGGGCTAACAAATGATATTGCGAGCGTGGAATCGTTCTCCCCTTCGTTGGATCCATGTAGGAACTCCCCGACATTGGGAAAGCTTTCTTGACAGAGGGCTCCCATCCGTAGGTGGTACCGATGCGTTCGGGAGCGTACTGATCGTGGGAGTATACTAGGTAGAGACTACCCGGGGAAAGGGCTACCGGTGGACCAAGGGTGTAGAGGAGTCTAATCTCTCCAAAAGTCCTATGTCACCTCTAAAGGGTGAGGGTGAGGGTGAGGATGAGGTGAAGACACGTCGCCGCGTGACCCATTCGTTGTTCGTCCGTTCCCATAGTTGTTGGGTCCAGTTGCGTATCGATGTTCAAAGACATCGTTGGGCAGTTATCTAGATGTAGATGATCCAGTAGTGTTGTGTAGACCAGTAATTACGGGTCTCTTCGACCAACGGTATGGTTCTCCCCAAGAGTCCCAAGAGTCTCCCTTCGGGAGTGAGGGTTAGGGTGAGGTTGGTGATCCAGTAGTGTTGTGTGGACCAGTAATCCCAGGTCTCCTTGACCAACGGTATGGTCTCCCCCCCCCCAAAAGTCCCAAGAGTCTCCCTCCAGGAGTGAGGGTGAGGGTGAGGTTGGTCGCGCCGCCGCGTGACCTTGTTATCCATTGGGTTTCTACCCATGTTTTCCTTGAAAGGAAATTGCTTTAGTATTGAACTGTTGTATTGGTGATTGGTTTCCAACCACTCACTGAGCTTGTAGCTCACCCCTCGCATACTATTTCTTTTCAGGGGCAGTGTTGGGCATGGAGCTGGAGCTTCCCTGTGGCGTGGTCTTATGGGCGTGGAGCGTTCTTTCGACGGGTGGCGAGTGCGAGGCTGTCAGCAGTCCTAGAGTCATTTTATGTATTGTAAATCGTGCATGTGGCACAGGTTGTATTTTATTTGGACTAGGCTTGGCTCTCACAGGACAATGATTGTGTATTCGAGTCTGTAATAATGTTTTTGGTTTACAGACATTGTTGATATCTTATGCTTCCGCTTTTCAGTCAGTTATCATTATCTTTGCTTTGCCACCTTGTGTGTTGTTGTTGGAGTCTTTGTTGACCTCAGGTATTGATAGCTGATATTTCATTATTGCCACATCTCGGGGACGGCCGCCCTGGGACGTGACACTAAAACCAATGGCTCCCACAGGGGCCATCTCTAACCAATCCAACGGCTCCCAAAGGGGCCATCTGAAACATGCCCGACGGATCTCATTGGAGCCGTCCCTGTCGGTATCGGATTTTGGGAAAAGGAAAGAAAGGGGCCCTCTCTTCCTTCCTCCTCGGTCCTCCGGTGGTGTGTGCGTGTGTGGGGGTTCTTCGGAAGCTCGGATCCAGAGAGCGGCGCCTTGGCGGACTCGGTCAGATCGTTTCTCGGAAGGGGTGGTGGGTTGGTTGTCTGTTCCTGGCTGAGGCGGCCGACTGGTCCTCAGGAGGATTCAGAGGTTGTTGTGATCGCCACGTGCTTTTCTCAAAAAGTAGGAAAAGTTGAGGGTAGATTTGATCACCTTCGTGGGGGAGTTTGTTGGGTCTCCGCTTTGAGACACGAATATGCCGTACACAGAGGTGAAGACAGGGATCCTTCTCTGCTTTGGGAAACTGACTAGATGAGAATTGGGACTTGATGTGGGCTAGGGAAGGGCTGGCTAGTTGGATTTAGCCACCTGGTGGGGGGCGGCTAGTTGTGGGTAGCCGCCTGGTGTCTAATTCAATTTGGGCAGAACCTGGGTAGGGTTTGGGTTTGGTTTTGGTAGAGGTTAAACTGGTTTAACCTTGATTTTGGAGAGTGGATTTGGAGAATGGATTTGTGTAGGAAATGGGTTTCTCTCTCACTTTCTCTCTCAAGGTTTTAAAGTGGTGGTCTAGGCTTGATGATTGGGAATGTGGGTTGTTGGGGGTTATTGATGGCTATTAATTGATATTGATTCCTATTGAGACCCCCCTATTTATAGTAAATGGGTGTAGGGGAATGTTCACTGGACAAATAGATCAAAATGGATAATAAGGTGCTTGATTTGACCTCCCATTAGATCTTTGTACTCTGGCAATGTCCAGGTGAGGGGCGGCTCAAATGTTAGTCAAATGCTAGTCATTGTATAGAGGGCTCAAATGTATGATAGTATGGTGATATTTAGATTCAATTATTTTCGATGTATATCCAGTAATTGAGAACTTTTGTTGAAATTTTAGCTTTGATAATTGATTTATAAATTATGGTCATGTATTCTTATGTTATCTGAATGAAAAAATATAGATATAGAACTCTGAGATTTTGAGGAATTAAGTTAACGCAACCGGATTTCACGCTTCATAAAGGAGTCATGGATTCGTGGGCGTTACATAGAGATGTAGCCCAAATCTCAATGAATGCAGCCCCATGTTCATGCATTCATATAGGTGGATTCTCCAGGTTGGATGCACCACACCTTGTCAAAAAAAGTATTTCAACCCATTAGGAGCATAGGCTCAACCTTTGGTTGATGCATTATAGCACTACTATCAGAGGGATAGGTTGAGAAGCTAGTGCTCATAACATACTAGTATAACTTTGTTAACCCTTGAATCCTGTTCTTGGGATCTCCAATCACAAAGAGAGGGAGTCTGTTGCAAGGGGATTCCCTCTCGATTGCCAAAATATCTGGCATGGGGTCGATCTATGGCCGGTCCAGTACATCCAATGAGACCCAATGTCCACCCTCGCCTGTAGCTCATTTACTCCACAATTTAGCTCATTTCCTTTACTAGTTAGTCTAGGTAAAGCCCCTAGACAGTGGTACTAGTCGCGAGTTAATCGGCTTTAGCATTGTTGTCTTGAGGGAGCTAGTGGATCTCAAAGTCAAAGAATTCCTTGGTGAGCTCGGTTGCCAGGTGCAAATATTGTTCCATTTGTTGATCCTTGGCAATATGGGTGTTGTCGACCTGTAAGACTACAAGTTGTGAATCGTAAAATACACACAAATACCTAATATGGAGTGACTTTGCAAGCTTAAATCCGGTGATCAATGCTTCATATTCGGCCACATTGTTAGATGAGATGCGGTGAATCCGAGGCAAATTGATTGTTCAAGCCAGGCCCCGTTCGGGTACAGATGATGAGACCGGCGTCGTGCCCCCTATAGTTTGACCCGCCATCAATATGCAGGGTTCACCATTCGAGGAAGTCTGGCGAGTCGTCAAGATCGGCCACGACCTTGCGTAAGTCGTCTATGGGGTCAAACTCCAAGAGGAAGTCTACCACAACTTGACCCTTCTTTGTGGTCTGGGAACTGGTAATCGATGTCGAACAGGGATAGCTTGATCGCCCACATCAAAGTCCATCCATACAGATCAGGCTTATGGAGGAAGATCGGGATGGGATAGGACATGAGGACCACGATACGATGAGCCTAGAAATAGTTACACAATTTTCTCTTCACCACGACGAGCGCGAGAATCAATTTCTTGATCGGTGGATAGCGAGTCTCGATGTCATCCATGACTTTGCAGACACAGAACACCGGGTGTTATTGGCCCTCTTCCTCACGGAAGAGCGCTGCGCTCAGGACCATGACAGACACTACGAGGTAGAGGTAGAGCGCCTCACCTTCGATAGGTATCGATAGGATCAATGCTTGGGTTAAGTGTTTCCTCAGCAGGTTGGCGCGGGTGTTGGCATGGGCACGCTGGTGTGTGTGGGGTCGCATGTGTGCGCGGGGGCACACATCTAGGATGCAACGGGCATAGGACTGCGCGCGGCTGCGCACAGGGATATCCCAAGCTCAAGTCGCCATGCTGAGAGTCAACACGCTCAGGTATGGGTGTCGGGGGCTAAAGCGTGCATGCGTGCTTACATGTGTGCGAGTTCGTATGCGTGCATGTCTAAGTCCTTAGCATGTTTAGTCAATTTTAAGTGTGTTTATGTAGCTATACTCACCCTTTTTGATGCACTTGTCTTGCAAATCTTGGCGAATGATCACGCAATGACCCAGGGTGCGGTGAGTGGACCAATCCAACCCATTTGGGAGGTGTCTGATGCATGTAGTCATGCATTGCGCTTCCTAGGGCACCATAACTGTATATTAACTATATTTGCATGTTTTATATTGATGTATAATGTATTGCATCCCTACCATAGTAGATATCTTATATGCTAGGGTTATACATTTTTGTGTCATGCGTAGGAACCCATACTTGCCAATATATCATATCTCATGCTTGTATAACCTCGTTCATGCATGTCCCACCTAGTTTGGCCATGTACCTAGTTCATACATGTATGCATGAGTATAAAGCATGACTTCAATAATATTTATAGTCTTACTACCATGTTAGTATTTCTTTCATGAGTAATTCCATGTTTAGTTTTATACATTTTGTATGCATTATTTATATGGTTAAGCCAAGAGCCCTGCCTAATGGTATTAGGCAAGTGTGTGACCTATTTTCGGATCACACTAAGGCTTTGGCATGTTGAAATCAATTGTCTTCCCTGCATCCGAGCTATGCACCCTGGAAGAATACATGAGAAGTCGATACCTTATCCGGGTTTGATAACCGGTGTTGGAGGATCCATGAAGATCATATTTGTGAGCGTCGAATATTTCTCCCCTTAGTCGGCTCCAAGTTGAAGCTGTCCAGTGTTGAAGCTGTCATGTGTGGTGCCGCCACTTGTAGGTATTACCAATGCGCGTTTGATATACCCATATGGAAGATGTACCAAACGTGGAAGGCCGCCAAGTAGAGGCTACCTGGGAGAGAGGGCTATTGGATGACGAAGAGTGTAGAACAGACAGATTTCTCCCGATAGTCCTATGTCACCCTTAGGGGTGAGGGTGAGGGCGTGGTATGGTCTCGTCGATACGTTACTCAACAGTTATTGTTTACTTCCCTTCGTGGTTGAGACTTAAATTGCATTGATGTGTTAGTATGAGTTGTGATGCATGAATTGTACCATTCACTGAACGTGTGGCTCATCCCTTGCATGTTGTTTCTCCAATTGACGCCGAGTTTGACCCAAAAGAGGAGCTTCCTTAGGCGCAGTATCACCAGCAATTGCAACGTCCTTGTTTTGGGACTTACGAGTGAGAGGCCATCAACATCCCCCCCTCTTGTATGTATTTGATAACCGTGCTTGTGCACACTGTATATATTAATGTCTTTTGGTTATATATCTGGCTCTCATATGACAGTTGATTATGTGTTCAAGTCTGTAACATTATATTTGGATGACAGACTTAGTTATTTAGCTTCCGCTTATATATGACAGCTATCACTTATTATTTGTTTTGTCACCTTGTATGTCATATGTTGAAGTCTTTATTGATCTAGTGTATTGATAGTTGATATTCTATATTGCTACTTCTCAGGGACGGCCGCCCTGTAGCGTAACAAAAACCAGGTTAAAACCTAGGTCAAGATGGTTAGTTTTGGAGACACTCCAATGGTCGTATTGGGTATAAGTAGCTAGTTTGAGGTGCCCTGCTCAGGTTAGGGGATCCCCGAGCAAGACTTCACGAGTAGGATTCCTTCAATGAGGCATCCTACAATTTTCCCTGGCTGAAGGATATTCGGTCTTAATCTGGAGTGGGTTATGCCACCCATTTACCCAATTAACCAAGACACGTGATGCCCTCAGGAAGAGCGTGAGATTTTTCAACTACACCTAGATAACCCCTATATGTAAATTTCATTTTTTTATTTTTTGAATAAGCTTGATTCATATAGCAATACAAAGTTAATTTACCCTAAAAAAAAAAAATAGTCAATCCATCATTGTGATAGCAATAGACGGGTTAGGTCCATCCTAATCCCAATTCTTTGCAAAATCCAATCCTAAATCGGTCCCAAACTTGTGACGAGTTTGATTGTTCCGTCCCAAATTCGTTCCAATGGGATTTTAAAAAAACCAAACCCGTCTTGTCTCATCCCACCCCATTTAGAAGGGAATGTGTTTAAGAAACTAATTTTTTATAATGTTTTTTTTTTGGACAAAGGTAGACTATCTACCACGATTTCATTAATAGAAGTGTCGTAGTACATGTCCGAATATAAGAGTAAAACAAATGGGACGGGGGAAATACATAAAATGAAGAACTAGATAAGGAAAAAAGAAGGTTATTTGGCTCGGTAGAAGAGATATCTACCCAAGCCAAGTCGCGGCGCAGTATTACCTGATGCTAGCCAAGTCGCGGCGCAGTATTACCTGATGCTAAGTGCTCCCCCCTGAAAGCTCACCGAAGCGGCTCCCGCAATCCCCCGGCCCCACGCCTTTATGAGACCAATCGTCTCTTCCCATACATTTTCCACGTAAGCGGGCTGTCATCGAAATATCACCGCGATGCGGGCGCGCCACACCGCCCAAATCACTGCCAGGACAACTGTCATTGCCACCTTCCCTCCGACCCCCCCACCCACCAGGTGCTGGAGTGTCACTCCTGCCTCCCACAAACCCTCTATGGTAGTGAATCGATTATCCAAGCCCGTATCTAATTTTTTATAATGTTTGTATTATTTTTTAGATTATAAATAAAATAATTATATTTACTTATTGTGCTATATAATATTATTTAATCCGTACTCAGGTGATTTGTCAATTTTGAAAATAATAATATATATGAGGTTAGTTTTATTTAAATATAGTATAATGTTAATTTGGGTTTTTTGCATATATACCCCTCTTAAAAATCTTTTTTGCAAAATTACCCCTCTTATATATATACTCCATGACAAAAATACCCCTGTAATATTTAAAAGTATTGCAAAAGTACCTTTCTGTTAGTCACCATTTGAAATCCAAAGTAAACCATTGTCAGTTTTTAACCCTACCAAGTGAAATTAGTAACCCCGCACTCAAAACTCTCAAAAGTTGTTGTGTGCATATGTTCCCCTATTAAATTCTATTTGTGTCAAATACCCCTGTAAAAACCATTTTGGCAAAAATAACCCTAAGAATTTCAAAAGTTGTACATCGGTGCCCCTCTAGTACATGCTGTAATGCTGATTATCGAACCAGATAAATTTTAACCCTAAATAAACTACATATCTTTTGAATGATATAAGTGACTTAAATGGGATAAAACAAGATATGAGATGGGATTTTCACTTGAATCCCACACTGGTCCCAACAGGGTTAAGTCCGTAGGTTTTCCATTTATCATATCCTACTATCAACCCTAACCCACTTGTTGAATCGAATGTATTTGAGAAAAATGACTCATTTTTCATTCTTAGGAATTACAATTATTTATTTATTAAAATACGTAAATCTAATAAATGTTATATTTTGCATAATAAAATCATGCTATGATGATGAATGAAAATTTAAAAAGTATCAAAACTTACAATTGTGCAAGGATTTCTAAAATGTTTATTTAATAATTATTATTTATATATTTATTGTGTCATGATGCCATAGTTAAAATTGATTAATCTAATAGTTGAACCAATTTCCTCAACCCGCTTATATTTCAAGTTCAATTATCAGTACAATTTTTAAACATTGTCGCAGTGTATACAAATATAAATTATAGTATAATAATACACTCCAATTCATTTTATAACCCCATTTGCAACCCAAAGACAATCCATCAACCATCTATACATTCCAAAAGTGGAGTTGTCCTAATGTAGTGTATAAAAAATTTATTTATTTTTCTATTAAAAAAATATATTAGTTTATCTAGATATAATTTCATAATACTGTACTTTTATCCTTCCAAGGAAACATGAAATATAATTATCCTTCCAAGGAAACATGAATTCAAAGTCATAGAAGTCATGTTTAAAAAATGAAATTAACCCTACTCATACCCAGTTTGAGGCAATACTTTGGCCATCTCATGCGTTTTCCGGTATAAAGTTACAACCAAAATTTAAAAATTGTTACACAGTCTTTTTTTTACTGTCCAAAACACAATTCACCCATGTTTTTGTTTTTTCTAAAATTATATACCTCATATGTTCCAATGAATTAAATAATATCATTTATTAGAAAATATAAAAAAACTTTAACACGGTATATACCATATTACAATGAGTGAATGATGCTAATGAGGTATATAGGACTACATTTAGCACTATAAAAGGACCGGGCGTAACAAAGCTCCCAAAATATAGGCCAAATGAGGCAGGTGAACAGGCAAACTTACAACAGCTAATAAAGGAAAAGGCATATAAATATGGACCAAAAGAAAGATTTTTAAAGCATGATTAGATACTTGAATATCTCAAAGTCTCATCATCCCTGTACTGCCAAGAGCACAAAATATAGATAAGTAACACATGCTCAAAAATCTATTGAGCCTCAAAAAGGATGTACAAAAAGTTACCATAATTACCGTTCAACTACAAAAAAAGTTCTGCTTCCACAAAAATGGTGTTCATGCACAAGACCCATCAAACCTGTCTCCACACTTTCATGGCATTTCAAAATCGGCATTTCAAAATAGTGGTTCAAAAGCAGCAGAGGACTCATCAGTCATTTCATGGCATTTACAATTCAAAATGAAGAGGCAATAGATGCTCAGATACTATGGCTTCCTCGTAGCTGGTCTGTTTGCAGAAACAAAGACATTGCAGTGAATCAATATGACATTAATTAAATTAACCATAGACATCACAAGTCAATCACTTGAGAAACCCAATTGTTTGCTCTAGGATGCAATATACTTCTTAATTTTTTTTCTCCAAATTTTAATTGATTTAATTAATATGCAATAATTCAATGCATAACAACCGGATCATTATCATCACATGCAATTGCAAAGTTATTATTCATGGAAACATTCATTGGGCACAAGGGGAAAAGGGATAATTGCCAATTAAGTACAAGGAAAACTATCATTGAGAGTGAACATGTGTACTCGTTCAGTTTCAATAATTACTATGAAATATGTCATTGATTAACATTATATATAGAGCTAAAAGATGAAAGAATGAACAAACTCCAGAAAAATATGAAAACCACAAGTTTCTTGTACAAGAGACCAGGAAAGAAAAAAAATCAAATGGGAACAAATTTCAATTGGATTCAACGTTATATAATAGATTTATTTGAAAGAACTAAATTGGACATTGTGAGGAACGAAAGGGCAGGGTAGGGTGGCATGCAATTTTCAAAAGAAGAAAAGATAGGCATCCAGCCTTGATAATTATATCAAAGGGGAGAATCCCAAGGTACAAAACAAAATAAGTAAAAAGGGAAAGGGAATCCCATTAACACATATTGTTACAAACATGTAT
Organism: Acorus gramineus; assembly: GCA_030737835.1. Taxonomy (NCBI): domain Eukaryota; kingdom Viridiplantae; phylum Streptophyta; class Magnoliopsida; order Acorales; family Acoraceae; genus Acorus; species Acorus gramineus. The sequence goes on along the minus strand of JAUJYN010000016.1, from coordinate 2,073,250 downwards.
GAGGAACTGAATAGAAGAGATATGTATGAGGAATTGAATAGGGGAGACAAGTGAACTCTCCACAATTATCTAGATGAATTGAGCGCAGATATAGACTCATATCACTTACATTGAAAGAGATTGGTTCTGGAGAGGAAGCTTGCCTGTGGAGGAATGAAGTAAAATTTACGACTTTAAAATTTACTAGAACCATATAAGGAATTCTTTCATGATATATTTGTACAGACCTTGGACCTACAAAACTAGAGTGGGAATTTACATGGCCTAAAAACGGACATGAAGTGGAACATCAACTACAAAGTTTTTTATCTAATTGCAATGCCATGTCCTAGTTGAAGTAGACAAAGCTTTTTAAGATAGTAACAGCTGTTTATTATCTTCTGCAGTGGCAGAGAGTGCCCAGGAAAGAATAGCAATGAAACTAAGAAGACTACTATGAATTTATGATATCAAATACATCAACTACTGTTCATACTAAATATGCTATTGCACTTAAATTATTTTACTTACAATGAAAAGACTATGAGTCTTGGAGCATTCCGTTTATAAATAAGTGCTGCAGTTTCTGCTGAAACAATTGTCAGGACACTATATCAGCACTACACTCAACTTGTAAATAGCAGATCATTTTATGGGAAATGTAGTCTTCTAATACTACAAATGTAGTCATTTTTAACTCAAACACAAGCAAACCAGAAATAAAAAAGACTAAACAGTCAAGTGTTCATCATTCCAGCCAAAATACATTATATTTCACATGCCTGACTCCAATAGGATTTCTTTTTTCACAACAAAATTCCATAATAAAGGGATATTATGAAATGAGACTTCAAGGTACAACAGGAATAATATGTCCTCAATGGATAAGAAGATTGAATATACCAATAAATTTTTTGTGCTGTTGAGATCGATAACCATAAAGGAAAGCTAGAGGTAGGAATAAGCCAATAACTTGAGTGAATGAATGTGAATGCACAAGATCAATCATTCAAAAGACAAGTGATCAAATCAATGGTACTATGACAGTAAACCACTGGCCAATTCTAAATGATATAATAAGGTGATGAATAAAAGATTCAAAGCCTTTAAGCTACAAGCTTTAGTGAATCCATTTATATTCATAAATCTACATGGCAAGTGAGTCATATTTTGTGGTTTTGTTTTTTGTTTAAAGTGTCATGCAGAAAACTCGTATGCAATGTTGTATCACACAAAATTAGTTAATGTCAATCACAGAACCAGAACTTTATGGAGATGCCAAAAACATGGGGATGAGGAATACCATTAGTTGGGTGGTCTTGGTTACTTTGAGCCTGAGCTTTTGCATGAATGTCTCCATGGTCTTCCACGGCATACGTATCCAATTTTTGTTTTCCCTTGCTAGTTTCCGCCTTGTGCTTCTTTTCAGAAGGAACAACAGAGATGGATTCTGTAGCAGCTTTGACAAATTCAGGAGCCTTAGACTGCCCTTGTTCGGTGGGGATATCTTCATGTCGGTCCTTATGTTTCTTTCTTTTCTTCCTCTCACTTTTTTCCTTGTGTCGTCCTCCAGTATGTGAATCCTTCTTTGGAATGTCTTCTGCAGGACCAACTAATTCATGCTGACTTGAATTTGGTGCTGATAAAAGGGAATCATTGACCTCACCATCCTTCTTTCCAAGTTCTCCCGCAAGATCAGCAGTAACCTGCGGTCCTACACTAGGCAAAAGTAAATATGAGACAATAACCTCATTATTAGTGTATTATATTATGAATGAACATTAGCTTCTTTACCTGTAGTTGGAGAAACTAGAGGAATTCCATAATCAGTCTGAGCAGCTGATGGACTGCATGTGACATGAAAATCCACTGTCCCTTCATTATCGGTGCCGTGTTCTCTCTCATTCAAGGCAGGTGTTTGCAGTTGAACACCATTATTTTCAATAACATTTTCCAAAAATTTCACTTGGTTGTTCGTCAATGATTTAGATTCTACATCTATATACAGAAACCAAGAACCTTTGATGCCATCAAAAGCACTTTTAATCAACATGGAATCAGATAAATGATAGTGGAATCCTTTGCGCTTTACCTGCAAGAAATAGAAATTTTCAATTGATAAATTGATAAATTAAATATATTTGGTAAGACTACCAGGATATGACGTTTTACTTTGGCAAGAAATTAACATTAAGTCTGAAAGAAATCTGCATTCGTAAAAGTTTTAAAAAATGTGTAGGACAATAACTTCTCAATCGAACACTATCATAATGTTATGGATTACAGAAAATAAGAAGATATTCATAAAAAAAAAATTCAGTCTCGTTCAATTAACCTTACGCACAAAATGATTGAACAACTGACATGATTATCAAGATACCTTCACTGAGCAAATATTGATTTCCCCTGTATTCGAAAAGCAAAGACTGTATTCGGTCCTTATCTTCCCTGCGGAGCACAAATATAATAGTGTGGTGTTAATCCACAATAAATAAAAAATTGGAATCGTTTTCCCAAAAAAAAAAAAATCTTATATCTTATGTGTTTTCCTTAGTCTTTAATCATTCAAAGGTTGTAGTAAATGTCACACATGTCAAACCATTTTAATGATGTCCAGGAACCAAAATTTTTGAACAGTTAGTGAACAAAATTTCCAACATCTAAGCAAGTCTACTACAAAAGGTAATATTTCTTTTCCTCTATGAGGATTGTAAAAACCGATCCTAGTCCAACAAAGTTTATGTAGCAACAACAAAAAGATCATCTAAAACGTCATCAAGTAAATTAATGATAACTTTTTTTATTGGCAAGTTTTCTGTTTTTTTTTTTTTTAAATAACTGTCAGGTCAAATCTTCTCCCGTTGAGGAGGACCAAGAATGAACCCAGGACTCTCAATAAAGAAGGGGTACCACTACCTAGGTGGTTTGTTACGATAACTTGTTTTCACATACCATGATTTGTTGATTTAATAAAAAAAATACTCTATCAAATGCTAACCACACAAACATATTTTGTTATGTAACCACTAGCAGAATCCTTTGAAAGATACTTATGAACAAGGATAATGTTACGTACAGTCTTTTTTCTAGCCCCAATTCCATTCTACACATGTTTTGAATTTTTTAAAAATAATATATCTCATCCGAAAAAGTACACGATTTTATAAAAAATGAAGCATATTCCAATGAATTGCATATGTGCATTTATTGAGAACATGAAAAAATTTTATCGAAGCATATACATCATTAATGTAAGTATATACATCGGTAATTTTCTATCGACGCATATGAGACTAAAATTGGGGGTGGAATAAAAATGTGTATGTAATAACACTCGATGAACAATCCAATCAACCTCCTAATGCTATAAAACACTTTTAATTAATAATCTCTTCTCATGTTATTCCAATCATGAATGCCAAATAAATAGAAAACAGGACTCAATAACCAATCCCATAAAAATAGGTATTACATCCTAACAAACATCTATCCAAATAAGCCATCAACTTACCTAATCCTAAAACAAATGACTTATTCAAATTAACAAAAAGAAAAATTCAAATTAAAGATCATATCATTCCAGTCCTTAAGAGAACCTTGTCCTCAAGGTTCAAAATGAAATCTCCATAGTTCATTGAGTTGATGATAGTTGTCTTCTTCCATCGAAGAATCATTATTTGTCTCTAATTTGCAAAAATGATGTGGTCCAAACTTTTGGTCACAGTTATAACAAATGCCTTTGTTTCTTTGTTCCTTCATCTCTATCCACTTCAATCTTTTTGCATGTATAAATTCTATCTTGGAGCTTGTTGGTATAGGTCGATTGCGCGATTGACATTTGAATCGACGTCCTACCATCATGAAGAAATTTTTTCTTTGTCTAACGCATGCTTGAGTGTGTTTCAAATGTATTTGAATCAACGTCCCATCATCACAAATATCTCTTCTATCTTTAGTAATGGAAAAAGCTAGCCATTCAAACTGGGCTCTCATAACAACAAGAATTTCCTTGATTTCTTTTAAACCTCCCCCGAGCTTGTCGAGCTTCAACTCTATAGTTTGCAATCATTGCGCCTACGTGAGAACTTTGGCCATGGCAGAGACTGTGCTTGGATCAGATGGATAGAAGCAATTTTTTTTTTTTTTTTCAGATGAAGGAAAATAGTGGAAAATGAAGATTGTTTGGGACTTGGATTTACATCCTAACAAACATCTATCCAAATAAGCTATCAACTTACCTAATCCTAAAACAAAAGACTTATTCAAATTAATAAAAAAGACAAATTCAAATTAAAGATCATACCAAATGACGGGAGCTAGAAAAGTTAACATTTTGTATATTATGTGGCCTTTACATGTTTATATTTAATTAGCTACTAGATGTTGTTCCATAAGAAAAAATATTTACGAGTAGTTGCAAGGTGAACCAATTAATTTATGGCATCCAAAATGTTTTATAGACAAATTAAACATCCATTGTATTTTGAGATGTACTCCATCTTCATTTATGTACAAAATTAAACTCCATTATAATGCTCAATGGTGTAATGAGAAAACTCAATGCGTTTGGTGGTTATGAGTTATGGGAAATCAAAGGTTATTCAAAATTCATGTCTCCATACATAACTCATGGATTAATGGAAAATGGGTTATGGATACAATAAAGGGCATTGGAAACTCATGTATCTATGCATAATTCATGGATTAATGGAAATAATTGGAATACTAATTCCATGTATAACTCATGGATTAATAAAATGAGTTATATAAATCATACTGGTCTGTGATAGAAAGACCAAAGGGTGATGAAGATGTATATACAAGGGTGAGTGAGGTCTCAAGTCATACTCTCACATTTATACATTCACAATTTGTGTAAGAAATTCCTACACCACATTTGCTACCTATTAAGCTAGGTGAGAGTAATAACTCGAAGATCTCAACCAAAGAAGGTCAAGTCTTGAGTATTTTTGGCTCACTCTCCTTGGTATCATGGAACAAGGTTAGTAATATTTTGTGTAATTTTATTATGAAAAAATTCTCTATGTTTTTATACATCAAAATTGTATCCTTAAAAATTTCACATAATGATAAAGTTTAACAAAAAATTCCAACAAAAACAAAGAACAAGAAACGAATTGAACAAAGGTGCGAAGGACATCAAGCAGAAATCCAAATTTATAAACACTTCAAAAATAAACAAAACTAATGAAAAGAAAAATCCACAGGTTTCATCACCATAAACAACTTTAAATACATCAGAGAGGGAGAGAGAGAGAGAGTTCAATCTCATTTGTTGATTCAATGAAAAATACTCCTGAAGCCCTAACCACACAAACCAATTATCTTATGTAACCACTAGCAAAACCCATACTTATAAACAATCCCTCTCCCAATGTTGTTTGTATCACCGTTATCAACTTTAATACATCAGGGAGAGAGTTAAATCTCACTTTTGACATCAACAACTGTTTATCCATCCGAAACTACTATTGCAAGAAGAGTACCCAAGCTTGTGGTTATGAAGATTGGGTAATCCATTGTGACATTGCGGTTCAACGAGAGGGAGGGGGGGAGGGTTATGTTTAAAAAGAACCATTTTGGGAGACGATTGACATGCCTGTGGGAGAACGTGCGGGTCTGCCACATACCCCAGCATCTCTGTATTTTACATTGGGTTTGCTTATTTTAACACTTGAAATCAAGAGTGGATCTACATGGGGGGGGGGGGGGGGGGTAGTTAATGTTAATGAATGTTCTAATTAACTATGGTTGATTAATTGGTTGAGATAATGATTTTGTTTAATTAAATCCACACACCCACAACATGCATGTATAACCCATTAAACTTCTATGAGATCGTGATTTGGAAAAACAAAATAAAATGATCATATTTATTTTGTTAACTTTTTTCAAAATTTACAAGGGCGTCCAATTATTGTTTAATTTGATAATTACTATTTTAATAAAAAAATATTTCATCATTTTATTTGAGTTATACATAGAAGGGAATTTGGTAAAAGGGTAAGATTTTGATGATAAATTATCATAATTTTAGGAGATGAAAAGTCTATCAATTATGTATTTTCTCACATTATCAAAATCTGTAACTATTCTCAACCAGAAAAACTTTTATTTTCCTATTTTACGCTTATTAAACTCTTCAAACCCTATTAGGAGATGATATTTTTAAATTTTTAAATATAAAGGAGATAAATATCTTAAATATAACAATAACTAAAAATAAAAAATAAGTTTGCTATAGATTTGATTTTATTTGGTTTATAAAATTCTATAACTTTTTCCATTCCATCATATCCCTCATCTAAAACAATATTCAATCAAATTTATTGTGATTAACATAAAAATTTTAAGTATAAAGATGGAAAAAGAAACTGGGTCACTTTTCTTTAAATAAGTAATAAATCTTACCACATGCTTCATATATTGAAAGATACTTAAGAACTATCCCTCTCCCAACACTGTTTGAAAAAGCATCTGTAATGGCGGATGCGAGAAATTCCAACAAAACGGAAAACACAAAACGGACCGAACCCCCAAGAAGAATGCAATACCCAACAAAGGCACGAACGACATCATAAATAAAAAATAAAATAATAATAAAAAAAAACATTCACAGGTATCACCATTATCTACTTAATTTAAATACATAGAGAAGGAGAAAGAGTTAAATCTCACTCTTGACATCATCAACTGTGTCTCCATCTGAAACCACCACTGCAAGATGAGTACCCAGGCTTGTGCTTATGAAGACTGGGTAGTCCATTGTGTCCCAATAAGATGTTCTGAGTCACTGCGATTCAAAAAGAGAGAGAAAGAGAGGGTTTAAATAGGGTGCTCGCAGTCGCAGCAGATCAGAACTGGAAGTTTGAAAAGAACCATATGGGGTTTGACGAGAGGAATAAATATATGTGGAGGTTTGTGTTTTTTTTTTAATATGTATTCACTAAGGGCAATTGGCACTTTAACCTCCAAAAATTGAAAATTTGCAAAAATAGCCCCGCCACCCGAATATTTGCAAAAACTAGACCCGGTGATATTTTACACTGGAGACGGATTATATATAATCCGTCTCCAGTGTTGCAATCCGTAAGTGGCCCATTTACAATGGAGACGGATTATATATAATCCGTCTCCAGTGTAAATCACCCCCTTATTGCATTTACACTGGAGACGGGTTATATATAACCCGTCTCCTGAAGACGGATTGTAAAGACGGGTTATATATAACCCGTCTCCTAGAGACGGATTATATACAATCCGTGGATTATATACAATCCCTCTTCAGTCTTTTTTTTTTTTTTTTGGTTGTATACATTGTTGGTCATCTCACCTGTATAAAAATTCCTGCTTGAACATGCATAAATATAATAAAATTGCATTGATATTTACATAAATCCATTATAATCACTGGACTCCTATTTCTAAACACCAACGAAAATACATAAATACAATACACACAAATGAAAATGCATGAATATAATAAACATGTTTTACATCCCATAAATACAATCATCCAAATATTCTCATAAGTCCTTTCTTTTTAGCTTTTCTCGGAGCAGGAGGTGCTGATGAAGAGGGTACGTCAGTTGCTGTGGATGGCGGCACACCTGATTGTGGTGGAGTGGTAAATTGTTCGCCCGATCCCCGACTGGCAGTAGTAGAAGTACACCAAACCCTGCGTGGTCCACGAGTATATGTCTGGAGTGTCATCTGTGGAGCTCGATCAGGAGCTGGGGCTGGTTGTTGTGGTTGCTCATCGATCTCTGCATCGAGTCGTACATCATTGAAGAACTCATCAATTGTGAATTCGGTGTGAGCGAAACTATCATCTACCACATCCTCAGAATCATCAGCATCTGTAGATGCACTGGAGGTACTCGAAGGTTGTCCCCTGTCTCCCATCATCGCATCTGCATAGTCACGTGCCACAGCAACTATACGATCCCACTCACCGCAGTTGGGGTATAAGACCAACCCCCTTGCAAGCACCTCGGTAATGTTCTGTGTAACTCCCCCCTGTTAACAAAAGTTTCAATATGATAAGTAGTTATAAAATCATTTATCACTATCTAAAAATGTAACACGCGTTTAAAATTCTTACCGAATTTGGTGCGACATAGCCTGGATGGTACTGTGGGGGTGGTGGAGGTGTGATATGTCTGACTGTTCTCTCCCAGTACCACTCCATATATCTCCTCGAACTCCGGGTATGAGAGAATTGGTGGATGTGATCCAATCGTTGGTCCC